>OZ023232.1:11566314-11964542 GCA_964006365.1 Trididemnum miniatum | reverse complement strand
CCTGGAAAAATGACTTTCTGGTTTTGACGTAGTTTGGCTGTATTGTAACGACTATCAACCAATGTTCAAATTATCATTTGTGCTCTCACACAGTTTTACCGTCTTCATTCTGCTTTAACTAATTTTTCATGGTAAATATTGGTCTAATCCAGTGGTTCTTAATTTTTTGTAGTTTGAGAACCCCTAAAACATTTGTTCGAAAGCTATGGACCCCTCTGGATTGGTAGAATAAACAGATTGCAATATCTTGTGCATATGTAACTGTGCCATTGACCAACCAAGCGAATCCCTTAGGGTATTTTTATGAATCCTTAGGGGAGACTATAGCGGTCCAAAAAAAATTTCTATTAGGAAAGCTACTCACAAAACCAACAGCCGTTCCTCCTTTTCGCTATTCTATTCTCTGTCACATTCACCTTGTACTGTCTGATTGAGGGTAAATGCTTATTCTCTTTTGTCTACACAAAATCGAAATACTTTATCCGAAGGGATGAGTGATCCTGGCAAGATCATTCGTCCTGGATGATGAATGCTTCTTACCTGAGGGCGGCTGATGAAGGCTAATAGCCAGAAACAGCGCTGTCTCGCTCTACGGTAAGACTATAGTCACGCTACTGATACCGGTATCTGTCTGCCAAGTCTAAAATAGAAAGCCTACCCAGTCTAAACCTGCATTAACTACCAACTATCATTGAGCTCTAACACGGGCTAACTCGATCCTATGTAGCAGGGCTAAAAACTAGCCTAGTCCTGTTATGCAATTAGCCTGAGCTAGTAGTCTCAATTCGCTTTGCTGCCAAAACTGCAGCTCATACAAAAATTAAACAACGAGTCCAAAAACGTCATCAATAGCCTTTGTTGCATCATTCTTTGGCTCATTTGCGTACGAAAAAACTTGAGCTGCAGAACAAAACAGGGATTCCATTTAGAAATTCATATTCATATATGATCGCAAACATTGAAAGAAAAAAAAAAAAAAATTTAAAAATTTGGCAATAAAACTTCAAAAGGTGATAGAAAAAAAATTAGTAGCATAAAACAAATTTAGGGGGTGCTGCAGCTCTTATGGACAAGCCGACGCTAGCAACATTAATTTGTTTGTGAGAGAACAGAACAGAAGCATTTATTCACATCACACAACACCGCGTGTGTGTAAAAAGGTGTTGACGAGGGGGAGGGAGGGGTTTTGGAGAATGTTGAACAATTGCGCCGCTCTTGTTTGAAAATAATGTTGGCTACTGTAGACAAAATCGTTTGTATGTAAACGAATTTTCTGATCTTTTGAATGAACGAAAGTAAAATTTTCCAAGTTACCGTATAGCAACAATATTAAGTTCCTATTTTATGCGCCTTGCTTCGAATGAGGTTGTACATGGTAGGTGTTTAGATGATTGTAGGTTTACCATGGTTTTCGCACAACAGCATTAGAGTCTTTAGGGATGTGCGATCCCGCAAGCAAATTGGATCAAAATTGGTTTGTCAAGCAGATCGCTAAAAGTTCAGATTTGTGACATGCTATAACTTTAATTAAGGCCTACTATAAACTTCAGTTGTTCTTTTAAGTACCGGTTATTGCCAAATGGATTAATGATTTTGTTTGATACTTTTCTCTTGCTTTTTTCCATGTCAGGTCACACTGCGCTGGGCCGTTTGTCATTAATTTAATTATTTAACTTATTATTGTCACGCTTAATAGCGCACAAAAACAAACGATTTTAGCAGGGTTGCCTTGGTGGGAAGGCCCAGGGGGGTCTCGGCCCCCCTAGTTCTAAAAAACTGTTCGTAGGGGGGGGCCCAGAGGGGGCTCTTAAAATCGGCCAAGTCCTTGCGAACGTATTTCGTAAAAGGTTTGCAAGGGGGACGTGAGCATAGCAGTGACTTAATGATTAAACGTGTATTTCGAAATCTTTTTTTCGTTTAGCAACAAAACTTGTTTCCCGAAAACAGCTGCATCCAGTGCTGGCGCTAGGCCGACAGAGGTCCCCCCCTTCCGAAAACTTCACGTGGGGCCCCCTTTATCCGCAAGCAAAATCGAAGGTTAGGTGGTTTCACACAGAATGCGATTTTCATCCGATTTTGCATTTCATGCATATTCGTGCGATTTTTAATGAACGAACCCGACGAATATGTCTTTACACAAAATGCGATTGCGTCCGATTTTGCATCTACGTACCCCAGTTTGAAATCTACGCACGTATTTTGATACATTTTTGTATGTAAGTTACTTCCGTAAACTGCATTGTATTCTGTGTAAAGCCTCCTGAAAACTGGTCGAAAGGATTCCATCGATCTGGAACCCAAAATAAGGACGACGGGAAAAATAATTATATTGCCTGGGCATGATTGAGCTAAAGATACAACACCTTCCCATATAACCTAAACAGCCTGAATGTCTATCTATGCCTTGCTTATTCGTGTTCCAAATAACACTGTGTTGCTTTTATGATGTCACAATAAAGCTTTGCTGGCTAGACAAAAAATAAGGCAAGACAGATAACACAAAGCTTGGTTTATGAAGTCCCAATAAGACAAAATAAGGACGCAAGCCAAAAATAAGGACGTTTCTAAAAAGTAAGGACAATAACATTTTCTAAGATGCAGACTACCAAAATAAGGACAAATCTATGAAATATGTAGGCATGGAATCCCTGTGTATTACAGCGCGTGAAGAATACTTATTTTTATTATATTCTAATTCTTAAGAACACTCTCACGTTCCACAGAGCAAGCGTTTATCAGACTACCAGCAAATGTTTTACTTAAAATCCAGGGGTGCCTTGGTAAAATTCGAACTAGGAGGGCCCAGTATAATGCAAAAAAATTAATTATTTTACACCAGATTTTCTTAAACTTTTTCAGTCACGCTCCCTTTGGCGTTAGTTATTTTTGTCCACGCCCCACCACCAGTGCCGTGTGAAGACTGTTGCCCCTCCCCCCCAAAAAGGTCCAGATGGGACTCTTTGATATCTACAAACATTTAGGCAGTTTCACACTTTTTCGACTCGGTTACTAACTTTCCTCATTAGCTGCATTATTTGACATGACGTATTCAGAAATTTCTTTAGGAGGGGCGCCCCAAACTTTTGAACACGCAGTTTCTTTCGATGTGTGGCAAAATCAGAGTAAATTCGAAGCAGAATAAATATCAATGATGAGTCCAGGAGGTCCGGGAACATGCTCTCCCGGAAAATTTTTGAAAATTTAATTGCAATTTACGTCATGTAATTGCAATTATTGCTTTTTCAGTAACTTTTTGACAAAATATTCTTTAAAATTTTTTGCCTCTAATTGTGAGTCTTTTAGGCTACGACAGTATTGTGGGGCCCCTACGAACGTCGGGGGGACCGAACTTCAGAGATGCCTTGATACGGCACTTCCCACCACGCTTCAAAACACATAGGCCTACAGAAAATATAACAATTTATTAGCAATGTCTTAATCGACGTAATGGGAAGGATGCAGCTGTTTTCTGGAAACAAGTTTTGATGTTAAACGAAAAAAAGATTTCGAAATACACGTTTAATTATTAAGTCATTGCTATGCTCACGCCCCCCTTGCAAACCCCTACGAAATACGTTCACAAGGACTTGGCCGATTTTAAGAGCCCCCTCTAGACCCTACTTACAAACAGCTTTTTTAGAACTAGGGGGGCTGAGCTCCCGAGGGCCTTCCCACCAAGGCAACCCTGCAAAAATTGTTTTAACACTTGAACTACTGGCTGTTTTTTGTGCGCTATTAAGCGTGACAATAATAAACTAAAATTAATGACAAACGGCCCAGCACAGTGTGTCCTGACATGGAAAAAAGCAAGAGAAAAGTATCAAACAAAATCATTAATCCATTTGGCAATAATCGGTACTTAAAAGAACAACTGAAGTTTAAAGCAGGCCTTAATTAAAGTTATAGCATGTCACAAATCTGAACTTTTAGCGATCTGCTTGACAAACCAATTTTGATCCAATTTGCTTGCGGAGTCGCACAGCACTAGTGGCCCAAATTATTTTCAAACAAGAGCGACCCTAAAAATTTGTGCTGAATTTGTCAATGAAGTTCGCGTATAAAAATGGTGGCTTGTGGCTTAAAAGTTATTTTGTGAAGAAAAATAAACAACGATAATGCATCATTTGTTTCTTATTTTTGTGGAAAAAGTGTTGAAAGTAAAGTTAAGTGTCTTGCGCAAAAAGTGTTGAAAAAAAAATATGAAGAGCACTTTGCGTCAGCAGAATTTGGGAACATGCTGCAACGCTCCGTTTCCAGGCCTTAATAAGCTTATTGATCCCCTAAAATACGGATTGGTGGTTCAAAATGGCTGCCTCGTACTGGAATGGTATTCAGGACCGTCATTACCTGAGCATTGCTTGGTGAAACCAAGGAACCAAACCTATCTACTTTTGAAAGTGAAGCTCAAAATCTGGAGCACGATGTCCCTGACGCTGCCTTAATTGTCACAAACGAAGAAGATTCATCTTAAAGCAGTGACAGCGAAAATGAAGCGTAACAAATACTGAAAAGAACATTTAAATCAGCAGCAAAAGCTCCGAAATTTTGTAGTTTCTAAACGCTTCTAGTGCTTAATTGCCTTCATGCTCCCAAACGAGTGAATTACTGTTTTTTTTCTCGCTTTCTTTGCGCATATATGGTTGCATTACGTCAGAACACCAAAAGTGATACGAAAGTAGCTTGCAGACGCACTTATTAAGAAAATCACATTCACGCAATATTAAGTAACTAACAGAAAATTTTTTGTAAGTTTCCATAATTTTTGAAGTAACGACATGCGTAGAGTAGATGCGAGGACATAACTCAGTTTTGGTAGTTGTCGATTACGCCCTTGCAATACCAAAACTAGTACATTGCAATTATGATGGGATGGTTTCATGTGATACATGGTTGGGGTACAACTCTAGCGTGCCCCTGTGACGTCATCACTCGAAAGTTGAGAACTTCTGTCGGGGGTGAAGCAACCGAAAACAGGTCTGTCAGGTATGGATTCGTGATCTATGTGATGCAAGCTTTCGTTTCCAGTGAATTTCATGCTTTTCTTATAGTCAATATCAACTGACGCATATTTTCGTGGTGACGTCATCGCTCGAACTTTGGGGACTTCTGTCGGGGGTAAAGCAACCGAAAGAATTTCTTTCACGTAGGGGAGATCGGGTATGAACGTAACAGGGGTATGGTTGTAACGTTCAATTTTTCTCCTTACAATTGTGACGTACAGGACACATGACCATACAATATCATTTCTTGTTAGTCCCTGCAGTTTCACGCGTATTTTGGAAGCAACTGGTACTCCACTAAAAATTTGGTGAAAGAAATTCGAATTTTCAGGTATGTGAGTAACTTTTTTAAATTTAGGTATTTTTTGCTTAGCACTTTATTGGCTAGAGATACTGTAGTTCTTTTTATATCTTTAAAATAGGCTTGATCTAAGGTTTAATCTGGCATATGAAACCAGTTCGAACGGTAAGCTTACTAGATGCCGGACCTTGCCAAAGATGGAGGATATGCCTGGGCGTGGTTGTAACGCAGTGTTACTGTAACACAATACTACCATAACACAGTAACACACCATTGTAACACAGTACTACCATACCCAGAAAACACTGCATTACCTAGATGTTAGTTCGGTAGACTCTCTATACTGCAGTAGCCTTCGCAAAAGCACTGCAAGAAATCAAGCTTTAAACGATATGTAAATGCTGGCGTAAATTTTAACTCGTGTACGGTATTTCTAGTCAGTTCCGCTAGAGTGATCTACTTCTCAAGATGACTCCCGTGATATACGCACCTACCTGTCCGGTTATTCTGACTGTTTTCACTTTCAGAATGCTAAGACAGTGAAATACTTGCTAGAAGCCTTTGATCGTTACCGTACTGTGTTTAGATTGCGTTACTATTGGAGGTGTTTCAAGATTGCGACTTTGCTCCTTTGGAAGTTACTGATTGGCCAAACCCAGATGGTGTCACTGAAAGGAACCAAGCATGTACACATTCCCCGTATTCATGTCTAACCCAATTGCCTGTTATCGCAACAAACCTGAATTTAGACGGAGCAACCTTGGTACCAATTGCTTTGTCACAAACCAACCCTTCGTGTTCCGGTGAATGCTTTGACACAAGCTCGAGCAACTTGAACATAAATCCTTCCGATGATTCAGAGGTACGCGAAACTTCTTGTGTGGTTGATACCACCGTGATCTGCATCAATCCTGATGCTTCAGCCGAAGAGCCATGTTGCTCAACTCTCAGTCCACAATTTAATCCAACCGATTTACGCCCCATGCCAAAAGCTGGTCCGAGAAAAGGAATCCAAAAAGAAAAGAAAAAAAATATTGACGGCACCACCAGTCAGGAAAAAACTGGCTGAAGAGGAAGCAAAAAAATTAATGACTAAGCGAAGAAGCTATTCGATCGTAAAAAGATAATAGTAAGCAGGATGCAAAACTAAGAAAGAAGCCAGAAAGAAACGTACCGGTACATCGGTGATGCCTTCCAGCGACGAAGAAGATAAATGGTTCTGCGTCGTTTGCATGGACACTTACAACAACTCAAAACCCGGTGAAAAGTGGGTGAAATGTTCATATTGTGAACATTGGGCTCATCTACCTTGCACCGATGGAGGATTTTTATTTGTCTGTGTGCATTGCGAGTCTGACGGTGACTTGCAAATTGCTCGCTTTTTGTAAAAATAAAATAAAATGTTCGTTACAACCATACCATAGCGTTGTTACAACTATACCCAATATTGGGTATGAAAGTAACAAACAGAACTGCTTTTTGTCTGCGATTTCATGGACGAAATAAAAGCTACAGAAAAAATCTTAAGGTCTTATGTTGTAGAGCAAAGCTCGAAGTCGATACTGAGCAATTTTACAGCAAGTAATGCAAATAACTTGCGAGATATGACCAAAAATATAAAAAATGTTACTTACATACCCGGTCTCCCCTACCATTTCGTGATCTGGGCAATGTAAGCTTTCGTTTCCACAAGGTTTCATGTGGTATCTAGTTGGGGACCGCTAGCGCACCTTTCTGACGTCATCATTCGAACTTTGGGGGCTTCTGTCGGGGGTAAAGCAACCGAAAAAAATTTGTCACATACCATTTCGTGATCTGGGTAATGTAAGCTTTCGTTTCCACCAAGTTTCATGCGCTATCTAGTTGGGGACTGCTAGCGGATTTTTTCGGGGTGTTTGGGCCCCCATTGCGGCCAAACGCAACCGATTTGACCCGGCAGAAATCCCTTTTCGCCGATGGTTTGTGGTGTAGTAGGTCGAGATATGCTTGGTTATTGGTACCTAGATGGGGACAGCTAAACCCTCTCAGCTGCAGGTTTAACAGGATATTTTTTGTTTATTCTATTGCCACCACTCTACCCCATCCCGAATTACACACTTGAAAACAAGTGCGTTGAGAATAATATCAAAACCTACTAGATAACGAACCCAGACCCTACGATTAGCAGTCCAGCATACTGACCACTAGACCACGTCGCTGTTGCCGCTTTCGAGTATAATTTCTCTACTTACACTCATTTCAATCGAGCCCTATCTTTTTCTGTAGAACCATACCGAAATATGCGTATCGGACAGCCATCGGTATTAGAGCTTTTTGCTATAATCTGCTAATCGGCAACCACTCAAAAGCATGTTTAAAAATCTGACTGCAAGAACTTCCTCAGATTTTCAGAATTTCTTAAACTGAGAGAACTTTTTCAAAAGTAAGAACCCTGTTTCAACTGGTTTAGCGCTCCCACTGAAATCTCTTTGAAACCCATGGCCATGAAGGTGTAAACCATGGTTTTGAAGCAACTCTGCATTTATATTGCATTTATTTTTATTTGTTTTATCGTTACGTCATCATACAACAGATGTGAGGCACCAATAATGTAAGCCAAAAATTTCTCCAAGGCATCGAGAAGTGTCAGTAAGTGTGATTGCGCCTTTAGAACTGTACCCCTGGGCCCTTCACCAAAAGAGCCCTGAAATCACCAGCATTGCTAAGAATGTGCGGCATTTAGCAAAGTCCACTTTATTACCAGGATTGTCCGTTAATATGAGCCATTTGCTTAGTATTGACTTCAAATCCGCTCCCTTTTATCTATTATTTCTTAATTTAACTCCGCTTGTGTTTTGCTTGCTCTTACTTTATGACGTTACACTACTTAAAGTATTTTCACCTGCAGCTTGGGTTATGCTGTAACTTGTAAAGTTGTAGTTAAAAAGAATTACACATTCTAGTTCTTTTAGTTTTGTGGTGTCTTTCTTACATTGTCAATGATGACAGCTGAATCTGTGTCGTCAAAACGTTCAGTTTTGAAAATTATTGGGGTTTTATTTTTCTCCTCAACGCTATGTAACTCTTTCTGTTGGTTGCTGAGATTAGATAAGCGATATCGGAACTTAAGCAAAAACACAATAAACGCATATTCACACTAGGAAGCACTTTAACACCGAAACGAGATCAGCAACACATTTGGAGTGTGTTAAGTCATCCTGTGATAGAAGTAATTTCATTACGGATCGAGTCACTGTACAATACACAAACAGCATAAAACATCTGCGTTTGACGAACTGGTAGCTAGCAGCGCTGAGGCTGAGCAGGGGGGAAGGAAACCGATGCATTTGCCTAGAAATCCTTGCCGGGAATGGACTACCTTTTTTAGAGTTTTGCCTTTTAATCATGGCTATTTCTGTTATTTGCTGTTGTCCCGGAGCCCAACTATCCTCTCTGCGGCCCTATGGGAGCTGCGTATTCACCAGCCTTTTTACCTCAGCTTTTTGTGTCAAACAAATAATAAAATGATAAAGGACATAGATTAATTATACAATAGTTTCATTGATACGTTTAAACAACCCGTAACAGACTAACTGTAGTTTTTGATGACGAACAGAGCCGTAGCAACCGCCCCTCACCCCCTCCCCCATTTGTGGGGAGAGCACACTGACTGAGAGCCCAAAGTTGTGTAAAAATAAACCGAAGTTACTTTATGAAGTAGGGTTGAATAGGATTATTTTGCATTCACATTCTATAATTTAGTTTCGAAATGCTTTCCCTCATTCACTTTTATTTTAATGGCAACAAAATATGTATAATTTCGGTAAAGAGGTAGATTTCTTTTATTATGAAGTTGCGATTGACAGCAACCAAAAAATCTGATACATTTGCACTAATTGATTTACATTATTTACAGCATTACAAAGATACTGCAAACGTTTTCGGCTGAACATTGGCCCTCGTCTGGTATATTCTAAAATAGTCACACATTTTTTATTTTTACGACAGCGCTTCATGAATTTTTGAATCGTATTCAGAACGGCATTTTCGAATAATCTTGAATGAATCCAATTCAAACTTAGTTTCCGAACAGATATTGCATGAATTTATATGGTCTTTGATTAAGCTTTTCTGATTGCTGCTGAAATTAGGGTGTTCCCTAACTCTGGTGCTCAGATGTCGAGATGACATGCCGATGTACGTCATATGTCTGATTCGTATTACACGAAGATCTGAGTGGGTACACAACGTTTGAGCACATAGCCAGGGGTGAGCACGATTTCAGCTTGAAATGCGAATTGATTTCAAATGATTTATAAGTGGGAGAATTTTTTACGTCCAATTGATCATTGATTATTTTGGAAAACTGTTTAACGAACTGTCGTGAATCTTTACCCAAATAAGGAGTTATAATGAAATATTCTTAAGCGCATTGGGAAGTTTGAGTGGGATCGGAAGGTTAATTTTTATCGAACTTCAAAAATTGATGTCGAAACTTCTCAAAAAACTTGCTAGGATAACCGTCAGCTTTGAACATAGTTTTCCGTTTAGCAATTTCTCGTTGGAATAAAGCTATCTTTGGAGCATATTTGTTTGGCTCGATTCAATTGAGACAAAATCAAACCTGACTTCTATTTTAGGGGGCAAAACGCATTGAAATTAAGTAAAAGGTTTGTAAACGTGGCTTGACCGCTACACCAAACAGAGAGCTCAACGGTACGCATTTTTATGTACTGTACCTAGCACCAGCAGAACCTTGCTTTTTTCTGACATAGCGTGGGTTTAGAAACGCCATTTTGTTCAAGATTGCAACAAATGTTCTGTGGCGCAGCGGCTTGGATCGCCGCGAAGAGACAAAAGCGCTTTTGCGGCTTTGAGTTCGATTTTCGTCGCGGCTTTGCTAGTGATATATTTTCAACAATCAGGTTCGTCGTCGAGATAATAGAATGAAGTAACAGCGTTGGTTCTGCGTGTATTAGGCACATTGCATAAATATGCCAACGGTACGAGCCAGAGTACAGAAAATCAATGCAGAATTAGTTCATAATTTTCAATAGGTGATAGATTTTCTGTAAAAGATTTGTATGTGTAGGTTTCATCCAAACCCAAGAGTCCGATCCTGAGTCGGTCAACCATTAAGAAAAGGTATAGTTTCAGCAGCATGTTCTACGGTAAATTTTATGTTTTTGTGTTCGGTATTCAGCAGATCAAGAAAACTGGTACAGGACGAGCCAACAGGATAAACTTGTGTCATAGTTATTGTTAAACCATTGTATTAGCAGCGTGTAGCATTGTTAAAATGACAAGTTTAGCGGAAAAGTGGTGTGCAATAATCAGCTTAAGTCAATTGTACCTTCAATCTGTTCTCGAGTACGTAAAGTTAATCTTGTGACTATTTTAGAAAATGCCTGATGAGGGCCAATGTGCAGCCGAAAACGTTCGTAGTATCTTCGTAATGTTGTAAATAGTGTAAATAAATTAGTGCAAATGCATTAGATTTTTTGGTTGCTGCACATCGCAATTTTATGGTACGACATAAAAAATCCATAAAAAAATGATGATGTCACAAAGGCCAAGAATATGCCATACTTATGAGATAGTGCGCGAAGGTCCAGAAAGGTGTGAGTAAAGTCTAGAATCTATAGTCGATGTGGCTCGGCTGGGGTGGGTCCAGCGGAGGATGCATACCTCCACCAGCCATTTTTAAATATGTTTTTAATGAATACTATTTTTCCATAATTTCGAACCTCTTTGATAACAATAAGCTTTACGTCTTATAAGCACGCGTAACCAAAAATGTGCAAACAAAATGCATTATATTTAGTGAAGGTATGCATTATATGGTACTACTAGTTTTGCTTTTGTAGCCATGTACTGCCGAAAGAAAAAGAATTGGATTGTTTTACGCGCAAAGCATCGAAGGGATGGTTTTTATTATTATTTGTATGGGCTTACTTTTTATTCTCAGCTAGCATGCGGCCCACAAAGACTTTGTAATACCGAAAAGTCCGCGGCCCACGAAAAATTGCTAAAAGGCCCACAGGTTGCCGACCACTGATCTAAGGCTACCGCACCTTTAGCCAGAACTTCACTAACACAAGGTAAAAAAAAAGAGAGATAAACGTAATTAAAAAGGCAGATAGACATACTAAACAAGCAAATGTACCAACTCTTGCTGGGCGGCAACTAAATATTTAGCATTATCTTAATTTACTCAGCGTTAACTTTACTTATTTACTTGAAACCAGGTCTAAATTATAAAGTTACGGAACCTCTGGAGGGTTCTGGTGGAACCCCAAGGTTCCGCGAAGCCACTGCATAAGAGCATTAGATGTTAACCACTTACAAATTTTGCAAACAAAAAGGCGCGCTCCAGACCATTTTAAAAGTAATAACGGGAGTAACAAAACTGTCTTAAGGAACAGCTTTGATTGTTTTGACTATATTAAAGTTCTCGCCAGCCTTGCTACGCACAGCCAGTCCAAGCTAGACTCATTTCAGACTGTAAAGACTCTTTGTTACATTGCTCATCCTATGCATCTCAACTTCATTTCTTTTCTGTGGTTGCTACCTCTCTACAGCAGGCAACCAGCCACAAGCAACAATCCCCAGTGACAAGGCCCACAACTACGTTACCGGTAGCCTAACTACCAGACTAGGTGACCGTATGGTCTTTTTGCTGTCTCCTCACCAAGTGGTTCCACTTGTACACCTACAGCTGCAGCAATTCGTTTATGTGTTGCCACTTGGTGGAATAAATTGAATTGAATTGAATTGAATCAGGGACAGCCCACTCATTTGCAGCTGCAGACACGTTTTGACCGTATTATGGCCTCATCAGTGCATCATTGCAAACTCTCACCTTCCTTAATATTTTTTTAGGAAACTTTCATAGGAATGTGAGAGGTTGCTTCGCTGCAATGATGAGACATGAATGAGGTCGAAACGCGTCAGCACCTGCAAATGAATGGGTTGTCCTTGGGAGCCTGTAGTTATGTAGTGCGGCTACCGGTAACTTAGTTGTGGGGTAAAAGTTATGGGCCTTGTCACTGAGCATTGTTGTTTGTGTCTGGTGGCCTGCTCTAGGAAGAGCACAACCTAGAAAAGAATTGAAGTTGAGATGCATAGGATGAGCAATGTAACAAAGAGTCTTTACAGTCTGGAATGAGTCTAGCCTGAATAGGCCGAGCGTAGCAAGACCGAAAAAAGTGTCGTATTAGTTATAATCACTTTTCGTGCATGTGTATTTCACTGTGACTACGTGTATATTTTAATGTATTCGCATTGTGGTTTTAACACCAAACTGCTACCTGTCAAAAAATCCAACAATCTTTTATTTGAAAGCTTAAAAGGGGGCCATTGCAAGTATTCTGTGGGGGGTGTCCTAAAGTTGAGCTGCTACGGCTCTGATGATGAATGTCACTCACAAATGTAACTTAGCAATAACAAGCATTCCGTCTGAAGTGCTTCATCTCGTGCGTGAACGTCTTTATACAGAGGCCAAACTGTTGTCAGATCCCTTACATTAACAAACAAGACATTATTCATATTTTTGAAATAATCCTTTAGTAGAACGTGATAACGGAACAGGGGCCAATCTTTCGAATTTCCTGGTTCCACCACATTCATACCTTTAATGATAAACTTGGAGTTTGGAAACTTTTGATGATGCTCATTAATGGCCTCTCGAATGTATTTTAGTTTGTGCATGAACGTCTTGGGATTAATCTCATAAAAATGAACTCCGATATTAAAAACGACAAACACATTGTATCCTCCGACCATTGTGGAGATCGTGTCCGAAACAAACGTTCGGGTGTAAGGTGGACCTGGATTTTGTGATGGATGTCCATGACCTCTGAAATATAAGGTGATATTGTTCTTATCAAACGCAACTCCCGGATGTGCCCAAGTAACAATTCCTTTTGGTTTAACAACTTTCAACGACAATTCTTCCACTAATAATCGAAAAACGTGATTTATAGTTGAATCGCCAATGAAATATACAATTTTGTTTTGCAAGCAAGCTTCAACATGATGAAAATTATAATCGGTAACATTGCTTCGGCAAACCAACGAGTTCCATTTCTTCTCCAAAAAATAACCCGTCACTAAAGGCAAAGAATTCGACATGCTTTGCGCAAATATGCTTGTGCATCTAGGCAGCCAATGATTAACAACGCTGCGATGCGCTTTGGGTGGTTCCACTTCAATTCGTTTCTTCGATGCACTGAAATCGATAACATCGGATTGGTCTTTCAACCTGAAATTGGATTGCCATTGTATAGTTTCTTTATGCGCGTCCCGATCTGTAAAGGTATTAACGATTTTGGAACAATTGCCACTTGGTGGTTTCACACAAACCCACTTGAACTTGTTCCACGGTGTACTGTAGTCACATAAAGATGATGCATTTCCCAAACTGCAAATATTTTAAACGAATGAGGAACCAATATTGACGACACAAAAAAGTATATAAACAGTGTAAACCAGTTCTGCTTAACTTTTTTGACCTTACCATCCACTTTTATCGAAATTATTATAACTTTATGCGGCCCACTAAACACATGCGAAACAAACACGCTGGATTTCAGAATCCACAAAGCTTTGACTGAAAACTGCTCAGAAGAAAGAGCATCAAGCAAAAGTTATACTGTGTAGGTTAATCTACCATTTTATTACTAGTGTGCATCGTTATTTACATTTCATATGCTTTTCCCTCTTGAGCGGTTTTGCATAATCTCAGAAGCAAACTTTGCGCAAAATAAAACTACAGTGAAGGCAATACGTCGCTGGTCTCTCGTTAAAGCGGTTTAGCAATTAGCACGGATTAGCAATCATGCCCCGTGGTTGTTTTGATAGTAACTAATACACAATAAATGACTGAGGTGGTTTTCAAATCATTGAATATTCAAAAGTCAAATGTGAATGAAGGAATACCGTGAATGCGTTATGCGAATCATTGCGGTTCCTGAACGATACGCGTCGAATGTGATCGGGTCTATCCCTGAATCAAACCTATCTCACATAATCTGTCACTTGTTTGGAAATAGCGGCATAGATAAAGGTTACGGAATAAGGGACGACGTAAAAACTTCCTAAAGGGATGGGGGCGTATAAAACTTTCCCCACAAAAAATCCGATTTTTTCTAGGAACATCGAGCGATAATGGTTTTTCGTATATATCGTAGGAAGCCTGAGCAGAGGGTGCATGCATAGAAACCTTTTTTGCGTACGCCGGTGCTGTAAAAATGAGAGAAAACCCAATGGGTTTCTTTTACGAGTTTATAACACGGTTTGCAGGGACCTTATGCAAATAACTAATAACTCTGTATGCGTATCCAAGAATGTACCCATCCCTCCCCCTTGTGTAGTTATTATTGTTGTTTTTATAAAAAGCGTCAGCGTCGTGTTATGAATTTCCCGGTGTTTCGTGATCAATCTCGTTTCCTCGTTTGCGCTTGAACCTAGTTTGATAAGTTGCCATGCACTTATTGATCTCGGAGCGCGAACCTCAAGCAGCAAGTTGCAGCTGTGACTGCTGTACACTGCATTTCCGTTATTTGCATATCAGCAGTGCCGGCTCTAACACGTATTAAAATCATTTCCAAGGTTGCATCGTAACACGTATTAAAACCATTTCCAAGTTAAAAAAAACGCCGCTGTGTTCAGAGCGGGGCCCTTGACCAGGCCTGGGCCCCCCGGATAAACGGCTCGAGGGTAGGTTTCGCCGGCCCTGCATATCAGAACCTGTTAGCTTCGGAAGCGATGACAGTTTGAACCGCACGTCTGCTGTTTAGTCACGAAGTTACGTAAGTTTTCAGTTTGATTATTCTGTTGCATCTGTTCGTAAAAGATAAAAATCTTGTTTAATGTAGTTTGTTTAAAGCCTAATAACTACACACTGTAAAAAAAAGTTGTAAATTTACATAACATTAATGAGTAAAATTTCACGACAAAAAGTGGTAATAAAGATTGCCACAAATTGGTTGTAAAATTACGCTTTTGTTGTGAAGTAGCATTAGTTTTTAGGTTTTTTAATTACATTTTATATTTGTAAAATAATTTACACTTGCATTAGTAATTTTACTTGCAATACTGTAGTTTTTGCGCTCACAGAACGTGTGCTGTAAGTCCGATGATTACAAACAATTAGTTATTTTACTGTCCAGTTCAAGTAAATAATTGTTAATTTAGTTATTTTATTGAGGAGTTATAATAAATTAGTTTACGACGTATGTGTGGTAAATGCAATTACAAACATTTAGCCGATTATTTTACAAAGCAAGGGTAGTAAAAACTTATAAGAACAACCGACCAATATGCACACGCATTTTAGCTATATATATACAGTATATAATTTAAAATAATTTAAGTTGAATAGGCTACCAAGTACGGCACCAGTAGGCTTAAGTCATTTTTAATCACAAATGATTTTGCGACATCGTTGAAATGATTGTTTCCAATGAGTTAAGTTAGTCTATAAGGAAGAAAAACACATTCTAATTCTTGAAATAGAACGTTTCGATAACATAGTTTCAGTTGCTATCTCAGCAGTTTATGCTATAGGCAGTACAGACCAGCTGTAATTGCCTAGCATACACTGACGGCGACAGCTTAATTTATATTGTCAAATCACCCAGTTTAGAAAATTAGCTTACTTTTAGGCATGAATTAAATCGAAGTTAAGTTAGGCAATTATAGATCAATTGCACCATCTTTCCATAAACCATGCCAAAGACAAGGAGTTAGGGCAAGTGCACTAGGATACATGACCATTTGACGCAAGGGCAATTTGACGCGAAATGAGTGAAATCTTTCGGTCAACGCTTTTTCAACATTTTTTTTTTAACCCGAACCCCTAGTACCTACCGAATCCTTATCTCCCTTAACCACATTTTGCGTCAAGCTGTCTCGCGTCAAATTGTCTTGCTTCGAAGACATGTCCTATGCGGTTTCGCGCAGGTGACAGATCCCATAGACGCGGGAAGTAGGGTGCCAGGGGGGGCTCAAGCCCCCCCTGAACTTTGTTTAGCCCCCCCTAAACCATTTGAGCCCCCCCTGACAATTGAAAAAATTATGCACTGAGTGCGACGGGATTAATGCTCGCAACGTATATATGTAATGAAGCAAATATTTTTTAATGTGCTTTTAACCAACGAAGAATCACTATTCTTTTAAAAATCAATCAGTTATTATTCACTTGGTCTACGTAAAATTTGGTAAAATTTTCAATGTTTGAAGTTCATTTTTAACAGTGTTTTACATCGGCGTTTGCCAACCTTTACAGCAGTCATGGACGATGGACCAGTAAAAGTATAATGGCTGCCAATTCTTGTAGCTGCCAAACTACTCTGAATGCTCATGAAAGTCGCTACTGATCATGGGAATTACGCAAATCGTAAACGAAAATGCGGTGAAGTGCAAAAAAACGGTCCTCAATCCTTCAGATGTTCCGAATTCCACCAAAATTTTTGTGAAGAGCTAAAAAAAAAGGTTTTCACGGCCCGGACGCGTTACATGAACTGGAAATGTTGGTGGCCAATCTCATTTGTGTACATGCCAAATTGACCCGCGATCGACAGCCAAGCATCCAAAGATCGACCGGTACATCGCGATCGACTGGTTGGGCACCCCTAATCAAGCTTATGTGAACTGGTGCAAGTTCTCTTCTGGTTGAGTTTTTTAATGGTTTTGAATTTTTTCTACCAACTCAATGAAGCGGCTAAATCACTACTAAACTGGCACTGATGATCAGTAGGCTACTCGATTTGAGGGGGATGCCATCCCCCCTGAAAATAACACCATCCCCCCATAAAACATTTCAGCGTAAACCATTCCCTTACAACTATAATGACCATATCTTTTTACGTCTGCGTGAAAAGTTGTAGCCTACCATCCCCCATAAGTGTTTTCACAACTCGAGCACTGCCGATGATTGTTACTAAAATTGAGCTAGTACGCCTACCTAAATACCTATATCTACACATTTCATTGTGTTAAAAAATGGTTCAGTGCTTTATTTTGATTGTGTATTTTTTGTTATTTTTCAACCTTAGCGGGGCATTGTTTGTTGCATGTAACTCTGATCAGCAAAGCAAAAGTTAGATCGGACAAATTTTGTTTGCCTACTTTTCGGTTTTGTCATTGAGGTATTTGCATTTTACAAATACATGAGTAGTAATTTGTGCATAGTTAGAAAAGTCTAATGGTAGTAAGCAATCTTGTTTTCCATGATAAAAAATTATCCTAAAAAAATTCCGGTCACTTGAGCGGGCATGCAATTGATGTCTATCAAAGTAGGTCTGCTGAGTGTCCTGCTCCTAAAAACTTGCGTTCGAGAAAAGGAGGATCTGGGAGGCGAAGCCCCCCAGACGTTGACACGACCTTACTATTTTGAGCCCCCCTGTCCAAAAACGTTCCCGCGCCACTGACAGATTCTACGTAACGGGTGCGATTCACGGCTGGAGCCGATCGCATTTGACATATATATATGCCGGGTGGCTGCTCACTCGAAGAGTGCAAGTCCCTTCGCAGTCTCCCTCAATTACTGTTGACTTTTCTCTTCACAAAAACTTGAAAATAACCTCTGCTATATATTTTCATATTACTGATGGTCTGAAACCGGGTTATTTTAATAAATTTTGAGGTATATTATCACTTGCTTTGAATTTCGTTACGCAAAAGTATCATATGACCATAGATTGTATGACTAAAAACGTTCCAAAAGCATAAGCGGAGTTGGTGTCCAAAAATTGGATCTCCGCACTGCTGCGCCGTCAATCAACACGCCGCGGATGAATTATTTAGTTTACCATTTACGAACAAAACTCTGCAAACGAATAACAAATGAAATGGTAGCAAAGCTTAACTATTCAACCATAACAACCAATCACATTAAAGGAAAAAAGTGGCGCGGTGAATTGCTTTCAGCCGTTCACACTTCAAATGCATGGCTTGTGGGTATGCAGGTTAGGTCTTGTCTGCTGGATTTGCTCAATGAAGTATAATAAGTTGTAAAGATTTAAACTTGCAAAGGATAAAATCGCATTAAGACTAGCCTATAAAGCATGATATTTATAATAATTTTGCGATGAATTAGAATTTGGTAATATGCTTTATGAAGAAACCTTTGTTTTGAGATACCAGTACCCTTATAAATCACAGAAGGTATGATGTACGGTAATAGGCGACTGGCAAGTTGGAGGTAAACCTACAGGCATGTGTACCGGTACTGGGTACTTGTGACACTCACCTCCTTGATTTAAAGCTGTTATAAATTTTTTTGTTCAGTTCTGAATTCTTAGCAGTTTCTAGGAAATCGAAAATAATGTCCCCCAAACTGTACTTTTTACTTGTAAATTGATAAGGGATGAACAACTAAAGTTGTTTTACAGTTTCAATTAAAGCCTACCTGTTAGCCTGCAGCCTGGTTAAAAAGCTTTAAACCACACATATTACTTTCAGTTTAAACTTGAGGAAGTGTCTAGAGCACCGGACCGGTTACCAAAATCAAAATGCACATGAAGCAGTTTAATGTAGTCATGGTCTCAGCAGAGTAGGCCTGGTGCAAGTTCAGGTAGTGTTAAGTTGTTTTAGCCTTAAGCATGCATTATTAACAGTTTAGTTTGTTGAGGATGTGTACCGGTATGGTATGCACAAGTGTTGTTAGCTATCTGCAAAGATTTATCTGCTTATAGATAGCAGAGCTAATAAAATCCTGTGAATCACTGCTTATATGTTGATTGTCCTTTCATTATTTGTGAATAAATTTTCATTGAAATTTTTCTAGTTGCTAATGCTTCACAGTTGCTGGTTCTTAACAACAGTACACTAGTGTAAACTTTCCGAAAAGAGTTTTGCACCTGCATGGGTGACAGATTAGTAAAATCTGTTGCAATACTTCTACATGAAATCATGTTCCGGTTTCACTTACTAATACCGTAATTATATATGTATAATTACCAGTATTGTAATAGTATGTTTGGAATTGGAATGTATCAATTTAAAGTTTTGGTTAATGCTGAATTTATGTCACAAAGTGTCGGTATCATAATGTAATTGGAGAAGATGTAGATCCATATATTCGTAATGTCTTACTATAATATATATAACATAATATTATAATTCACATACGGTTATATACTGTTATTTCAATTTTAACTACTGGTACACATTATACAGAACTTATACAGAATTAAGCAGATAGCAATTACTCGTGGAGTTGAAAAGAAATGTGTAGCCTAGGTATGCTACTTGCCATTTTTATTGATTTCGTTTTCGTCAATAAACCCTGTTGTATTAGGTTGATGCATATATTTTAAAAGTGTATATAAATTTTTGTTGTTTAGTTAATGTTTATATATTTGCAAAGTTCTTAGGCGCTTCTTATTTTATATTATGTACAGGAATGTATATATAATACATCATAGTTATTACTCTCTAATTCCTTTTTTACTGACCTGTACTTACATGCGGTTGCTCTCTTACCATGTTATTTGACTTGAAGTGTCGTGTTTGTAATATGGATCATGATGATTCGTGCACACTGATTAAACAGATCAAAAATCACATTAAGGATGGTTTTTCAGTGAACTGTCCAATTGTTGGCTGTAATAATAGTTATAAAGTTGTTTCTTCATTGACGTCCCATCTTAGCAGGTACCACAAAACAACATTTTTACCTCAAAGCGCTGTTCCAAGCACAGGTGTGGTTGATTTAGACAGTTCTTATGTTAATGCAAACAAAGATTTGTGCATGGTTGGCAATGGTGTTGTTGATCCATCTAGTAGCGCAACTACCGGTACTGATACCATTTGCAGAAACAACGTGGAATCACCTCTTCATGCTCATGCAATGCTGCTTTTATCGTTACGATACCAACACCTTATTCCAGCTTCAACAGTAGAAACATTGACTAAGAAAATTTCTCATTTGCTTGATAATCAAAAACAGCATGTTCTCCAAAGTGTTGCTGCAGTGTTAAAGGAAGAAAATGTCGCCGAAAGTATTAGTGAAAAAATTCTTTGCTCTGTATCATCATCTTTTGTTACAGAGTTGTATTCTGAAGGCGTATTACGCTCAATTATACACGCACTCAGCTATTTGAAAGTATAATACCTTATGTAGCACCAGAATCCTATTATCTTCCACCTGATTGTCAATTTTCAGAGAAATCTTATCAGTACATACCTATTTTAAAATCACTAAAAGTGTTATTGAGTGATGATGCTGTGCGTAATCAGTTTTTAAATCCACAGTTACATGATAGTGATTCAACTTTAAATGATTATCGTGATGGTGAGATTTTTCGATCTAATTTGTTGTTTAATTCTACAACCCTATCAATTCAACTTATCCTTTATCAAGATGCCTTTGAGGTAACTAATCCATTAGGCTCTGCAAAATCTTCTCATAAACTCTTTGCAATGTACTATTCTCTGGGAAACTTATATTCTTACTCCAGATCATGTATAAATCCCATACAATTGGTGTTGCTATGCAAGGAAAAATTCCTTAATGCAGGCAATCTAGAGGTGTTTTTTCAGCCACTTCTGAGAGATTTGTTATCATTGGAAACTGATGGAATAGACATCGGTTTGGGCCACAACATTCGCGGAAGTGTATTTGCTTTAACCGGTGACAATTTAGGAAGTCATTGGGTGGGTGGTTTCGTGACTAATTTTAGTTCATCTGTTGGATATAGTTGCAGATACTGTTCAGCCCAGAACTTGGACTGCACAACTACAAGACGTGTAGCAAAACCTCTTCGTACAACTACTTCATATCATGCTGCTGTTACTGTTGTTCAAACTAGTGATGCATTTCATTTTGAAGGCATTAAGTTTTCATCTCCGTTTAACCAGCTTCGCTACTATCATGTGTGCAAGCCTGGATTGCCACCTTGTGTTGCACATGACATCTTTGAAGGCATTGCTAAGTATGACTTAATGCTGTGTGTGCAATATTTTATTAGAAATAAATGGTTTTCAGAATCGTATTTAAATGATGCAATTTTGAATTTTCCTTATGATCCCATCAGTAACAAGTCCAAATGTATTGCAATCAATAAACATGCTTCGAAGATTAGTGGCAATGCAAGCCAGATTTGGTGCTTTCTTCGATTTTTTCCTTTGTTCGTTTTAAATAAAGTTAAAGATTTTAACGATTCAGCTGGGCGAATGATAATACTTCTTCGCAGTCTTGTTGAAATAGTTTGTGCCCCCAAAATAACGCACTTACAGATTTCATTGTTATCAGAATACATAGATGAATATCTCGACTTGAGATCAAGTACATTTTTCCAAGTTCGACTGAGGCCAAAGCATCATTACTTGACCCACTATCCATATCTTATTCTCCAATTTGGTCCTATAATTCACATGTGGACACTTCGCTTTGAGAGCAAGCATTCTTATTTCAAAAATGTTGTTGATTCTACTGGAAATTTTGTCAATGTTTCACTGACTCTAGCGAGATCTCACCAAATGTTGCAAGGGTATTTGCACAAAACCGAGTTGCTTCAGCCCAAGTTAATACCAGTTGTTGATAACTCATCACTCTACTCCGAAAATGTTGCAGCAGCTTTAGCTTATAATGGTACACCAACAAATGCATGTACATTTTGCAAGCAAGCACAATATAATGGTACTATGTACAAGGCAAATCAGTTTGTTGTGATAAAAAAAAGGAATTTCGATTTAATACTAGGCAAAATTGTTGTTGCATTTCTTTTTGACGGTAAACTGTAGTTTGCAGTTAAAAATTGTGTTGGAGAATACATGTCTCACTTCGGTACTTTTTTGATTCAATATCAGAATTTTTCTATTGAAGAAACAATGCTTGGTTGTGTGTGCGTGGACGACTTAATAAGCTTTTACCCACTCTATGCATATAGTGGAATTGCTTCAGGTGTGGATGTGTTAGTTTTGAAACATTGTGTGTAGGAGTTATGCTTCTTGGTCTTTTTATTTGCTCAGCAATTCGGCTGGTTCAATTTTGATTTTTATGATGTCCGTTGGTCTACTTTTTTTAGAGCGTGACCATTGTAAATATTTGTTTTTGCTGTTATAGCAATATGCAGCAATTTAGTTTTTGAGGACTGTACTCGTGTAAATAATTTATTTATAATGTACCATTGTGTGTTACTTTGAAGTCCAAGTTTGCCTGCTTAAGTTGTTAAAGCATGGCAAATCTCTGCATTCATGAATGTGTTTATTGAAACATGCTGACTGACTCATCAGATGATTTTTTTAGTGCATGGGTGAAAAAAGCATTTTTAAGGCAATGTTTAACGTATGGTATAAAATTACAGATCTAGGCCTATTTAAAATTGAAAACACTTTTATGGGTCTATTTTTGCTAATTTTGTTCGGTCTGATGACTTAAATCCCGTGGTTATCGAGCAATGAAAAACACATATAATATATATATAAAGTGTTAAGTTAAGAATTGTGATTTGCATTTGTGACCCTGCATCAGAGGCGCAAAATTTATATATAATCCTTAGCCAGTGCAAATCCTTCCACTCAAAACAGAAACACTATAGAAACTGTCACATATTATAATTTACATTGTCATATATATCGTGTTTCCTGATAAGAAGACCCAGCATAATATTTGAATAGTAGTGACAAAACTTCCTTTATCTTATCTAAACCCATGCTTCGTTTTCATGCATAAAATGAGACGTTTCTTGATAATTTTAATCAGCTTAAAGTTCTGCCTTATGATTGCTGAAACATGGTTCATCAGCATGTGTACATGTGTGTTTTTATCCATACAAACATATAATAACGTTGATATATTACTGTATGCTTACTCGTAGATTAAATGTTAGAACCCGCATATTCTATGAAGCAAGCCTAATAGTAAGATTTGCCCAGCAGCAATGCCGAGTTAGACATTCTGCTAAGTGTGTATGCGCTTTTCGTAGCACTGATGGTGTTTCTATTATTCTGATTTAAAATTAAGCTATGTTTCAGATTTTATGATGTAATGTAATTGTTATTAAAGAGCTAAATGGAATGTGAAATCAAGCTTATATTGCCGTCCTTGGAAAGTGTCAAAGTTGAACAGTTGTTGGATTTATTTTTGGAAATTGGTGTTTGTGGAAATGATGATTTACCACTTTTGAAAGAATCTGATTTAGTGAAAGTATTGAAGCCGATAGAAGCCCGAAAACTGATAAATCATTGGAAAAATAGAGCAGCATCTTCTACCCCTTCACCGCAATCATCTCAACATTCAACTGAAGCAGTGTCACTGCAGACATCAAGTTCCGAATCAGGTACGGGTGGTGTTGGGGCTGCTGACTGGGCATTCAATTTTATGATTCCATGGTCATCGTTTCCGTCAGCGTTGTTGGAAGCTTGTGAAGCAGGCTTGAAACCTGAGAAGCGTTTGCGTCTGCAGATGATTAGGGTGCTTGTAGACGAAATCCACACTGTCTGCAAGCATCCTAAATTCAAAGATGCAGAAAAAGTGGCATTTCGGCTTATATCTCGTTATCCACAGTCGTTTAAAGACGTTGTTGAAGACATAGTAATTGGGTCTGGGCTAGAGTCACTAACTACGCAAATTATGTATCGATCAGACAATTTAAGAAGAAATGCTTCTGTACAATTTTCTCAGAGCAATGCAGCGACAGCAAGTGTTGCATCAGGTCCATCCATGGATGAGTTAGAGTACCTAAAGTCTGCTTATTTCTTAGCAGAAAAAGACTACAAGAAAGTTGATGAAATTATGGAAAAGGCATACAAGAACATCGTTGAGGATGTGCAGAAGAAGTTAATGATTGCAGAAATTAAGAGCAAGTGGCCTTTTCTTTTTGAGAAGAAATTTATGTTTAAACATTATGAAAAGCTTCAAAATGTGCAGGACTTTAGGAAGAAGTTCTGTGAGCAAATGAAATCAGGAGCAATCAACATATTTGAGTGAGTTAAATATTCTTACAAAATGGACGATTTCAAAATGTCTGCAGCAAATAATAGGACATTAATAACCATTTAAAACTTTTGTGGTAATACTGACTGCACATTTTTAGACGTGGATGAATCGTTTAAAAATGTTTAACGCAACCAGCTATGTTCAAGTTCGTGAAATGTATTTTAATGAAAAAAACTTTTAAAAAAGATAAAAAGATCGTGTAAAAACTGGGTTCCAGTATTGTACATTTTAACTTGTGGCAGTTTGCATCGATAAGATGAGAATTTGCATTGCTAAAGTGCTTTATTTAGAAGAATATTAATATTCAGGTTCTGATTAATATCGCATTTAGTAAATGCTTCTTTTTTACATGCACAAAGCCTCAAATTCGGTTACTCAAAACAGTTTGGGACTGGGTGTTTTGGAAGAGTCGGTTTTAATGGCTTGTAGTTGCCCACGTTTACTATCAAATTCACGTACAAGGTAAAGAATTATAGCGTAAAAAATGATCTAGAGATGCGTAAGCATTAACTCTTGTGGACAAGAGAAAATTTGAAAATAGAATTTATCATGTTAATGTTTCAGAACTCTAAAACAATCAAAGAGTCCACAAGTTGCCAGAGCAGTCGGGGAAGTGATGCAAGAAATGAAGCAATTGCAGTGTGATACACCTAAACTAATAGGTGTGGTAAAGCTTTTAACAACGTACTTCGGAGATGAGCAAAGTCAGTTGTATCAGTGCTACAATGTAAGCAAAGTTTATTGTTGTAAGGTAACATAGATTTCACTAGTTTAGAATGTGTTGAACTTGAGTATTGGTCAAGCAATAATTGAAAATGATAGCCAGCGTTTTTATTGAGATTACTATGGTATTTTCAAGCCTCCTCATCGTATATGTTATATGAGTCAGTGAAGATTTTACCAATTTGCATTAAAGGCATTTTTAGCTAAGTCAGCTTTCTATTTTTTATTGATAATCCATTTCTGCAACCAAACTTCATTCGTCAAAGATGGTTGTTAGTTATATATATACTTCTTGTTTTTGATGATTTCCTGATTGTTTTTTGTGATGGAAGTGTAAATTTTTGATGAAGATACTAATTTATGAGAATTAAGAATCAGCACCGAGAATCAAATCGAAACTGAGAAGTTGATAAGTATCGGAATTGGTATCAAAATCTAAATTCATAGTATCGTCGTCATATATCGTTTATCCATTAGTTAATGATGGAAATATCCAAGATATCTGGTTTTGTTTTTTTAACCTGCCAATTATTGCCAAACCATAATAAATAGCAAAAGCTGCTAATTATTGCCAGAAGTAAACACGATGCTCTAGCCATGTTTTTAAGCCACCCATTTGGATGAAATTCTTCCAGCTCAGCCTATTACCACTTAACTATGTTTTATTTACGTTTAAACAATCTTACTATTAAATATAACTCGACCTTAAATATTTGTGGTAAATTTGTTTTACAATTACTCAGCTAGGCCGCGCCACAACTCGTCAATATTTGTGTTTGAGTACTTAAATTTCTGTTATATTTCACTGGTACTAAGTCATTACATATATTTTCAGACTTTGGAAAGTACTGAAAGTATAATATCCCAAAATGCGTTACCAAAACATCCTTTCATAATTGTTAAAGGTAAGTTACAATTTGTGACTAATTGTGTTTGAACTATAGAGTCTGTTTTGCATAGGATTTTTGATTATAGAATGACCTAGCAGAACCGCGCGCAGATTACAGATCCTGCGTGACGGTTTCGATTCACGCCTTGAGCCGATTGTTTGTGACATATCTATTGACAAGGCAGCTGACTCGAAGAGCATAAGATAACTTTACAGTCTCCCGTAATTACTGTTAACTTTTCAATTCATGTAGTTTAAATTTTCAGTTCATGTTGTTTCAAAATAACCTCTGTTAAATATAGTTTTGCCTAATTGCTAACTTGGTTCAGGGGTTTGACTGTAATATTCGTTAGAGTGTGCTTAGCTTTCAACATTGGTAAAATACATTTTTTGTGACGTTTTGTCAAAACCGTTTTTATCTGTTTTGTTTGTGTGTCAGGAGATAAAATTAAAGGTATAAAATTGCTAGGACTGGTGGAAATAATCTATGTGACTGTACAAGTAGCGTGTATTTGTGCAGTCTGATTTTAAAAGTAAACTATAGGCCTATTATAATTTGGCAGGTAGCTATACGTTTAAACTAACCAATTGCAGAAATATCATAGTTATAAAGTCTTTGCTCGTCAATATACTTATTGAAATGTACAGCATTGAGGTATCGTTTTATTCCTGTCATTGTCTTGAAGGCTATCTTTTTTGTGGTTGCTTAACGCCTTCTGATCTTCAGGAGATTCTCCTGCAACGTCATCACTATTTCATGTCATCATCGAAGACGAGGTGGCGACAGAAACCAACTCGTTCAATATTGCCCTGGCATATTGCTATGCCTGCTTCTTTGTATTCTCGATTGCTTATCCGAAAAAAGCTGAGTCAATAATGGAGTTTATACAAAGGTAAGCGCTGCAATACTAATTAAACGGAAATGGTATGTATAAAAATAATATATATATAGCTTGTTCCTAAGAAAAGTTTGGAATCCCACTACGAGCAATCATTCTTGACTACGATTTAAATTCAGAGATTAATAATACAAGACTATCACTATTAAACATTGTTACAACTTGTAACCTATTTTAGTTTTTACCGCTCCTAAATAATTAAACGAATATCCTCAACTCAAACCGTGACTTAAAAAACCTAACCCAAGAAACTTAAGAGCAGGGTTTCCAGCGACTCAGGAAAAACAGGGAAAAAATTTTTTTTACTTTTCCAGACAGGAAAAAATCAGGCATTTCGTGAAAAATGTCAAATATTAGAGAAATCTCAGGAAACTAGAAAATTTGAAGCTCCTGGAATTTTTAGATTTTCTAATCAGTTGAGGAAAATGTAGCAAACGACGGTATGACAAGATAAAGATTTTTTTTAGATCGCTACATAATGCCTAGAAACTTCCTAAAATTGCCTGAATTTCTCAAGGAATTTTAAACTGAGAAAATGCTGGATACCCTGTCAATAAGTAGATGTTTTTTTGCTATAATAAGCAATAAGTAAACTGAGAAAATGCTGGATACCCTGTCAATAAGTAGATGTTTTTTTGCTAGTAGTTCATTCAGTGATTGCTTTCTCAGCGGTATCTGCCAACATTAGTTTCAGATCTTCTCGTTTCCGCTCTTACAAAACACACCTGCGGGCAGCTTCCTTGTTGCGCGTGTGCATATTAAATGATATTGTTATGTGCTATAATTTGCAATTTTACAGGTACATAGCTCGTTTCCCCCTTCCGAGAAAAAACGCCAAAAAAAGATCACGTCGTAGTGTGCCGCCCAAAGTCATGCGGCTATTAAACGAAATTGGATTGCGTCGTGGAGCAGGAGCGCTCATTGACCTGGACAATGACGATTAGTATTGTGATATTAGGGTGTTAACTTTTTCACTTTTCACTTTTTTTGAAGTTCCATAACTTCATACGATTGACACGATACAAATTGGCATATAGAAACTGTACAAATTGTCATGTCATAGTGTGCTAAAGTTTGTTTTTCAAAAACATTGATGTTTCGATATCTTGGGGAGCACTAAAGATTTTTGGTGAGGGGAAGGAGGTGCGAAACCTACGTATTCTTATAATACTATTTCCGATACAAAGTTGAGATTGGTGTCAGCGAATCAGTATACCTTATTTCCTATCTATCTTTAATGCATTTCTATAGTGGGGCCTATCTCTGCAGCAGGAAAAAACTTGTTACCTTTATTGCCCTAAAAACTTTTCAAAAAATAGGCTTTGAAAGCGATAAGAAATTGATGATACTGCGTTTTTTGACTCCAATCTCGGCTTACTATTTTGTCCCATTTACGAGGCACGGAAAAGCCCCAGATTTGCGACCCGTAAAAGTTACGAACGTGCTTTAGGCTAAACCACCGAAATGACGCCATTACCGAAAGTTTTTTTTTTTTCACATTAGGAATCAGTGCCGAAAACTGCATCATATACGATTTCAAGCATTTTTAGTTTTTAAAATGGCGAAAAATGAAGCACACTGTAAATACTGCATGCTCACAATGTACAACTGCTGCCATTGACTTGTCACTTCTCCATTATTTTATTGCTTGTAATTTCACTTGCTATTTGTCATGTCATATAGTGTGCATAAGCTATGCTGTATGTTGAACCTTTCTATGTAAGATTATGCAGGCCAAATATTTCTGTGAATATATTCTTGATGACAAAATTTGATTGTGGTGGTTTTTGAAGCTATATGGTTATGTTTCTTCGTTAAAGTTCAATATTGCTTTAAAGTATTTTAGCCTAAACTATACATAACTCCAGCGATAATCGCAATTCTGCTATATGTGCGCCACTTCCACGACGTTAGAACTTTTTGCAAACGTTATAATTTTCGAAACTGAAGTTTTCAGAAAGCTTTTATAAAGTTCAATCATCATTCTCATGTTTATAACTCATGTTTATTCGGATTGAATGGAAGATCATAAACTTAAGAAAAAGAAAAACTTCACGTAAAAAAATAACAATTCAAGTTGAGAAATTGCTGCCAACCAGTTTAGTAATTTAAACACGATCATTTTGCAGCATTTTAAATACGACTTTGATGTGCATTTAATTTACTGTGATAATTCGGTTTTAAAACGGACAAAAATGTAAAGCAAAAACAAAACTCGAGAATGTAAAAACATTACCGTCTAAAGTTGTAAAAAAAATGACATTCTAAAAACTGTAAAAAAAATTACGCAGAGTGGGTTGTAAATTGATAAGCAGCACTTATTGAGTAAATTGATTTCTGCTTTTACATGGTTATCCAAAAACAACGAAAGTATCTACTAAAAAAACAAATTTTGTTTGTTAGAACAAAGCATACAAATAGTTGTAAATATGCATAATCATATGCGTTTTTAAAAAACTACTACTTTTATGTAAAAATTTTACAAACCAAGCTGTGAAAGTGCTGCCAACTATATGTGAGTAAATTTTTTTTACAGTGCAGTATGATGGTTCTAGAAGGTACTATCATGACACATCAAAAGCACAAATTCTAACTATAATGCCAGTGGAGCAAAATCGCAAACTTCAAAGACACAGTTGGATGCAAAACGTTTCCAGCTTTTTACCCAATACATAAACGCTCCTCGTAACCACACTAACAACATTCACTAATATCGCCCAGCGTCCTACTGTATAAATAAGACCGTGATGTCTGTGCTTCTATTTTTTGGTAGCAGAAACAAGTTTTTAAATAACTGGTTTATAAGTAGTTTAAAACTTATCGGTAGTCAAACTATTTATAAAAAAATATTTGAAAGGAAATTTTTTTTACATAATATTTTTTACCGGTAATGCAATGCAAAAATGACATTTGACAAATGAAAAAATGGCTTATTTCTCATGTGCACTAACTACAAATCAATTCAAAATAGTCATGAAATATCCACTGCTATGAAATACGCTACAACGATCTGGTCTGACCATTAAAGAGCTAAATGCATGAAATTTGAATTATTCTAATCTGTCTCTGCGACGCTTGGCGTCAATGCTGGCTGCCTAGCTGCTTTTGACTTTAGTACTTACCATTTCTAATAAAAACATTGGTCTAACATCATGCTGAAATTAAATTCAAATTAGCACGCAAGCTGACCATAACTATACAGAAGGCTATGCACTTCTGTATAAGTCCGCAGTATAAACAGATTAATTCAAAAAAAAAACTTTTAAAAGAAGCGACTCTGGTTGCCGAGAAGTTAGGTCTCGTAAATTACAAAAACATTAGTCTTAAAAAAATTTACGCTTGACTACGTTTTACGATATCAGTGCACTACTTGGTGGGCTACGACATAAATTCATTTATTCTATTGAGGTTGGAGCATCTCAGTAAAATCTTAAGTTGTCAGAGTGCGCATCAGGCCAACCGGTCGAGTGCTATTCGTATCTGTGATGATTGCAAGGTTTTTTATAAGGCTAAAAAAAAACAAGTTTAGAATTACAAACTTAGTTTCAGTTTTATTTCTCAATCACAATGTTGGCTCTATGCATTAATATTTAAACGTAAAATTACTCTTTTTACCTTGAGCAATCACTCAGCATTTAACTGTTGGAATTATGTTTTCTTTTTATTGGCGTTGCACAATGCTGTATAGCATTTTAATTATTTAGTTTGAAAGTGTCCGTAAATTCAACAGAGGCTAGCGTGACGGCAGGATCTACAATGCAAAAAGATAAAAATTGAAAAGAAAAAATTTTTTCTTTGGTCTTTCTATTAATTTGGTGTGGTCTATCTTATCTGCACCAATTTGACGAGCCCCGGTTGAAACGAAACCGGACGTGGATTGGTGTTTAATCATTCTGCGTTGATTTTCTTTTTTCCAATTCTTAGTTTATTTGGCGTTATTAAAACAAGCAATCAATTTTTCGAATTGAATCTTCATTATACTGTACTTGCAATATTACCCCCAAACGCGAAACGAGTGGCGGGGCACTTTTCCCAGCTTAACCCCTGGACAGCACAGCTTTGAACTCCGAAACAACGCGGCAGCGGTGGTGAGGTGTTGATGATTACGTTCGATTGAAACAAAAATTCTTATCTCAATTCCCATAAAATAAAATCCTGTGTATCTAGCTAATCAGTTGGAAATTATATTCAAGCACGTAATATGGTTAAATTGCAATAACTTTAAACGTTTAAGCTCATTGTCCTTCATTAATGGGCCTACACCTACTGTTTGCTTCCGCTATTGTAAGTTGATAGGTTGTTAATAGATGACATTCTGACTTACCATATTGCAGACAAGGCACAGGGAACAGTCTCATTGCTTTCTAGTTCTGAGTAGTATACAGTGGTGTTTGAACAGAGGAATGATGTGTGGTTGATCAGACGTTTTATTGTTTGCAATGTAAGCACAAGTTTAACATCCAATGTCAATAACCCTCCCAATACAAGCGGTGCTTTCACTGTATACGTTCCATTACTATTGTCGATTACTTCGCATGGTATTCCGTCAGGATATTTCCCATCTCCTCGAACTAATCTTGCGCGGTAATAATCTCCCCCAAACGTTTTCTTTCGTCCTTTGCTATCGAGTGATGTAATGGTGGCCTCAAACTCATCGTTTAACATGTAATTAGTTTTGCTAAGAGTAATTACGCCTGACGTAGTAAAGTAAGTTGAGTTGTGACTTGGGTTTAACTTGTTATCGTTTTCAATTGCAGACATCAACGAAGGGAAGTAATCCGTCCAACTTTCAGTTACCTCCTCATCAAACGACTCATTCGTAATCGCTGCCATTGGTAACCCATAAATGTCTTTGTAAACCATTCCATAGAAAGGTGATTTCTTGTCATAAACTTCCGGAGGAATAACAAATTGCTTTATACGCTTTAATGAAGACGGTGGTTGTGCAGGCAATGGCTTCACATTACTAGTAAAATTGTACCGGGATAATTCAGTTCTTACGGAGCCAACCATGCTGGAGAGTGGTCCTCCCGTAATCTTCGTTTTGAATTTTAGAACATCTTTAGAAACTGATAGAGCTTGATTTGGTGAAATTGTTTTATCCAAGTAATAGCAAATAAGAGACAAAAAAATTAGTGCAACAAATAATTTTGCATTTTTGTGTAGTAACGTTGCGTACATTTTGTAGTACCAAACATTTGCTGGTAGGCTACTTAAAATTTCGATATCTGAAAAAGCAATTGCATTACATAATGTTTTTATTGACCTCAGAAGAGAATTTACGATTAACACCACCATAAAGATTATTGCAAATAAAAGACGGTAATGGCACAACGGCTGCGTAGCACTGTTCTAAGTGATGCTCATAATCATCGGTTGCGGTTATTGTAAGAATCGAGTGCCAAGCTAACCCTACAAAGCCAGGCCAAAAGTAAACCTCTTCTCCGTATCCTTCAACGATTTTGTTTTTTGTGATCTATATCAGCCTTAGCCAAATAAATGACTGTCAAAAATGTCACTATTCTATCTTGCGCTACATGAAATTTTGAAACAGGTGAAAGTTTTAAAACCAGAAAGATTTTTCAAAGTAAAAATAGAATCATTAAAAAAATATTTGCTTTCGTTCTTCGACCAATAGCTCGCTATTTGTTTTAAAGAGGCGATAAACCGTAACTTTTCACTTTGGCTCAAAAAGTAGCAAAAAAATCGTGTTTTCTGACGGCGTTGGATTTCATCCTAAAATGGCTTCGTTTGAAAGTTATTGCAGCTTTTTGAACATCTTGGGATGGAGGCGCACACTATTGCATTTTCGTTGGCACCCTGTTTTACGGATTCACTTTGTCAGCGTGCACTTTGACGTCATAGCGTTCTCTGAAAAACAGATTTTGCGTTTTGCTAATTATCTTGGGGAATTGGGCGAAACAGCAGTTCATTTGACGTGTAGGTAATGGTGGACTAGTGGTATTAACAAATATGAACAAAAAGGTATTAGGCAGACAGATAAAAGTTTTTTTTAAGCCACACATTCAACTGTATCTTTTTTTTATCCAAGTGAATTATATGCATCATGGAAAATGACCGCTCTGGGTGTCGAACCCGTGAAACTCGTTCCGGAGTTCTACGCACCAACCACTCTGCCTACTCCATGTGCTGATAACAGATATTAGCCAGTCAGCAATCTGCTAGACAACCAGTACTGCTACCTTACGTAACCAGCGCCATGGCGTAGTGGTTTAGAGCGTTTGCCTTGGAAGCTGGTAGACTGGGTTCTATTCTCAGTCGAATCAAACCACAGACTTTAAAATTGGTATCTGCTGTTACACTGGCTCCATGCTCGGCAATTAAGTGTAGCGCAGAGGATGAAATAAACAGAGAATAAAAATACGTCAGTGAATTCTTGATAAAACTTAGTCCTGGCGCTAAAGGACCTTAGTAGTTATAAAGCGCCATAAAACCACACAACATTTCACAACATTTCAATAAGTTATCGGACACCGGTACATGTAGTTGGCCTACCCTGCATGTTTTACTTAATAAACCACCAAATTAGATGTTTGTTTTGTGAACATCTGCAGTAGCAGAGTAGCCTACCGAGAATTCAGTGGTTTACTGATTGGCCTGCCAACTGATAAAATCAAAAATACTTCAGCTTCCAGCACTGGTTCTACAGATGCACCGAAAGCCTTAGAGCAATGTAACATACTTGTGGAATGTAGTCTAACGTTGAAAGGTTATAGGCTCTGCCTCTTATTTTATACTTTACAACGGCTGCGTAGCTTTAAGATTGGTATTCACAGCTTCTTTGCTTGACGTTCAGCATTAAAGAAGCAGTGTGGAGAGCAAGCCGGCCAGCTCACTTGCTGTGCCGTTGGGAAAGGCACTTAGCGGTATTCCCCCATCTTGTAGTGGTAGACAGGTGACTGGCAACTTCTAAGCGAGCTCGTACAGCGTATTGATCGCTTTCTCGTGATAAGAGGATAAATATGCAACAAAATGCAATGTCGTATTCTGTTTTGTCATCTCAGTTGCTAAGCGCACGCTATCGGTGCGGGAGGTCTGGGCAGGAGGTCTAGGGTTCGGCCAAATTGGCACAGTGTCGTCAACGGCTCGCCACCGCTGCGACGTGTTTTCGGAGCTGTGAAGCCCAGGCGCTAAGCCGCGGAGATGGGCCCCGCCACTCGTCACATCCTTCGGCGTAATACCGCGAGTATAATGAAGATTTGGTTTGTATTCTGTTTTGTTCTCGCTGACAACAAAATAAACTTGATTTGTACTCGGTTAACATCACGTGACTCATGTGCGGAAGTCAATGACGTAATTTTCTAAAAGAACGAGTCATCTTTAAGAGCTCGAAATTTTTTGAATTAACCAATAAAAATGCACCGAAATATCAGTAAAAGTTTTTTTCTAGTGATTTCTTTCATAAAATAAACAACGATTTCAACTTTATTCCCCCTTTAACTAAACTTGAATCATGGCTAAAACACACTCAGATTGTTTTTATTTGCATTTTCATTACAGGCCTAGCTGCACTGTATATTAATTTTTTTTGATCTCGCCATGGTGTTAGTTGTAGCAGCAAATTTTTCTTCCAGCAGCAATTTTCAGGAACAGAGGTCATTTTGCTTAAAATTTGTTTCTATTCTTGTATGAATACCTTGCAAATGCTTATACCTTAAAGGTTCTGTGGTTTTTACAATCAGCAAATACACTTACTATGCTCCAGTTCGGCTGAAAACATAGCTACGAACTATTCATACTTTAAAACAATACTCTGCTATAGCGTGTTGGTGCGTGCTAGAAAAACACAATGGTTTTATGCTACAAGCAAGTTTCCGCAATGCAACTCAATTCATTCTAACCGCGTGTAATGCCATCCTTTTGTGTTTCCTCGATGCTACAGCGTTTTGCAGTGATTTGTATCAATTGCATTGTGTAGTGAAGGATTAAATTAAAAGAACAACATTCATGTTCGAAACGCTTCTGGCGTCCGGCATTAGATATGAAAGATCTCAATTTCCATGTAAAGATTTGATTGTGGAATATTTTTGTGTTTGTGATTTATAAGAGGTTGCTGCAGGACTCCCCTGCTGTGTGAGACGGAGGCATTTCAAGGTAGGGCAGAATTCCAAGGCAAGACGGAGAGGTGTCGGTTGCTATATGAAGTGATGCACTGCAAGAAATCGGCGACCCCAGCTCAATAGAGACTGAAGAACCCAAGTGATGAATTGCGTCGGTTGCGTATATCATGCGCTTGATTGATACCGATGTGGCGGAATGTGACAAAAAACAAAGATTTTTTTCACCGGAAGAGGCACGCCAGACAAAACACTAAAATGTAAATTTAGTTGGAGCAGATGCCTATCTTCAGTTGAAGCTGGATGACGATGCAAAAACTTGTACGTCATTAATACTCCTCTTGGGATTTTTCAGTACCATCAAATGTGTGTTCGGTGTAGGATTAAGCCTAGCACAATTCCAGCGAATGATGGTTTAGATGAGTTTTGGATTACCTGGAGCGGCTGCACACCTGGATAATTTGATCATCTCAGGAGTCACTGAAAGTGAATATCGGGAAAATCAAACCAAGTGAGTTTGGTTTTTGAGTAAAACTGGACAAATATGTATTATCTGCGATTCAAAAAAATACCGAGGGTATGTTGTTGATTAAGATTTTTTTGAATCTCAGATAAAAAATACCGAGGGTATGTTATTGATTAAGATTTTTTTGAATCTCAGATAATACATATTTTGTCCAGTTTCACTCAGAAACAAGCTCACTAAAAACGCGTTTCAAATATTAAACGTAAAATCATAAGGACCACTCAACTAAGTTAATACGATCCCAACAAGATGTTGCTTCTCGTATGTGATTCATCAAATAAATGCAAAGGCGCTGTGCTTAAGCAAGATAATAAAGATGTCAAAACCGCAATTGCACACGGGTCAAAACGCTAGCTAAATTCAGGTTCGTTGTCATCAATGAAACGAGAAGCGTTAGCCCATACATTTGGGCTTAAAACGTTTCGTCAGTTTTTGTACGGTGGCAAATTTCGTTTATTTACAGATGATAAACCCAGCTGTGCTATTTTTCTATTTTTTCTATTTTTCTATGCTATTTCCAAAAAAATTACTCAAAAGTTGCAGCGTAACGCGACTTGACTACCGGTGTATAAAAAAAGTGATAAAGCAATTCCTATAAATTATAGACCAATATCCCTGCCTCCTACCTAGTCAAAAATTTTGGAGAAAATGTTACACTCTAAACTCATTGCCTACTTTAATGAAAACAGTCTCCTGACATTCAGAAACTCCGGGTTCAAAAAACGTTTTTCCGCTACTACATTACTTGATCACGTCAGTGACACACTACTTTGCGCACGCGATCAAAATATGTTTACTAAAATCGCGTTCTTGGGTACGTTTTCGCAATGTGTTTTGGTTGGTTTCATCAATCACTTAGTTAATTCGTTTGCAATTTCGTATCTCGAAGTTGAGTTAATTCTGCTTTAATCAATGGAGGATCACCAGGTTTAATTGAAAAATTGGATCATCACTTTCGATTATTTCCATAAACACTGAAAATAATGTTAAAATATTATCTGAATTTGTTTCACAATAGTCACTCAAGTTTTCGCTTGTTTACTGTAAATTGCATTTTTCATATAATATTTTTTATTTCGCTGGTTAGTGCTAATTGCTATTTCATCACGTTTTTGCATGATTTCGCCCAATAGTTTAGCGAATCGCGAGTCATAAACGGAACAAAATACTAACGAAAGTTAATCTCTAAAACCTAAAATTTTGACCTTATTTTATCACTGAATAAAAAGTAGGTTTCATCGCGATGCTGTGCCCATCTACATCAAAAACTTATCCATAATCATGAAGATCAGCATTTCAAAAAGTGCTCGATAACTAGATTCAGTTAGAGTGATTATGCAATATCACCTTAAAAAGTAAAATTTATTAAACCCAGCAGTCTGTTTCAGCCAGCGCACAATGTTGGTTACGGTTCATACGTATATTTGTGAGGCGCAGTGTCATAGTGAGCTAATCGATTTTAGTTTTGTTTTTTCAACCTCTACTTGTTTGTAGATACCCTTGATGATCTTTTTTGGATGGATTAATAAATTTTACTTTTAACTATGGTCAAAAACTTTTCCGGTGGAAATACAAAATTTACTTTCGTTTCAGTCAACAGCGACATTGCTAAATATTTTAATTAGGTAACTTTTCCTTTCTGTCTTCGAAATTGCTCAAAAAGTAGTTGCTAAGTTGTCACAAACATCCCTCGTCTTCATCTCGATAAGAATTGTTATGGGTTAAGTTGCTCAAATCGTTCATAGCTGTACAAAAAAATTGCAAGATGCTAGGAAAATATGATTTATAGACTGCAGAACCACATTGATTTCGGAATGTTTGCATTGTTTTTGTCCTATACTTGCATCTTTTAAGATTGTGTTTTATCCCACCATCTTTCAGATTTTCAAATTTTGTAAGCGATTTTTGATCTGCTATGCTACTTAATATGTACCATTACCAACCAAGGAAATGTCTCGGTTCGCATTGGCCACAGAGCTGAAAAATTATTTCATGCCCCTCACACCTTCTGCAAAAAAAACCAGCAACATGGTATGCTTTTTTAAATTAATTAGTTACGAAGTGGCATAACACCAGCCAAAACATTTTGATAAAAGGTAGTACCATATCGCAAATGCTCTTTCATCAGGAAATTATGCGTTATCTCTAGTCAGGTTGTTTATCCACCTGCATGTAGAGTTTTGTAGACTTGTAGAAAACCACAAACCAATTAAATTTTTTTAATGTTTAGTAGAGATGCAACTTCCGTGATATCTTTACATGCTGTGGTTAATGAACTTACCCAACTATACACGCTCTATGTCACATTGACTCAAGGTCAAAGGTAAAAAAACTGATAAAATTTACATAACCTCATAAAATCTAAACGACAATAGAAACAAACTTAAAATCTTCAGTATAAGTGTGTTATAATGTGGTCTTACTCAGTTTGATGATGGGCAAATCAGGTCAAAGGTAAAAAAGCTGATAAAGTTTACAAAACCTCATAAAATTTAAACGAATATTGATGGAAGTTTCAAACCTTCGGTAAAGGTGTGTCATAGTGTGATCTTATTTTGCACAATGACTGGGCACACCAGGAGACGTGCTTGAGGTCAAGGGTCAAAAAACTTGTCAATTTTACAAAAGCTTATGAAAACTGAACGAACCAAGCTAGAGTTTTAAAGTTTTAAATGCAAGCGTGTCATCATGCGATGTTGCGATGTTTTACGATTGGACACTTTAGGTCACGTGATTTGAGGTCAAAGATCAAAAAATTTGTCATTGTTACGAAAGCTTATAAAAACTAAAGCAAAGCAGCTAGTAACTATAAATTTTTGGAGCAAGCAAGCATACACGTGATTTGGGTACATTATGGCATTATTCCAATGGATGTTTCAGCCTCTAGAAAATTTTGATGGGAAGCAATTAGAAGCTGGTTGCAACTGCCGTCTACTTTTACTTTTGTTTTTTAAAAATTCCTTTGGTTTTGGAACTTTGAACCTGTTTCAGAATTTCAAAGTAGCACAAGATAGAACAATGATATTCTTGACAGTCATTTGGCTTAGCGTAATATAAATTACAAATAACAAAAGCGTTGAAGGTTACTGAGAAGAGGTTTGCTTTGAGCCTGTCTTTATAGGGTTAGCTTGGCACTCGATTTTCTCAACAACCGCAACCGCAGATTATTATGAGCGTCAGTTACAACAGTGCTGGGCTGCCGTTGTGCCATTACCGTCTTTCATTTGCAATAAGCTTTCTGGAGCTATTAATGTGAGTAGTCTTCTGAAGTCAACAAAAACATCAAGCAATGCAATTGTTTTTGCAGATATCGTACTTTTACCAGCTAATGTTTGCAAATCAAAATGTACGTAGACCGAAAGTTGCAATGCAAAAACGTAAAACTATTTGTCACACTAATTTTTTTGTCTCTGATTATAATTTGCTATTACTTGGATCAAACAATTCCGACAAGTCAACCTCAACCAGTTTTTAAAGATGTTCTGAAATTCAAAACGAAGATCTCCGGAGAACCACCCTCCAGCATGGTTGGCTCCGTAAGAGCTGGAATATCCCTGTACAATTTTACCAGTAATGTGAAGCCATTGCCTGCACAACCACCGTCTTCAATAAACCGTATGGAACAATTTGTTATTCCTCCGGAAGTTTATGATAAAAAGTCGCCTTTCTATGGAATGGTTTACAAAGATCTTTATGGGTTGCCAATGGCAGCGATTACGAATGAGTCGTTTGATGAAGAAGTAACCGAAAGTTGGACCCACTACTTCCCTTCGTTGATGTCTGCAATTGAAAACGATAACAAGTTAAACCCAACTCATGACCCAACTAACTTTACTACGTCAGGCGTAATTACTCTTAGCAAAACTAATTACACGTTAAACGACGAGTTTGAGGCCACCATTACATCATTGGATGGAAAAGGACAAAAGAAAACGTTTGGAGGAGATTATTACCGCGCAAGATTAGTACGAGGAGATGGGAGATATCCTGATGGAATACCATGCAAAGTGATCGACAACAGTAACGGAACGTATACAGTGAAAGCACCGCTTGTATTGGAGGGTTCGCTGACATTGGATGTTAAACTTGTGCTTACATTGCAAACAATAAAACGTCTGATCAACCACACATCATTCCTCTGTTCAAACACCACTAAATTCTATTCAAAATTAGAAAGCAATGAGACTGTTCGCTGTGCTTTGTCTTTAAATTGGTAAGTTAGAACATTTATCAACTCAATCCATTACTCTCCACCGTACGTATTGACGCGTCGATGCTTGAATATTCTAGGAATTGGCACGTCGGTGCTCAATATTTACTGTGCGTTAATTTAAACTCCTGATACTCACGACACACAGTTTGATTATTAATTTGATTAATCTTATTCTTATTCAAACAGAATATAAAACCACATAAAATAATTTAGTCTAAATACAGCTAACGCAAAAATTAGCTTCGCTAAGAGCTAGTCCGATAATCAAAAAGATTAGCTTCGCTAACGCTAATCCAATAAAACGAATTTTTTGTAAGCGAAAACTAAGGCTAGTCCGCTGATTGATCATGAGATTATGATTTGAGACAGAAACAACGAAAAATCAACTTAGTAATTTGTAAGTTAGCAATCACTTTAATATCGCGTTTTTCAGTTGATCAACCAAATCTACACAATATCATATCAACGCAATTTCCAAAAGTTTATTCAATAGCACTGTATATTGTCCAGGTTTTGGGCATTCTGGGGGGTCCGGGGGCATGCTCCCCCGGAAAATTTTGAAAATTTACATGCTTTAATACAGGGTTTCTTAACCGGGGGTAAATTTTGCCTAACGAGGGGGTAAATTTTCTGAAGTATAAACGAAAACAAACTTCAATTTTTGGCGTTAAAAACGTGAAAGTGTAACACTGGGGATAAGTGATACTTTTTTCATTCGGCAAAGGGTAAAAAATACAAAAAGGTTAGAATCCCTGGTGAAGCACTCAAAATTATGGGCCAAAAATTTCAATAAAGTTTGCCCGTAAACTGTTTAAAATGGCTTTTACAGACGTGAATTTTCAAAAAATTTCCGGGGAGCATGTCCCAGGACCCTGCGGAGTCTTTTTGTTCCTTAACTTGCTTCAAATTAATTCTGCCGAAAAAAAAAATGCACCTAATAAGATGCCGAAATTTGGGGCCCCTTCCTTCAAAAAACTTCTGATTACGCCCGAGGCATGAAAAATTTTCAAAGGGCTGATATACGATCTTTTCCGCGTCCGGACGTCTACCATTTTTGTATTCATAATAGTAAACATTTAACCTATATCAAAATTGCATCTCCCCACTAAAATTTTTTAGATTCACTCCTGGCCTGAAGTAAGCATGCATACATCGAAAATGTACGAACAATATGCATCATATTTGGTGAAAGACTCCGAATGAGGGGCAAAAAGTTTGATCAAAATTTGTTCAAAAAGCACTAAAAAGCCACTGCACTCTGTAAAATTTCAAAATTTTTCCGGGAAGGCAAGCCCCCGGACTCCCTAGAGTCGTTTTTTCCTCAAATTGCTTCAAACTTGCTCTACCCGGAAACACACATACGCTTATAACAGATGTCACAATTTGGTGTCTTCCCTAAAAAACTTTAAATACGCCTCTGACATGAAGCATTGACGCCCTATTTCGGGTCTAAACGGCTGACATCTTTGTATCGAGTTAACGTTCAACCTAATTCAAATCTGCATCCCCCCACCAAAATTTTCTGGATCCGTTTCTGCTGTTGGGTAAGATTTGTTAAACTTTAGCCCCCTCAATTGAAAATCCTGGCTACGCCAATGTGTGACAGAAATTTTTTCGGCTGCTTTACCTTCGACGTAAGCCTCCAAAGTTTGAGTGATGACGTCACAAAGGTATGCCAGCGTACTTTTTTTAGATACCACATGAAACTTGGTACAAACGAAAGCTTACATGGCACTGATCACGAAATGGCATGTGACAGAAATTTTTTCGGCTGCTTTACGGCCGGCAAAAGTTCCCAAAGTTCAATTTATGACGTCATTTTTGCTGTAACGTCATAAACTTGCTGGGACGTCATAACTTGAACTTTGGGGGTTTTCCACCGGGAGTCGTCGTCGTCGTTTGGCGGGGCATCTCTTCCAAGACAGATGAAAGGACCAAGGCCGAGGGTTTATCCTTTTACCACCCTGGCCACCAAACTGCTTGGGTCAGATGCTGACTGTAAGGGACTTCAGCCAGCATCTTGTTTCGTCATCCAAAACCATTAGACCAAACATACCTCGGGGTGCTCGATGTATGGGACACTGTGAGATGATGTGATCTGCGGTTTGTTCACTGGCACCACACTCACAATTCGCTAGAGGAGCGAGACCCCATTTGTACATGGACGAACAGAAACGTCCAACACCAGAACGCAGACGGTTGAGCTTGACCCAGGCTGCCCTCGGCAGACCCATACCCAAGGGTCTGGAGCTAGCCTTGGGAATGAAAGCGTGGAGTGACAATGCGTTGGCAGAGTACTCCATGTCCCATTTCGTGTTCGTCCACTCGGCTGCACGGACGTCCATCTCAGAAAGACTGTCTAGTAATTTCCGAGCAGCAGGTACAAATGAGCGTCTAGATTTCAATCTCTCCCTACATACGTCCTGTGACTCATGAAACTGGCCATGTAAAATGTGGTCAGGGTCCAGGGAGCTGCGGTTGGCTAGGGAGAGTGTCGCTCCTTGGCGGCGAAGCTCAGCTGGCTGGATGCCTGAAAGAACCGGAAGGTAGACCGATGGAGTGGGACGCAGGCACCCAGTGACAATGCGCAAGGCGTCATTTATTACACTGTCGATAAGCCGTATGTGCACGCTGCGGCACCAGACTGGTGCGCAGTACTCGGCAGTCGAGTAGACCAGAGACAGGGCAGCTGTGCGTAATGTCTTAGCGCTAGCACCCCAACCTGTTCCGGCAAGTCGCCTCAACAGTGAGACGCGAGCACTTAACTTCTTGCGCAATGCTTCCAGGTGAGGACGATATGTGAGCGATCTGTCCAGTTTGACCCCAAGATAAGTGGGAACTGGACAGAAAGGTAAGGTCTTACCGATGTTACAGACCTTAAGCTCACGCTTAGCCTCTCGATTGTGGAGGTGAAAGGCCGCCGTCACCGTTTTAGTGTGGCTAAGCTTCAATCGCCAGGTCTGGAGATATTCCGAGAGTGTAGTCATGTCCTGGCTTAGAGTCCTTTCCAACTCCTTCCATTCTCCAGATGTATGAAGTATCGCCAGGTCGTCGGCATAGGCGAACTTCTTGGAGGTTATGGAGGGGATATCATATGTATAGATGTTGAAAAGGAGGGGGGCCAGGACCGATCCCTGGGGGACGCCATTTCTCAGGCGTCGTAACCTGCTAGGCTTGCTGTCGCCAGTTGTAAGGGTGAAGCTTCTGTTGCGGATCAGCTCCATAATCATACGAACCATGTGCTTGTCCGGCAGAAGCCGCAACAGCTTGCAGGTGAGGCCACGGTGCCAGACAGTGTCATAGGCAGCTGTCAGGTCGATAAAGACGGCACCGGCCTTCTTTTTCGCTTCGAATGCATTCTCAATGCTTCGCGTGAGCAAAGTGACTTGATCCACGGTGGATCTTCCGCGTCGAAAACCCGCCTGTTCCCGTGGGAGCAGAGGGTCAATAAGAGGTTCGACGCGGGCGTAGATAAGTCGCTCGAGAATCTTGTAGGGAACACAGAGCAAGGAGATCGGACGATAGCTCTTTGGGTCCTCTACAGGTTTCGAAGGCTTTGGGACCGCTACTACTAGCGCTCTTCTCCAGATCTTACGAATTTTGAGGTGGTGCAGGCAGGAAGATAGGAAGCCATGTAGCCAAGATTTTAAGCTGGCTCCAGCATGGATTATCAGCTCCGGACAGATGGAATCAGGTCCAGGAGCTTTACCTGGTTTTAAATGTTGGAGGGCAGCAGCGAACTCCCGATGGGAAAAACTCCCAGAGACATTCGCAGGATGTAATGGCTCAGCCCTCCAAAGGTCAGACACTTCCTGTAAAACGAGCCGAGATGAGCGTCGATTCACACCTTCGTATTTCCCGTTTTTAACCAGCTGAGAAGCAATAGCATCAGCTGAAACGGGACATTGACGAGGGGATTGTCGTGACCTACCAGTCAAGTTGTTTATAGTATTCCATGCCAGCCGGCTGGAGTGCGAAAAGTCAATGCTGCGGACCGTCTCTGACCAGCGATTTCTCCGCTTCCCGTCGAGCCTTGTGAGTAGGGCTGTGGCAGCCCTATCTGAATCAGGGCCCCCAGGTGACTGCAGGAAATGCTGATAGAGGTCTTCACACTCCGCATCCCAGCAAGGTATGTGGTTTGATCGTCGACCACGAGGGATGCATTTCTTCGCCGCAGTGCTTATTACCTTGCAAAAGCACTGGTAAACCTGATCGATGTTTTGAGATTCAGGTGGCGGTATACTCTTGGCCAGTTTGTTGGTTAGGTTAGAATAGTGGTCCCAGTTGGCCTTGCGGAAGTTCCATCGCTTTACAGGCTTGCTCGGTTTGGGATGAGCAAGTTTGGGTGGACTTATAAGCGAGGGTCGGTGCTGTGACCTTGGGAACTTTCCTAAGATACGTCTGTCAGGTAAGCGACTGTCCAAATCGACACTGGCAAATGCAAGATCTGGGTTGGTGTCTGTTTTCCAGCGGCCAGAGTGGAAACTGGCGGCCTCCTTGGGGCTATATAGCAGGGTGAAGTTGTTGGCACTGGCCCAGCCAGCCAGGCATTCACCATCTGGATTGTTATTATTATAGCCCCAGTCAACATGGTGGCAGTTGAAGTCGCCAGCATAGAGGCAGGGATGGGGGAATGCTGGAAGATCAGATGCTTGCATCCGTGTTGGAGGGGGTTTGTAGACGTTGACTATTTTATAGTTATCAACATCCACGCACACCCACTCGATCTGCGATGTTGGTGGGGACTGGTCGATTAGGATCCACTTCAGACGCTCATGGACAAACGTAGCAAGACCATGCTTCCTGCTCAAGGAAAACCCAGCTAGATGGTAGCTCGGAAGATCTAACCTTTCTACCGAGGTGCAATGGGTTTCCTGTAAGAGGATGACGAGTGCCTCACACTGTAACGCAAGATGATGCAACACGCTCATCTTGCTTGCAGTGAGGCCTTCGATGTTCAGTTGGAGAATGCTGGGCCTTTGGAACTTGTTGACGGTGCGCCGAAGATGCGCATCGCCCCGTCCTGAAAAGGACGTTTGCCGCTGCCCAGCTTGAACATCGTTAGGTGTCTCGCCGTTAAGGCAGATTCGGTTTCTGTCAGCCAGATTAAATAGCGTAGACAGAGTAACGCTCCGGGCTACGGGAAAGCATCTGCCATCCGGAGCAGCCGGGAGTAAAGCAGCTGAAAAACTTTCTGTCACATACCATTTCCTAATCAGTGCAATGTAGCCTAAGCCTTTGTTTGCACTAAGTTTCATGTGGTACCTAGAAAAAATGCGTTAGCATACCTTTGTGACGTCATCACTCGACCATTGGGGGCTTTTGTCGGGGGTAAAACAGCCGAAAAAATTCCTGTCACATACCAGTTTGTGATCTGGTCAAAGTAAACTTTCGTTTCCACTAAGTTTTGTGGTATCTAGAAAAGGTATGCTTACGTTTTTTGGGAAGGTTGGTGCCCCCATTACGGCCAAACTCATCCAATCTGACCCGGCAGAAACCACTTTTCGCCGATGGCTTTTGGAATAGTACTCACTTCTCAGTGCGGCAGCAGGTCGCAATATACTTGGTTATTGATACCCACAAAAGGTATGCTAACCCCTCTCTGCTGCCCTGCCGGTCAATAAATTTTTAGCTCCTACATATCGAAACAGCGATTGCGCAAGCTCAACATTATGGTGTGATTGACGGAGTTATTATTGCTTGATCTAAGCGCCTAGCTAGAAGAGTACCGGTAGATATTTTTCTGGCACAAAAAACGGTAAAATATGGCTACTTGAAGGCTTTTCCTTATTAAAACCGCGATAGCAACTATTCTTATTCTAGCGGATTAGCGGATTGGCTGAAAAAATTAGTTTCAATAACCCAGCTAAACAGCTAATCCGCTAGTAAAAAAATTAGCTTCTATAATTTCTGGAATAGCGGATTAGCGATTTGTACCCACCTATGATAATTAAAATGTAATTCTGAACTACTAATTTACTTATATATAAATTTTCGCCTGTTTGCTTTACAGCTTCTTGGCTGATCTAATTTAAATTTTTGTGCATTCAATAGAAACAGGTTTGAGCGGAAACTATCAAATAATGCGATATTGTTGCGACTATGAAACCTAGGTCATGACAATTGTCGCGTTATTAATCAAGTGATATATTTTGAGTGCATAATCTGGTGATGAAACCGTCTTACTTGCATAATCTGAGCTGGTTCTGTAGTTATAGTCATTTGGTGTGTGAATTAATTGCAACACGTGACGAGAGCGGAGCCGTAGCCAGCCTTTGCATTCTGGGGGGGCTGATTATATTTTGGGGGGGGACTGACAAATCAAGCTAAATTTTTTTCGATTTTTTTATTTTTATTGCTTCTCAAATCTTTTACCCGGAGTGATTCTTGCTTGCTGGCGAACCTATAAAATAATCTAAATTTTTCTTGTTTTACTTTTCCAGTTTATCCCTGAAAAAATCTGATAAGCCCGTTTATGTTCTACTGCAACTTTAGCTTAACCCAAGAGAGCAAGCTTACTTCGTCTAATTGGCTTTTTCAGACCAACAGCCGCTAGTTCAGTCACTAAGCGCATAGAATATCGGTGCGGCAGGTCTGGGGCTCGATTCTCGGGCCAGTCAAATTAGCGCAGCGTCGCCAACGGCTTGCAACCGCTGCGACCTTTCTCAGGAGCTATGTAGTTCAGGCGCTAAGTCGCGGAGATGAGCCCCGTCACTCGTTGCATGCTTCGGCGTAACACCGCAAGCAAGGGCGTTGGAAGGTGGGAGCTGAGGGGGCTGAAGCTTCCCCTACATTTTTTTCAGCCCTCCGTAGAAATTTTCAGCCCCTCTTTCACAAATTTATAACTACAGTACACCATATTGCACTTCAACGATGGCTTATGGCGTCACTTGTGATTCGTTTCTTTTCTTCATTGATACCATCAAACCAACGTAGGCCTATTAACTTTTGCAACTTTGTGACAAAAGTGAACAAAATCGCAAAAACTGTTGGATTTCCTGGTAGTTTCGTGCACAAAGCTTTTAGAGCTTTACTATGATACCACAGTAAAATTTTCTCCAATTTTAGTAAAAACGTCTGGGCAAATAACAGCGAAACCAAAAATATGAAATTAGAAAAATTAGCTAGCTTATCCTAGTAGCAGGGTCGGAGCGACAAATTTTAAAAGGGGTGTAGGGCCATAATTTTCACAAAATTTTCAAGCGTAGTTTTTTTGGCAGAACAAATTTGAAGCTGATAGAAAAACAAAAAAAGCTTTATCCGGGGGCATGCTCCCCCTCAAAATTTTTGAAAATATACATGCTCCGAATGGCCATTTTAGCGCTTCTTGAATAATTTTTAGGCAACTTTTGTTTAAAGTTTTGACCCTAATTTTGAGTGCTTCGCTAAATTATTACCCTAAGCGAGGTCGTACAGCGCATTGATCGCTTTCTCGTGATAGGAAGGTAAGTATGCAATTAAATACAAAAAAATACGATGCATTTTGTTTGCACATTTTCGATTATGCGTGCTTGAGGCCAGGAGCGTATTTAGGAGGAGGGGAGCATTGCCACCCCCTTTTTGACGCTGCTTTTTTGTAAAAAAGAACAAAACCAATGGTGCCAAGTGACTGAAATATGCCAGGCTCTTTTATTGGTTTCTGTAGCTTATGGCCAGGGGCGGATCCAGGGGGTAGGATGAGGAGTATGCATCTTCCCACCAGCCATTTTCAAAAATGCTTTTGTTGCATACAATTTTTCCATAATTTCAAACCTCTTTGATAGCAGTAATCCTTACGCCTAGCACGCACAACCGAAAATGTGCGGATAAAATGCATCATATTTGGCGAAGCACTCAGATATAAGGGTCAAAAAATTTTAACAAAGTTTGCGAGAAAATTATTCAAAAAACACTAAAATAGCCATTACAACAGGGATTCTTAACCTTTTTTGTATTTTTTACCCCTTGCCGAATGAAAAAAGTATCACTTATCCCCAGTGTTACACTTTCACGTTTTTAATGCTAAAAATTGAAATTTGTTTTCGTTTATACTTCAGAAAGTTTACCCCCTCGTTAGGCAAAATTTACCCCCGGGGGGTAAATTTACTCCTGGTTAAGAACCCCTGCATTACAGCATGTAAATTTTCAAAATTTTCCGGGGTAGCATGCCCCCGGACCCCCTAGAGTCTTTCCTGTTTTTTAATTAGCTTGCAATTTGTTCTGCCGAAAATAAAATACGCCTAAATATTGTGGAAATTATGGCCCCCCTCCTTTAGAAATTTCTTGCAACGCCACTGCTTAAGGCGTAAGGCTTATCGCTATCAAAGAGGTTCGAAACTACAGAAAATTTTATACATTAAAAACATTCTTGAAAATGGCAGATGGGAGAATACATACCTTTCATCCTAGTCTTTACCTCCCTAGATCCGCTCCTCAGCCCTTACCATAAGCTACAGAAACCATCAATACAGTTTGGCACATTCCAGTCACCTAACTTACCACCATTAGTTTTCTTTTTTATTAAAAGGTAGAGTCAAAAAAAGAAGGGGGGTGACACAATGCCTCCTTTCTAAATATACCCTCCTGCCTAGCAGCCTGAGACTGGGAGCTTGTGAACAGATAATAAGTTCATTCAAAGGAGGTTTACACGTTTACAAACGTCGATCTGGCTACTGTGTGCTATGCTAGCTAGAGGAAAGCTTGAGCTCATCAAGCTGTCTCCAAGTGACTTTTACTGAATTTAAGTGCATGGTACGCTTGACGTAAGTTGCGATAACAAAGAGGGGGTTGCCCCCCAGACGTTGGTATGGTAACACCAATTTCAGCCCTCTCTCCCCCCCCAACTTAAAAGTACTTCCAACGCCCTTGACCGCGAGTATAATGAAGATTTAATTTTGATACTTTTTTATTTGAACTTTCAGACCGTCACATTGGAGTGATAGACCCGTGAATCCGCTGTCTCGCAATAATGGCTGCAATTGCTTACAACCAGCGGTTGTGTTTTCATAATGCGAATTTTGTTTACTGTGTTTGTGTACATCAGACATGTCAAACATGCGGCCCACGGGCCGGACCCAGCCCATTGGATGATTTAATACGGCTCGGCATAAATTTCTTGAGTATATCAAACAAAGGAAGAGAGTCTCTCGCTCATTTCTATCAAAAGTTATGATTTTTAGATTAAATACAAACCAAATGCTCCCTCCGGTAGCGGTAGGGCAGTAAATGTGAAAAAAAGCTGACATCCAGTATGCGACGTAACACGAGCTTTACCATACACGGGCCATGGCTTTACCCATTTTTTCCCAGGAGAATTGCTTTCAAAAAATTTGAATTTTTATTAACCGATCAGATGGCCGAGTGGTATAGAGCGTCTGCTTCTGGATCGGTAGACTTGGGGTTCGATTCCGAGTAGACTCAAACCAATGTCTTTGAATTGGTATTCACAGCTTCCCTGCTTGAAGTTCAGCATTTAAGGGACAGTGTGGAGAAAGTGGGAAAGTTTACTTGTTGTGCTGTTGGGATAGGCACTTAACGGAATTCCCCCATCTTAGTGTGGTAGACAAATGGCTGGCAACTCCTCAGCGAGCTCGTATAGCACATTGATTGCTTTCTCGTGATAGGTGGATAAATATGCAAAAAAATACAAAAATTATGCTTATACAAGGATGAACTCATTATTAAAGGTTGTAATAAAATTATTTGTTACATAATAGACAAAAGTATCACAATATAATAGGCAATGTGGCATAAGATTCGAAAAAAATATTCTAAGTTTTAAGTTAACGCAAGAAATGTAATTGTAAGAAGGTGCACGAGTGCAGTGAGAGAGAAAAAAGTGTGACGACACGAAATTTGTTTGCACTCATGAATACGCAGATCATTAAAAAAGATTAATTTGGTTTTATATTAAAGACAATTGAACATTGTGCAGTATATTCTCAGCTTCAGAAGGCCCGACCTAGTAGTTTGATCCGATGTAGTGTAATCTTATTGCCCTTCTTTTTATATTTCAAAGCAGTATGATAAGTGAGACAAAATAATTATCTTTTTTGTAGCTCCCACTTGCGTTTGTTTGGTGTGATGAGTTGGTTCAGGTGTAGGCCTAAAACTGCATTCACTCAACTGTTAAAATAAACCAGTTGTAAACACATTCAACGTCTCACATGTAAAAAATTTTTGTCATTGCTTGTGAACAAATATGTCTTGCTATGAAAAGATCCGGGTCATCTGTTATTAGAATACGTAGGGTAGGCTACAAATGCAGGCTGAGGGATGAAACATAGTACTGAAAAACAAAGCTAAATATTTGGAGTTGACATTCTTTTACTGATCCAGCCCACCTGAGAACAGAACGTATGGATGCGGCCCCAGAACCAAACTGAGTTTGATATGCCCGATGTACATTGTACAATCGATCGCACAACACTCAGACATCCGTCTGTCTAACGGTGAAAATTAAAACTCCTCCTGCTTTTAGTGTTGGGATGCGAATCTAAACCTAACATCGATTGAAGCAGTTACAGTATCTTGAAAAAAATTTTTTTGAACCATTGGGTTTATATACCGTCATCATTTCGATTAGTTTTGGGGGGGCTAAAGTAAATTCTGGAGGAGCTTAGCCCCCAATATCCCCCCCGCGGCTACGGCCCCGGACGAGAGCATGATAAAATTCAGAACTATCGTTGTTAGTGGCAGGTTTTGATTAGAATTAATTTGATACGAACCTTCAAGCAACTTCTTACTGTGAGCATTTTTTCATCTTGTCTATGATGTCATAATCGACATTTTGCAACCTATGGTGCTGTTTACTGTAGTGGAGACGTTTGCTGCTGTGTTTCGAGAGATGTGCTGCAGTTGCACGTTGGCAGAGGGATTGGTGGGCTACGCAGCTGAGTCCGTTGTTGTCTCGCCGTGCGTTGAAGGTCTATTCACGATTATCTCAGGAAGATGCAATGAGTTGGTACCTCAGTTATGTAAAAAACACTGCAGACACATTTTGTTCGAAAATTTGTTTCTTTTACTGAAAGGAAAGTATTGTTGAAAACCAATGGCACCTGAGGGGTGATCACAAAAAAGCTAAAAACGCACGATGGCAGCCAACGTGTTAACCCAACTTTGAATCGAACCCTGAAAATTTCGCTCCAGAAGCAGACGCTCTCTCCACTTGGCTGTCTGGGCGGTAAATATTTCTTTTGGTTTACCATGTTGTCACCTTCAAAGCAAGTCAATGAAGTCATTATCGGCAAGTGTGCACTGTGCAGTTGACACTTTAACTTTTGAAAAACTTTTACTTAAGTAGTTTTTAAATGACTACTTTTTACCTTTAATTAAGTGCTTTTTTGGTGAATACTTTCTTCTTCGAGTAGTTTTGCCCTCAGTAACAATGCTTTACTTATGCACAGTTTCAAAATACTTTTTACACCACTGTTTATTCTTACTGGAGTTTGGTGATTCCTTCTTAGCGGTTTTTCTTCTGTGAGTAATCCTTTTCTGCGCAACTGCAGAAGACATTAGTAATGATTACAGTTTGGCATTCATTCAGTGGATTAGCGAGTTTTTCACTGTGTATCCCTGCGGACCCTTACTTCTTACAAGAATTATGCTACGACGTGACATAGTAGCCCTTTGATTTTACAAATTGGTCGTGTTGGCTGTTTGATTTTTTGCATTTTTTTTTCTTTCCGTGAATTGTTATTTACATGTTAACATATTTGCAGCTTGGAAAATCAGCCGTCATTGTGTGACTACAGCACATCCTGGAACAAATTTAAGTGGATTTGTGTAAAACCACCAAGTGGCAGTTGTTCTAAAATCGTAAATGGTTTCAATAAACAGCCTAAGGATGAAGAACGCAAACGGTGGGAATCTAATTTTATGATGAAAAATAATTTCTATCCCATTGATTTCAAAATATCAAACACGCGAATTGACGTAACAATACCCAAAGCTCATCGAAGCGCTTATAATCAACTATTGCCCAACTGCATTGAGTTGTTTGCAATGAGCAAGTCTAATGCTTTGCCTTCAGTCACCGGTTATTTCGCAGAAAATAAATGGAAATCGTTGGTTTGTCAAAGCAATGTTACCAATTACAGTTTTCAGCGTATTCAAACTTGCTTGCAAAACAAAATTCTATATTTTATTGGTGATTCAACTACGAGACAATTTTTTCACTATTCAGTAACGAAATTGTTTTTGAATAACATTGGGCCAGATGCAGCCATCACGGTTTGGCAACAACCGCGAGTTGCATTTGATGAAAACAATCTTACAATGTATTTCCGAACCCACGGTCAGCCTTTAGAAAATCCAGGTCCACCTTATATCCGACCGTTTGTTTCGGACACGATCTCCACAATGGTAGGAGGAAACAACGTGTTTGTCGTGTTCAATATTGGAACTCATTTTTGGGATATAAATCCCAAAACGTTCATGCATAAATTAAAATACATTCGAAATGCCATCAATAAACATCACCAAAAGTTTCCGGACACCAAGTTCATCATCAAAGGTATGAACGTGGTGGAACCAGCAAGTTCGTGGGATTGGCCCCTGTTTCGCTATGACGTTATACTAAAGCAATATTTTAGAAATATGAATAACGTTTTGTTTGTTGATATGAGGGATCTGACAACAGTTTGGCCTCTAATTAAAAATGTTCATCCTCCTGATGAAATTCTTCACCAGGAATATATGTTATTGCTGAGTTTTATTTGTCTGTAATTTTTCTGTCAAATACCGCTACTTGCTTGTTGTAGATTGTCCACAGTATTTGACATTATTCTGTGCAGTGTTTGTTGTATAATTGCTAGGGCGATTCACGGTCAATAAAGTCAATTTTTTTTTGGAAGTAGAAAATAACTCTAACAATGAGGAAACAAAATTTCACGGTCGTAGGATCAGCATTGATGAAGTTATAAAGTCAATAAATGTCAATTTTTTGTTTTTTAGATCAATTTCTTTTATTCGGTCAATTTTTGCTTTCTTGCTTTTTTTGCGCGATTCTACTTCACACTCAAAAAGAGATAACTCAGATAATTTAGAGATGGAAGTTCGTAACTGTTGGTGGTACCAGGGAGGTGTATGCTGTCGCCAAACTGTTACCGGTATTACAGTTTTACACATGTTTAATTTATTAATATAATGTTTGATGTAATTTCATTGATTTCGATAGTGAAGATCCGTTCAGACAGCTTTGCAAGATTGCAATTTTGGCAAAATTCGTTTATGATAAAATAAGCTTTTCGTCGTGTTTTTATTTGTTGCATATTTTTGTCGCTACGTACCGGTGGTCAAAAACATTAGAACTGAAAAGACAATGCATTAGTTATTCGAGCATACTTTGATGTTACAAAGATTGCAATACAACGAATAGCAAAACACTTGAATACCACTCTGGATTCTGCGCAATTACGCAGAACAGAACAACGTTTAGTTTAAGTGGTTCCAAAAGCCCACGGGCTTTCTCAATCACAATTGAACTTTTGATGTCATAGTCACTTGTTGTAATTACGACATCAACAAATGACTATGAATTAAAAAATTGATTATGATGCGGCAAGCCCGTCGGTCTTTGGAACCACCAAAACTGGACATGCGGACAGGGTAAATAAATCAAAATTAAATCTTCATTATACTCGCGGTACTACGCCCAAGCGAGTAATTTGTGGCAGTGCTCATCTCCGCTGCTTAGCGCCTGGGCAACACAGCTCCGCAGAAACGTCGCAACGGTGGCGGCCCGTTGGCGACACTGTGACGATTTGACCGGCCCGGGAATCGAACCCCAGACCTCCTGCACCAATAGCGTGCGCTTGACAACTGATCTAACCGTCCGGTTGTGGACAGAGTAACTACTCCAGCCGGTTGGCTGAGTCATTACAGGCATTGCTATCGACGCGGGATGTTTAAATTCAATTTTCGGACCTACCAAAGTGAACAGGGTAAATAACTAAATATATCCAATTTGGTTGGCCTGAAAATTGAACTCTAGTCTAAACCTCCCGCGCTGACAGCAATGTCTGTAATCACTCAGCCAACCGGCTGGAATAGTTTTTTTTTTGCCGGAAACAACCAAGCTACGGTATGATTCCATTTTTTTCTGGACCTTTGCAAATAATGAACTTTACCAGGTGGATCAATCTTGATCATAGTAGTTGAGTAGCCCAGGTTTAAAGTATCAAGTGGCGAGCCAGAAAAAACTTGCGGCGTGCCACATTTGGCACGCGTGCCATAGGTTCGCCATCCCTGCACTAGGGTGATGACTAAAAAAGTTTTTTGAGAATTTCAAAACTCCTGATGTGGGATGGGATGAACTCTTTTATATACAAAACGAAAATGGGGCTGATTTTTAATTTCGTTAAAAAAAAGTTTCCCCACTAAACGGCTTTTTTGCTCCCCATTTTTCATTTTTTGGACATCTTTCGCCAACTGTAAGTTATTGCAGCAAATTATGCGCTGATAAGTTTATGGGGACGATGCTCCTTGTCATTTGACGGCTTTAAAAAAAATTTTTGTTCAAAACGGACAATCAGGGCCGGATATATAAGCAATTTGGTGTTCAAATATCAAACATCGCCCTCCAGTGGAGGAATTCAATATTAACTGTTTCAAAGAGTACTAGAGCGATTTAAACAATTTTTAATGGTGGTTACCCATTTTTAGCGATGAGGAGTTCGTTTGTGCACTCAGATAAGAGGTAATTTCTGCCACCAGATGGCAGCAGCATTATTTATTAGTTTTTAATGAATATGCTTTCTGCTGTACATGCGTGACTTTTCAAATGTTTTCATTCCTCCCTCACTATTAGAAACACTCATCATGATAGCGACTACTAAATTTATTGAAAGAAAACAGACAACTTGTGCATTTAAAATCTCGGATACAAAAACTTGCCCAAAGCAGAAACTTAAAACCATCACAATTCACCTTCAAAACACTAAAAACTTGTTATTAAGATAGCTTGCTGCACGATAGAAGTTTAAGATCGAAACAGCTCAGATGGCCGAGTAACAGCTCAGATGGCCGAGTGGTATGGAGCGTCTGTCTCTTGAGCTGTAGACTCGGGTTTGATTCCGAGTCGGGTCAAACCAATCACTTTAAAATTGGTATTCACAGCTTCCCTGCTTGACGCTCGGCATTAAAGGGACAGTGTGGAGAACAAGCCGGCAAGTTTACTTGTTGTGCCGTTGGGAAAGGCACTTGGCGGGACTCCCCCATCTTGGTGTGGTAGACAGATGGCCGGCAACTCCTAAGCGAGCTCGTATAGCGCATTGATCGTTTTCTCGTGATAGGAGGATAAATATGCAACTAAAAAAATATATATATATATATTTTTCATTCGCACGGTTTTTATGCAGCTCTTCCATTAATTTCACTGCTCTTTCAGCGAACCAATTTTTTCATCAAACTTACAATTGATGTTACGAATTGGATGGTTCGATTCTCAGTTTTTTTCCTGTATGGGGAGAGTAGGTTTTCATTCCATTAAAAGATAGCACTCCTATATCACATCGAAGAATGACTTCATAGGAGAAGATCCTTCATGTCATCAGGGCTTCTTAACGATGGCTGTCTAAGCAAGTGATCGTGAGAAGACGAAAGTTGGTTCTTCTTTATTATGAACTAATCGATTGTTGTAACTATTTTAACCCTGACAGACTGATGGGCTTTGTTGTTGGCTGACTTTGCCATAGCAAATCAAAGACGTGCAGGATGCAGGAATTCCCATTGAACTACACTTCCATTATGGTGACATTGGAGTTTTGTTTTGCAAGTTCTGAAGATTGCGTCCTCTTACTGGATCCTGTAAACAGAAATTTGGATGGAGTTTTGGCATTTTTTTAGTATTTTTAACTTTCCGGGAGAATGATGTTGGGACTAAGCAATCATTTCCAGCTTTTTCGATTTTTTTGAGGGACCCTTGTCACATCTTAACTCAAAGGCTACCTGTATCATTCCCTTAATTTTTTCATTTTAAATGTTTTACCTTGAGAAGAATCAGTAGAGGTTAGAATTAGGGTTTGTAGTTCTTTTAAAAATGTGGAATATTTTTAAAGGGATGGGAGGTTGCGAAGCTGCACAGATGAGACCATAGCTGGGTCGAAGCGCGTATGCAGCTGCAAATGATTGGGTTACCCTATGGGCCTGTACTGAATAGTGAGGCTACCGGTAACTTAGTTGTGGGTTAGACTTTACAGTTTTTTTTACTGGAAGTTTTTGTTTCTGGCTAGTCGCCAACTAATAGGAGGGAGCCCCCTAGAAAAGAAATGAAGTTGAAAAGTTTAGGTTGGCACTGTAACAAAGAGTCCTTACAGTTTGGAATGACTCTAGCCTGGATTAGCTGTGCAAAGTAAAGCTGACGAGATTTTTTAGCTTTTGGTTCTCATCTTCCATCAACACTCGCTATCGACTTAAAATTTGATTTTTTATGGTACCGGTAGCCGAACACATTTGCATAAAACTCTTATTAAAGGTAGTGGATTGCATTTGTTAAACCTAGATTTCGGCAAACTTTTGGACCTCTTCGCAGATGTTTCAAATTTATGAAAAGACATTTTTAATCACAGAATGCCGTAACGATTTAAACAAATACGCACATAAGCCCAAAAAATTGAGTATTTTTAGATAAGTTTCTATTTGAATAAGACACCCCTGACGAACCCAGTCGGGTGAAACAGGCTGTCGGGTTTACTGATGTGCTAAAATGAATACAATTCGCTCCAACTTTGTTATTTTGCACTTTTTTGATCAGCTGTCTACTCCGCAGCTATTAGATTAGGTTACCAATGAACTGCAAAAGAAAAGAAACGATGCTGCTGCCATCTGGTGGCAGAAATTACCTCTTATCTGAGTGCACAAACGAACTCCTCATCGCTAAAAATGGGTAACCACCATTAAAAATTGTTTTAAATCGCTCTAGTACTCTTTGAAACAGTTAATATTGAATTCCTCCACTGGAGGGCGATGTTTGATATTTGAACACCAAATTGCTTATATATCCGGCCCTGATTGTCCGTTTTGAACAAAAATTTTTTTTAAAGCCGTCAAATGACAAGGAGCATCGTCCCCATAAACTTATCAGCGCATAATTTGCTGCAATAACTTACAGTTGGCGAAAGATGTCCAAAAAATGAAAAATGGGGAGCAAAAAAGCCGTTTAGTGGGGAAACTTTTTTTTAACGAAATTAAAAATCAGCCCCATTTTCGTTTTGTATATAAAAGAGTTCATCCCATCCCACATCAGGCTAAATTTTTTTCGTAGTCATCACCCTAGTGTACACATACATTTTTTTTTTTCAAGCGTACATATTTTCGGCAGAACAAATTTGACTCTGATTGAGAAACGCGAAATGCTCTAAAGAGGTCCGGGGGCATGTTTGAAAATCTACATTCTGAAATGGCTATTTTAGTGCTTTTTGAAAAGTTTTTAGGAAAATTTTGTTTAAATTTTTTGACCCTAATTTTGAGTGCTTCGCCAAATATTGTGCATTTTGTTCACACATTTTCGATTATGCGTGCCTAAGGCGTAAGGCTTATTGCTATCGAAGAGGTTCGAAATTATGGATAAATTGTATACATCCAAAACACATTTGAAAATGGCTGGTGGGAAGATGTATACCCCTGGCCCTCATCCTATTCCCCTGGATCTGCCCCTTGCCATGAGTTACGGAAGCCATCAAAGGAGTCTGGCATATTTCAGTTACTCGGCACCATTAGTTTTGTTATTTTTTACTAAAAGGCAGAGTCAAAAAGGGGGGCATGGCACGATGCTCTCCCCAAAATACGCTCCTGCTTAGACGTAAACAACGTGTTGATGCTTAACGCAAAAGAACAATACAGTCACAACATGCTAAAAATTTACACTGCAGAACCGAAAAGTAACTAAGTAATTATCCTCATTCTAGTTTGATAGACTTTGTAATTTGTTTACAAGTTTTGACATATACTGTATATGGTTAGTATGGAAGTATGGAAGACGATCTTCCATTCCATTTTTCAAATCTTCCATTCCATTCTGAGCACCTTCCATATTCTATACCAAAATTCTCCTTCCATTCCATACCATTTGCCATTCTACAGTCTCCATTCCATAGCATCATAGTTCTCTATAATATGATTGTACAACTCTTTTTCTTCTTTTTCTCTTTTTTATCTTGTCACGCTTCAATGAGAAGGCACGGAAGTAGAATTCCCACGATATTTTAGTACAGCAATGCCGCAACCACAGGTGTAATAACAAACAATTTTTAGGAAGAAGTGTGGGGGAAGGAGTGAGGAAGTGCGTTGGGGTGAGGGGAAGTGTAAAGGGAGGTGAGAGAAGTGTGGGGGAGGTGTAAAAAACGTGTTGGGGTGTGGGGGGTGAGGGAGATGTGGAGAAAGGTGTGAGGGTGTGGTAAAGGGCAAGGGGAGGTGAGAAGGGGTGTGGAAAAGTGTGTTGGAGTGTGGGGAAGGTGAAGGGGGATGTGGGGAAGTGAAAGTTGTGGGGGGATGTGTGGGGAAGTACCGGTGCTGAGGGAGGTGTGAAAAAGTGTGCTGGGGTGTGGGGAGATGTGGGAAAGTGTTTAGGAAGGTAAGGAAAAGTTTGGGGGGTTCGGGTCAGGGAAGTTGGGTCAGGGAAGTTGGAGTCGGGGGGCTAGGGTCGGGGTTGTTGAAGTCGGGGGTGTTAAAGTTGGGGGGTTGGGGTCGGGGGGGTTGGAGTCAGGGGGGCTGGGGTCGGAGAATTTGGGGTTGGGGGTTTGGGGTCGGCGGAGTTGTGGTTGGGGGGTGGGATCAGAAAAGTTGGGGTCGGGGGGTGGAGTCGGGGGTGTGGGGTTGGGGGGGGTTGGGGTCGGAAAAGTTGGGATCGGTGGGTTGGCATTGAGGGGGTTGAGGTCGGGGGAATTGAAGTCGGGGGGTTGGAGTCAGGAGGACTGGGGTCGGCGGAGTTGTGGTTGGGGGATGAGGTCAGAAGAGTTGGGGTCGAGGAGGTTGGAGTTGGAGAGGGTAGGGGTCGGGGGTGTTGAGATCGAACAGTGAAGTTGGGGCCAGGAGAATTGGGGTTGGGGGGTTGAAGTAGGGGGTTGGGGGGAGGTTGAGGTCGGGGTGTTGGGGTTAGTGAAGTTGGGGTCGGGGGTGTTGAAGTCGGGGGGTTGGGGTCGGGGGGGTTGAAGTCAGGGGGGCTGGGGTTAGAGTCATAGTGGCTGGGGTCGAAGAATTTGGGGTTGGGGGTTTGGGGTCGGCGGAGTTGTGGTTGGGGGGTGGGATCAGATAAGTTGGGGTCGGGGGGGTGGAGTCGGGGGGAGTTGGGGTCGGAAGAGTTGGGATTGGTGGGTTGGCATTGAGGGGGTTGAGGTCGGGGGAGTTGAAGTCGGGGAGTTGGAGTCAGAAAGACTGGTTTCAACGTAGTTGTGGTTGGGAGATGGGGTTAGAAGAGTTGGGGTCGAGGAGGTTGGAATTGGAGAGGGTAGGGGTCGGGGGTGTTGAGATCGAACAGTGAAGTTGGGGCCAGGAGAATTGGGGTCGGGGGGTTGAAGTAGGGGGTTGGGGTCGGGGGTGTTGGGGTTAGTGAAGTTGGAGTCAGGCGGGATGAAATCGGGAGAGTTGAAGTCGGGGGGTTGGGGTCGGGGGTTGGAGTCAGGACCCTGGGGTCAGCGGAGTTGTGGTTGGGGGATGAGGTCAGAAGAGTTGGGGTCGAGGAGGTTGGAGTTGGGGGGGTTGGGATCGGGGGTGTTGAGGTCAGTGAAGTTGGGGCCAGGAGAATTGGGGTCGGGGGGTTGAAGTAGGGGGTTGGGGTCGGAGGGGTTGAAGTTGGGGGGAGGTTGGGGTCGGGGGTGTTGGGGTTAGTAAAGTTGGGGTCAGGGGGGTTGAAATCGGGGGAGTTGAAGTAGGGGGGTTGGGGTCTAACACTCACCTCGTACACACTCCTACACTTACCCCATACTCTATCCCACATCTCCCCCAACACATGGGTGCAAATCCAGGGAAGATGATGAGGGATGCTTCCCCCCCAAGAATTCGGCAGCATCCCCCCAATACTTTTAATGTCCAAGTAGCCTACCGGTACTCAAAACTGGGCATCAGCAAACGTGATGACTTTTTTTTGGTCTTTACTTCATTTTGGGCAAAAAACTGGGCATCAGCAAACGTGATGACCTTTTTTTGGTCTTTACTTCATTTTGGGCAAAAAATTGGGCATCTGCGGACGTGTCAATTTTGCTCAATCATCCTCTCAATGCTCAACATAGATTTGCACCCTCGCCCCAACACCCCCAGTACCTTTTCCCTCCCTGCACTCCTGTTTCCTTCGACTAGACCTATGCCTAGGTCTCCTATACGACTAGGCCTTCCACACTAGCTTCATGTCGTTTCAACTGCTAATCTGATGTACTCCTTGGGAGCAATTCGGAGCGTTCCTTGTAACTCATGCGTGACGAATGGGTCACGTGACACAGTTGTGCAACCATATTATAGAGAACTATGATAGCATGCTCTGACCGGTTGTTTTGCGAAGCACCTTACGATTATATTCTAGAATGCCACGCAAAGTGACGTAGCTTTACGTCATAACCTCTAACTGTTTCGTAGCCTACGTCACTGTACGTACCACAAATTTCATCGCATTCTGTGTAAAGACACCTTTTGACGATAAACACATTAGCTTTCCGTAGGTGTAGTATACAAGATTAAAGTGCAGATACTCGTGAATCTCTAAACATCGAATCGCTGCTTCTACGACTAGAAAGATCGCAACTGCGCTGGTATGAACATGTGAAGCGATAGTCCCAGGAAAGAACAGCCAAAAAACTGCTCTGTTAAACACCGATTGGTTGAAATATTATGCATTTTGTTCACACATTTTCGATTATGCGTGCCTAAGGCCTAAGGCTTATTGCAATCGAAGAGGTTCGAAATTGTGGATAAATTGTATACATCCAAAACACATTTGAAAATGGCTGGTGGGAAGATGTATACTAGAGATATTAAAACTGAAAACATCTGCGGGTGATACTGTCGTTGAAGATCCGCAGATTATAGCCGATGAGTTTAACAACTTTTTTGTTAGCATTGGGAAAGAAATGGCTAGCTCGATTCAAACTTGCAGGTCTCACGTTTCTTCGAAAATCTTTTCTGAAGAACCACTGAGAGCTAGTAATTCAATATTCTTAGCACCAAGCACAGAGATGGAAGTGTACGGGCTAATCAATCAAATATAAAGTCACAAGGCTAGAAGAGCTAATGATATTGAATCAAGATTTATTAAACTAGCGAATCCTGTTATCGCCAACTTTTTGAGTGTGGTATCGACAACAGGTATCTATCCCGACGTAATGAAAGTAGCCGAGGTGATTCCGATCTTTAAAAAAGGTGATCGTGACATATCAACAAATTATAGACCAATCTCATTACTTTCGCAGTTCAACAAAATTTTCGAAAAAATGTTGCACTCGCGGATTTATTCCTTTGTTACGAAATTCAATCTACTTAGTGAAAAGCACTTTGGTTTCAGGACAAATTTTTCTACGAATTTGGCGGCTTGTAGTGTTTATGATGAAATTGTGAATGAAATTGATCAAAATTTGTACAACTGTGGCATATTCCTTGACCTAAGTAAAGCATTTGACACAGTTAATCATAACATCCTAGTGAATAAACTTGAAAACTATTTTGGATTTAGAGGTAGAGCTCTTGAACTGATGAAAAGTTATTTGACTAACCGATTTCAATACACCAAAATTGGCAACTCCAAATTAAAACTTTTACCAATTGAATGCGGGGTACCCCAAGGTTCGTCGCTAGGTCCCCTTTTGTTCACTTTATACATAAATGATCTTCCATTAGCGTCGAAGTTCTCCGCCACCCTCTATGCAGACGATACCTATTTGGCACTATCAGATAAAAATTTAACTCAACTTGAAACTAGAGTGAATGATCAATTGCAATTTATCAATGCTTGGTTGCAAAGTAACAAACTTTCACTGAACTATACTAAAACAACGTATATGTTATTTAACAAGCACCCTCACCAAGCAGTTAGGTCAAATTTTAAGATTATATTAAATCAACAGGAAGTTAAAAGAAGCCAATCTGTAACGTACCTTGGTCTGTGTTTTGATGAAAAATTAATTTGGACTGAACATATTAACAAGCTATCTTTGCAATTGGCCAAATATGGTGCAATGTTGTATCAAACACGTGATTTTGTGAATCAACACACTCTAAGCATGTTATATTATGCTTTTGTATGTAGCAGAATGCAATATGAAATTTCTGTTTGGGGCACTGCAACTAAAACCAAATTACGTGAAATAGAAATTCGACTTAATAACATTGTGCGCACCATCACTTGGAGCAAAAGATTGACTCACGTCACTCATCTATATAAAAACTAGAACTGCTGAAATTGCAGGATTTGATGCATAAGCTTTTTAATAATAAGTAACCTCCAACCCTAAAAAGTCGTTTTGTAAAAACTGATATGATCCACGCGCATGAAACTAGAAGCGTCAAACAGAGTAATTATTTTTTACCGCGTGTTAACAAATCCGTTTGCCAAAATTCAATTGCCTTTTGTGGCGCCAAAATGTGGAACGAAATTGACAACGACTTAAAAAATCAAAATTTTCGAGTTTTCAAAAAACACTTCAAACTAAAATTGTGAGAACAGTACTAAAACCGACTACAGTTTTCTTAGTGCAACTTAACATAGCGTGCCTATTTACATGATGTATGTGTTATTTATGGTATTATTTAACGTCTCTTGCAGTACTTTTGTTCATCGTTTTTCTGAGTAGCCTAATTCATCAAATTTTTACGTTCTATGCTTCTAACGGTGCTTATTACTGCTCATTTTTGTCTGTTAATCTTTTTCTTTCCTTTTTCATTTTTATTTATTTTTTATTTTTTTATTTTTTTTTTCTTCTGCTATGAGTATATCGTTTAGAATGGAGAAGGGGGACCTTGACTCTGAAAACCGCAAGGTTCTTTCGGGTCCCCCTTCGACCTTGCAACTATCTTTTCAATTTGTGCGTGAATTGTTTACTGTTTATATCATATGCATCGTCGAAAAATAAACTATACTACTACTATACCCCTGGCCCTCATCCTATTCCCCTTTATCTGCCCCTTGCCATGAGTTACGGAAGCCATCAAAAGAGCCTGGCATATTTCAGTTACTCGATGGCGCGATTAAGTAGAAGATCTTAGTTGGTCTCGCTTTGGCATCCCAGCAAAGCATGTGTCCTTTGTTGCAGAGGATCGAGATGCTTGGAAGATCTAACTCGAGCTGTTGCCCCCGCGACCCCCCAAGGATAAGCGGGTCCAGAAAGTTGATTGATTGAGGTGTAGTTTCATCGGTATTCCTAAAGTAGGTTATTGCACTTTTTGTTGTAATTTTTATCATTCCTCAATTTTTCATCAAACCAACGTTCTAACTTTTGCAGCTTTGTGACAAAAGTGAACAAAATCGCAAAAACTGCTAGATTTCCTGATACTGGTACGTTAAGTATCTTAAGTATACTTAAGTATCTTAAGTATACTGGTATACTTAAGTATACTGGTACCTTAAGTATCTTAAGTATACTGGTACCTTAAGTATACAAAGCTCTTAGAGCTTTATTACGTCAGGAGCACCAGACTTGATAACCTCTGGGTTCTTCGGTGCACCTGACTTGATAACCTCTGGGTTCTTCGGTGCTCCTGGCCTGATTGTTTGAGTGTTCGCTGTAATACACGCTCTTTTAATTTTCAGGCTCAATAAACTTATGTTGTTATTGTTATTATGATGTCACAATTAAATTTTCTCCAATTTTAGTAGAAACTTCAAGGCAAATAACAGCGAAACAACAAAATATCAAATTAGAATTACAATAGCAAGCTTACCCTGGGATAAGCAAAAAATTTAAAAAGGGGTGAGGCATAATTTCCCCATATTTTTCAAGCGTATTTTTTTTCGGCAGATGAAAATTTGAAGGTAATTGAGAAACAAGAAAAGCTCTAGGGGGGCCGGGGGCATGCTTTTGCGGAAAAAAATGTCCAAAATTTGCATGCTGCGAAATGGCATGCTGCGAAGTGCTTTTCGAATATTTTTCAGGCAAATTTTGTATAAATTTTTGACATTAATTCTGAGTGCTTCGCAAAATTATTATCCTAAGCGAGCTCGTACTTTCCTAAGCGAGCTCGTACAGCGCATTGATCGTTTTCTCGTGATAGGAGGATAAATAATAAGCAACTAAATACAAAAAAATATGATGCATTTTGATCGCACATTTTCGATTATGCGTGCTTAAGGTTTATCGCTATCGAAGAAGTTCGAAACTGCAGAAAATTGTATACATTAACAACATTTTTAAAAATGGCTGGTGGGAGGATGCATAACCATGGGGGGCAAAGGTGCAATTGCCCCCTCTCAAAATATTTTTAGTAACCACCAGCCTACAAACAAAGATACTAATGCTATAAGGTAAGTATATTAACAACGCAAGCAGTGGCGGACTAAAACCACTTGGGGTTACTAGTGTGTCCTTTTTTAACAAAAAAACTACGCTAAACTGAGTGTTTTTCTAGTAAAAACCCTAAAAATCCGTGGCGGCTGCGGATTCTGCCTCCAGACTCCTTAGACTCCGGCGGCTAAGGGCTTCGCCCCCAAACCATCGGTTGTGGCCTCCCTTTTGCCAAATCCTGGGTGCGCCACTGGACAAGCCTATGAAAGTATTGCTCCTCCCCCCCGAAGTTTTGGGTTGGCTACGCCATTGTGCATACCCCTCAACCTACCCCCCTGGATCCACCCCGGACCATAACCTACAGAAACCATAGAGTCTGGCATATTTCAGTCACTTGGCACTAGGTTGGTCCAAAGTGACCGAAAATTTTTAATTTTGCTGTAACGCTCCAAAAACTTGTGCATGGATGAGAGAAACCCGAAGGTAAAAAAATATTTTTGAAAATATTGACCTTTGACGGTTGGACAGGACGTTTCCATGGCAACCCAAGCCCATTTTTGTAAAAATTGTCATATTTCGAAAAGTACTCGCGCTAGAAAGATGAAACTTGCATCAAAATGACCAGAAGGGCTACATTTATCTATGCTCTAAAAGTAAGTTCAGCTCAATTTTCAATAGAAAAAAGTTATTAGAAAAAAACACCATTTTGAGCATTAACGCAAAATGACGTCACATAACAAAGGAAAGCACATGTGACCAGAGTTGGAACGAGGACCGAACCTATCGAGACCGAGACGAGACATCATAGCTTCGAGACCGAGACGAGACTTTAAAGTTACGAGACACGAGACGAGACACGAGACTTCATAAGCCAAAAATTAGAAAATATAAAAACGATAGTAATACTCTGGAGTATGGGCTCTACTAAGCCAAGTTATTGAAATAACTTTAGAGCAAAATGACATTAGCAAAAACAAATCAAGCAATGAAGCCGTCGCGGTTATGAACTGATGTAGCCTATAGCATAAATGTGCTATTGGTCATATCCTTTTAACGATCACAATTAATCATTTAACGAGTTCACCATAATAACAACGAAACAGCTTATTATCACAGAAGATTTAAATCCTTGTGGCTTGCAAGGCAAGCAGTACCTCTCGCAGACGATTACACGGCCCAATATTCTTTTAATCTAACGAAAAAGGTGTCAAAAAAACTTTAAACAAAAAGTCATTGGTAAGCTATGTTGGTCTAGACCAGGGATGTCGGCATTGCAGCCCACTATCCTCTGTTAAAACAATTTTTAAGCAAGTTTATCAAGTATTGAGCACGAGAGTGATCATGAAATTTATTGAAAATACTATATATTTGATAAATAGTAAATTAATTAACATAAACATTTTAAAGTCATTGTGACACCATGCATTTTTGAAAATCTATCTGGTTAATAACTTTCTCATAAAAAGAGCTAGCTCAAATCTGGAAGCACTTCCCATGTCGGTAACCAAATTTCCTGCAATTGTAATCCCTGCATTTTTTCGATTTGAAGCCGTTTTTGGGCTTGGACTACTTTGAGTAATCTTTTGACAGCTGTTGTAAACCAGACGAGGGGGGCATTGTGCCGTGCCCCCTTTGTTTGACTCCATCTTTTAGTAAAAAAGAACAAAATTAATGGTGCTAAGTGAATATAATATGCCAGACTCTTATGATGGTTTTTGTAGATTATAGCCAGAGGGTACTATGAGGATATGCATCCTCCCACCAGCCATTTCAAAAATGTTTTTGATGTATACAAATTTTCCATCATTTCGAACCTCTTCCATAGCAATAAGCCGTTCGCCTTCAGCACGTACATCGAAAACGTGCAAAACAAAATGCATCATATTTGGTGAAGCACTCAGAATTAGGGTCAAAAAATTTAAACAAAATTTGAGTGAAAATCATTTAAAAAGCACTAAAATAACCATTACAGCATGTAAATTTTCAAAAATTTTCCGGGGGAGCATGTCCCCAAACCCCCTAGAGCCTTTTCTGTGTCTCAATCAGCTTCAAATTAGCTCTGCCGAAAAAAATACGCTTGAAAAAAGTGCCCCCCCTTTCAAAATTTCTCGCTTCGCAACTGCGTAAACATGAGTCTGATTGTTGCTCACTAGGGCCTCATTGATCAAATAGCCTAGGGCCTCTCATTGTCTAAATCCGGCCCTGCCTACCGGTACAGTGAACTGGCTGGAAAGTACGCAGCAGCAAAACCATTTGGCCTGAGAGAGTAAGACAGTTACCATGAGACAGAGCATTAAAGACATAAGCAGTGTCGTCGCAAATTATTACCGTTATAAAATGTTCTTTTAGAGTACGGATAATTGTTCAATGTAGGTTTCCGAACTAAAGCAAGCAAATACCAATATTTACCCGATAGAGGAGTGGAATACCTTTTTTACTACAACATTAATTTTGTAGATGGTTGGCAAATACTTCTCAGTATTATGTAGCATTAGAGCAGCAAAGTAAAAGTACTCAGGTTAGTAAATAATCTATGGATACCAAGTCTACAACATTGCTGTGGTTATTGGATAAATGTGCCCCTACCCTAACCCCAAATGAAGGTTTTACTGGTGCACATCCTACCACTGGAAAAAAGTTTTTTTTGCGTTACTGTGGCTACGACAAACACTTGCAACAACAAAGCAAATTGCTATCAAGCAGCAAAAATGCTATTCGACTTGTCATTACAGATTTGCAAGAATTGTGAAAAAAGACAGGTATAGCCTTGAAATCATGGCAGGCAATACAAAAAATGATCACAAAAGATTTGTAAGAATATAAACTTAGAAAAAAAAATAAGAACAAACACACAGACGGAGAGGTGAAAAAAAATGAAAGAAAAAATGAAGAAACATACTGGATTGTTCAGCCTAAGTGCGAAAAGAAATTGATGCTATCTTAATCAAACCCCAAACTTGATAAAAGAGATGAAGAAGAGTGGCTATACCTCTAAGGAGTATGTGGAAATGAACCTGCAGCAACTTTGAAGAGCCATGACGGGAAACTAGTGAAACGACAAAAGCGAGCTCAAAAATTATTAACTTAAGAGACATTTCCTTGTTGTTCTTACGAAACTCAGTCAATTACTCAGCATAATAATCTCTCTTCTGATGATGCGCTAGAACAATTATCCAACTCATCCTCTTGTTTATCATTTAGTACTGAAGAGTCAGAGCAAAAAACGCCAAAAAGCACCATACCTTCCTCCCAAAAGACTCAAAGAAGGATAGATGGAGTGCCAACAAATGCTTGCTTGATTGCAGATGAATATGGGATATCAAAAAGAGCACTTACGGAATTGGCTGCTTCGTTTCTAAAAATTGACAAAAACAAAAATCTTAATCAGTACAACTTGTCAGAAAACACAATATGGCGAAGGAGAAATTCTACAAGATTAAAGAAAGCAGAAGAGATTCTTAATTCGCAGATAGGAGGTGGTGACTGTGACAAGCAGTATGTGTCGCACTGGGACAGCAAAAGTATGAAGTCATTATCCCATGTGCAAAAGGATTTGGAGCGAATGTGTATTGTACTAACAGGTAAATGGAAGAACTAAAGTTTAATACTAATTTGTGAAACTAGTATTGCGGGGCCGTTATTTCTTGCTGTATTTTTTTCTTAATTTAGTAATGCTATTCTTTGTTCAAAGACTGATAATGGCTGTAGTATAATAGTTGAAACGTCTTGGTATAAAATATGTTCTCGATACCTTGGCTCTCATTTTCATAACAAGAGTTTTCTTTTGTCCGATTTTTCTGCTCCGAAATATATCTTTAACCTATTGTAAAATGCATTATACTGTAACAGATGGAGAAGAACTTCTTTTGTCAATTGCCAAGGTGGATGGCCGACCAACTGCAGAAAACGAAGCTTTGAAAATAATCTACATACACTACAAACTACACTGAATTGTTGCGTATAAAGGCCTACTTGCAAATACGATTTAATTTCTACCTCGCAGAATGTTTTCCCGTTATAAGTAGACTGTTACGTTGATTGTGCTGGACCGGCATTAATTTTGTGTTGCAAGTCAAATAGGATAATAACTAATCATGCTGGTACTTATAGATAACGATCACCTACACTGTAACTGATATATTCTAGGTACTTGAAGAACACAAGATCGACATAAAGAAGATTTTTGGCTTGGTGTTCGATACCACAGTCATCAATACAGGTTTAAAAAATGGGATTGTAACAAAGCTTGAAAAAGCATTTTAAAAAGCTTATTTCATTTGGCATGCCGACACCATGCATATGAGTTGTTAGGCGGAGCCGCTTGTTCATCTGTTTATGGCGCCTCTACAAGGACCAGAAGAGCCAATGTTCAAACTATTCATCGAATATTGGAAAAATATTAACAGAAAGAAATATATGAGCGCTGATATACCTTCACATCAAAGAGAACTGTTAAATATCATTGAGCACACCTAGGATCGTTTGAACTGTTGGGTTACAAACGGAACTAAAGAAACTCTTCGAGATGATTATAATGAATTGGCAACACTAGCTCTACTGCTTCTCGGAGGTGCTACTAATGACAACGAGCAGACCGCTGCAATTATTTATACTCCAGGTGCATTAAATCGAGCAAGGTGGATGGCCAAGTGCACATATACCATCAAAATTGCCTTATTTCGAGCACAGCTGATGGAATTGAAAATTTATACAGCAAGCAAGCTAACACAAATAGACCATCTGGCAATTTTTTTGTCTTTATTTTATGCTCCTGCATGGCTGATGTGCACCAGTTCTGTTGAAGCTCCAAATAACGATTTGATGCCAATAAAACTGCTAGAAAAAACTGAATTTAGTATCTCTAGAAATGCCACTAAATGGTCTGAAGGTTTCGCGTTGTTTGTTTCCAAGTCCCGTGAAAAGTTTCTGAATCATGCATGGTACCTGTCGGAAAGGTTGGTAATGTTGTCTCTTTTTTCAAACCATGTAGCAATGTCAGAAAAACAAAAAATGGTACGCAGCTTGATGGCTTACAAAATTGATGATCCAAAGAATTCTCAACTGATGCTCTTTTGTGAAATTTTTCAAAGCAAATCACTCAAGGGTTTCATTGGAAAAACCAGCTGGACAATATTTAACCTCTTGAACATCGATACAGAGTTTCTCAAGATTCCAGTGTTACGTTGGGATGCTACAGAAGGGTATTGTAATGCAAAAAAGATGCAAAAGAATCTTTCTGTTAATGATGCTGTCAATGTTGTTGTCAATGTTCTCAATGATGCAGCGGAAAGAGCTCTTGGGCTTGCGACTGAAGTGAATAACAAAACTGCTCCAAGAAATGAGGAGCAGTTGCAAGCCATGTACAAAGTTGTTAAAGGCACACGAAGGAAGTTGCATGGCATAGCAACTCATTTTGCTGAGACTGTTACAAAAAAAGCATTATCTTCCACTGAGTACAATTGGAAATGATTTGCGAAGTTATTACAAGTAGGTTACGCTCTCTAAGTGCAAATTTTCTCATTACTGCTAGTAATGTGATTTTTAATTGAACAGAGTGTTTCGGTGCATGGGTGTTGGGTTAGCAATATTGAATACTCTGAATGGCATTACTGTAGCCTATTGTACCGAACACAACTTACAAACCTTTAGCGCAAACTTGTGCCTACCATTATGTGAATACGTTTATTGAAATACAAAATCATTTAAAAAATGTGCATTGCTGATCGTGCATTATGCACAAAATCATTGTGTTTTTGCCTTAAAATAGGTTTTTTTCTCATAACTTTTTTTCTATTAAAAATAGAGTAAAACTTTTGTTTCAAGTTGATATAAACATGGTTCTTCCGATCATTTTGATGCAAGTTTCATTTTTCTAGCGCGACTACTTTTCGAGATATGGCGATTTTTATGAAAATAAGCATCGGTTGCCATGAAAACGCACTGTCCAACCGTCAAAGGTCGATATTTCGAAAAAAATTTTTCACTTTCGGGCTTCTTTAATCCATGCACAAGTTTTTGGCTAGTTACAACTTTATAGCTCAAAAAAACTATTTTTTTTTGTCAAATTTGGACCAGCCTACTTGGCACCATTAGTTTTGTTGTTTTTTTACTAAAAGGCAGAGTCAAAGAGGGGTGCATGACACAATATCTCCCTTTCTAAATACGCGCTTGCCTAGGAGCTTGTGAACGATTAAACATTTTGTTGTGCCTTCCTTTTCTATATCATTTTTTCATCCTTTGCTTACGTATGAGTATGTTTGGCGTGAAACAACAAAAATATTGCTAAAGCGCAGTATATTACATTCTGCTTTGGATTGCCAATCAATCTATGTATAATGAATGCTTGCTAAAACTTAAGAGATTTCTAATTCTGAAAAGCCCTGACTTGCTCGCTGCTACTTTAAATTTCTCAAAACGTTACTCTAGGCACGGTTTACTAATAGGCTTTGTGAAATTACAGTATGTCAAGCCAACTATGATTTCACAAAGTATTAAAATATCTTTGGTGGATTTTATGATACAACAGCTGGTCATTGATATGAATTGTAACCATCGTCTTTTACAGTAAGCAGTGATTGCTTCTGCTGCATGCTTTTGCAAATTGTGAAATTAGAAATGTCGAAGAATATTAGAACACGAGATGGAGCTAGATATTTCGTTACAAAAATTACATTGCCGAGAGCATCTGACGTCGCACATGGAGTTGGCTGAGTGGTTGGGGCATTGGACTCCGGAACTGGTTTTGCGAGTTCGACACCTAGCTAGGTCATCTTCGATGATGTATGTAATTCGCTAATATAAAAACCTAAGCTACAATTATGTGGCTTAAAAAAAATTAAATAAAAAAAAGAAAAAAAAGAAAGCATCTGACGTCACCCCCCATCTCCTGAAAAAGAAAGCTCTACGGCTCCAAGCGATTTGGGAAAATGGTCAAAAAATCATTTGGGAGGGGCGGTCGCTTCCCCTCGCCTCCCCGTGGTGGCGCCCCTGACTGAGCGGTTAGTTAGGCCTACTGTAATTCATGTTTTTTTGTTTGTTGAAAATATCGCAACAATGCACACCGCAGAGCGCCTATTTTCTCTCTGCAAAAAGTTTAACTGCGCTAATTTCTCATTGGTATTATCGTCAAAACATTTCATAAGCCTTCCGTTTATTTTTTTCTTTTTGTGTTTCTGTTATTGTTCCATCAGTAGTTTTTACGTGTATTTTACAGTTTTTCACAGATTTAATCGTAATTATCATGAATAACTGGACTAGTTTCAAAGTAATTTTAATTAAATTCCAAATTTAGAAGTAACCGCTATTGTAATTTAAAGTTTTCATCTTCAAAATATGGAAATAATTATAATCAGCGCTGCGAACTCAAAGCGATCTTATTCTAGGGTTCAAGTTGGAAGGCCCAGTTTGAGTTTTTTAATCATAACTTTCCAAGTTTGAGTTCAGCATTTTTGCAAAGTTCGAGCATTTTTGCAGGGGGGGGCTGGGGGGCCTAATTTACGCGTATATTTCTACAATATTGCCTCTGCATGAATGTATTTGAAACTTAATAGACCAACCATTGAAATTAAAACCCAGGAAAGAGCTTAAATTCAGAGATTTAAAATTTTGTTTGGGGTTAGGGGGAACAAAAACTAGAATCAAGAACCGTGAGTCTTAAGCCCACATAAATTGGACATGTCACATGTGGACAGGCTAAAGTTGGATTGTAGGCATAGGGCCGGATTTATGAATAGGCAAGGTTACCATTTCGTGCTTATTTGTAAGATTTATGTTTATTTTCAAGGGCAATGTCTTACAAAACGTGAATGTGCTTATTTCTGAGAAACGTAGTTATTTTTGAATCTCGTGTTTAATAGGTCTTAGTTCAAATGCGTTTTTCTTTAAATGAACAAAAAATAGAAGAAAAGTATGATCATTTTTCGTTCATTATTTAATTTTAGCATTTTGAAATTTGTTTTAATTTCTTAATTCAGTGGTTCCCAACTTGTGGGCCATGGGCCAGTACGGGACTGTTTTCCGAGGGCTACGGATCTTGACTAGAAAACAACAAAAGAATTCCTTAATCATGTCATGATATTCACTTTAAAAGTTGTTGAACCAAAGGAAAAATAGGAATCTGCGGACGTGAAGACCTTCTTTTCTTTGGTCCTCACCAATTTTTAGCAGAAAATGTAGGAACCCGCGGACGTTTTAGTAACCTGTTACTTGGTCCTCGTAACAGCAGCGACTGCAGCGAGCTTATTTGTTGTTGTGGACCGGTGGTTACCATATGGAGATAGACTAAGCAGGCTGAGACCTAGGGCCTCGGAGAAGATGGGGGGCTTCATTACGAACAATAAAGACCTTTTTTTTTCTTCACCAATACTTTCAGTGGAAAACAAAACATCTGAGTACGTGTAGGCCTGTACCTTTTTTTGCTCTTCACTATACCGATATTTTCAGTGAAAACAGGACATCTGAGAACCTGAAGAGCTTTTTTTGCTCTTCCAATTAATGTAAACAAATAGCTTAGGGCCTCTCATTGTCTAAATCCGGCCCTCCGGAGCGTATTTAGAAGCGCAGTTATTGCGCCATGCCCCTCCCTTTTGACTCTGCCTTTTAGTAAACAAAAACAATACTAATGATGCCTAGTGACTAAACTACGGCAGATTCTTTTGATGGTTTTTGTAGCTCATGGCCAGAGGCGAATCCAGAGAGGTAGGATGAGGAGTATGCATCCTCCCACCAGCCATTTTCAAAAATGTTTTTGAAGCATACAATTTTTCTATAATTTCGAACCTCTTCAATAGCAGTAAGCCTTACGCCTTAAGCACGCATAATTAAAATGTGCGAACAAAATGTACCATATTTGGCGAAGCACTCAGAATTAGGGTCAAAAATTTTAAACACAATTGGCCCGAAAATTATTCAAAAAGCACAAAAATACCCATTACAGCATGTAAATTTTCAAGAATTTTCGGACCTCCCAAGAACTTTTCTTGCTTCTCAATCCGCTTCAAAGTAGTACTACCGAAAAAACTGTGCTGGAAAAAATTTGGAAATTATGCCTCTCCCCCCCGTTGTATAATTTATCGCTACGCTACTGCCGGCCTTGGTTGTTGGTGAAGAAAATCTGGTCATTGATTTTGGGCCCCCCCATTTTAATAATACTTCCGCCATCGCTGACCAATTTTAACCACGAAAACAAAGAATGAATTAATTGTACTTCGGTTAAGCACTACCTCGCAGTAGCCGCGAACACCATGTAGAAGGATCAGCAATAACAGCCTTATTTGCAGAACGTAGTGGACGTACCGTAGGTTACTCGAGGCCCTTTTGCAGACATGCCTAAAGTTGCCAGGAGATAACCAGTCATGAATTTCCGAATATAAATATTGATTCAACCAACCGCATAGCGATTGAGTTGGGTAGAGATTAGTAGTTCAGAATTTTCAAGACCATTTCAAAAGCGAGTGATTCAGCAGAGCTTTAGGCCAATTTTATGCAGAGTTGAAACTTCTGGGAACAAGATAGAGGGTTCTACATGCAATGGTTTTAAAGGTTTTTAGATTCCCAATTGAAGAACAGGAAGCAACAGCGTTGATCTCTTCGCCAAAAAAAAGAAGCTTGCGCTTTATTGATATTTTAATTACTCAATCAAGTACCACTCACGGTGAACTTGCTGTAGCATACTTTGCAGTGCTTGCTGTGTTCATTGACTTTCTTCTAGAGCAGAGGTGACGAACATGCGGCCCGCGAAAGAATTTCCTGCGGCCCGCGAACATTTTGGCGAGACCAGCACTTTTAAACATTTTTTTCCCCCGTCTAATCTTTGCGATGCGATACCAAAAGCTGAGGCCCTGATTTGATCAAGCGCGTATCACGCAGTGATTATATAAACGCTCAATACAAGTCATCTGTTTCAGGATTCAGCAGTTCATCCATTGTTATGAAATAATAATAACATACTGTAACTCGAGTCCGTTGCAGCTTCAGCATAGCGCAGCAGTTTACGAGTAACTATTCGAGTGAGAGCTTAGCTTGCCTTACAGTAGTAGGAATTATGTGAGTTTGCGGAAATGAATTGGTGAGGTGGCAGTACCATTTGTCATACGCAAATTTTCCTGCTTTCCTAAGGTATTTGTTATTTTTTTAATCAATATTTAATTAGCCGCTTGTCTTCAGCGAAAAAACGAAATATTGTAGATGAAAAAAGAGTAGGCTATTTCAAAAAGATTGCACCGATATCCGATATGTTTATGACTAGGAGCGTATTCAGAGGGGGGCCATTGTGCCATCCTTCCCCCTTTTTGACTCTGCCTTTTAGTAAAAAAAGAACAAAACTAATGGTGCCAAGTGACTGAAACATGCCAGACTCCTTTGATGGTTGCTGTAGCTTATGGCCAGTGGCTAATCCAAGGGTTAGGATGAGAGGTATGCATCCTCCCACCAGCCATTTTCAAAATAGTTTTTGATGTATACAATTTTTCCATAACTTCGAATCTCTTCGAGAGCGATAAGCCTTACGCCTTAAGCACGCATAATCGAAAATGTGCGCGCCAAATGCATCATATTTGACAAAGCACTCAGAATCAGGGTCAAAAAATTTAAACAAAATTTGCCTGAGGATTATTCAAAAAGCACTACAAATAGCCATTACAGCATGTAAATTTTCAAAAATTTTCCGAGAGAGCATGCCACCGGACCTTACAAGAGCTTTTCTTGTTTCTGAATCATTTTCAAATTTGTTCTGCCGAAAAAAAAAAAAACGCTTTAAAGAAATATGGAAATTATGGCTTCCCCCTTTTAAAATTTCTCGCTACGCCACTGTTTATGACTTAAAAGTTATGCGGCCCGCTTGCTCATTGGTAAGTAACAAAGTGGCCCGCGACAGCAAATAGGTTCGTCACCCCTGTTCTAGAGGATTAGTCAGGTTTATGCCAAATCTCTGCAACATACAACAATTGCACAGCGTGCTTTGTTCTAGACCTTGTTTAAACAAGAATGAAACAGCTACTTAAGACTTCAGTATTTCCATCAAATCATTTTACTGCATCCATCGGACCCAATTTTTCAATAGTAGTAACGTCTATGGCAAGTGTCGGCAACCTTTTTTACATTGCGGATTGGTTCAACCTTTTTTACATTTTAATATTCAAGTATTGCGCATAGTTTTTTGCATTCACAACCTTAAAGTTGTTTTTTTCTTACAAAAATGTAGATGCTAAAATTTTCAAATTTTTGTTGTAGCTACTATGATTTGATTTCTGAGTTACCAAACATAATTGTGATGTCATTCTTCTGCAAAACTTAGTTTTCCAGTGATTGCCTGAACAATCTTATTGATACAAATCACTGCAATAACGTTTCATTCATGAGGAAGCGTAAAATTGAAATGTGAAGTTTATTTTTCACTTTATTCCTTCACTGCTCAATCCAATTGATACAAATCACTGCAATAACGTTTCATTCATGAGGAAGCGTAAAATTGAAATGTGAAGTTTATTTTTCACTTTATTCCTTCACTGCTCTATCCAATTGATACAAATCACTGTAATAACGCTCGCAGCATCGAGAAAACACAAAACGATTATAGCAATACAGGCTATTGCGGTAGATTGAACTGCGCTGCTATTACGGAAGCTTACTTAAACATAAAGCCATATTTGTGTTTTTCCTTAGCACCAACACATTATTATAGCAGACCATTATTTTTAAACAAGGATAGTGCATTGTGTTTACAGCCGAACTGAATCAGAAAAAGTGCACTTGCTGATCATAAAAACCAAAGAACTTTTAAAGTCGAAGCGTTACCTCAGTATTTGAAGAAAAATGACCTCAGTAAATTGCTGCTTGCACAAAACATTATACTTCAATACCTAACACCATGGCGAAATAAAAGTATAGCTATAATGGAAATGCGGATGAAACAATTTGAATCAGTTTCTTTCCGGCCGTTAGCTCAGTTGCTAAGCGCACGCTATCGGTGCGGGAGGTCTGGGGTTCGATTCCCGGGCCGGTCAAATCGACACAGTGTCGCCAACGACTCGCCACCGTTGCGACGTTTCTTCGGAGCTGTGTTGCCCAGGCGCTAAGCCGCGGAGATGGGCCCCGCAACTCGTTACGCGCTTCGGCATAATACGGCGAGTATAATGAAGATTTGATTTTTGATTTAATTTCTTTCAGCCATGATTCAAGTTTAGTTAAAACAAATGGAGAGCTGTTGGTCGGAAAGAGAATACTTTTTACAATAATTCTATTTTTGCTTTTTAAACATCTTTTTGGTTTTGGAACTTTGGACCTGTTTTAGAATTGAAGGGCTTAGTTCTAAATGTTCCTAGGTCACAAAATGTCTGTTTTGAGAAAATTACATCGAAAGTTTTATGAAACATCGGCAAATCAGACTAAAGTAGCTGTAAACACCAAAAGTGCTGTTTTTTACTGTTTAGGTAAAGAGTGATTAATACGCGACGAAATGTGACGTCTTGATGACGTCACAATAAGTTATAATAAATTTAGCCAAGTGGACTTAGTAACTTTTATTATGAATTGTGACTTGGGAACTTTTCCATCAAACTAAACACTCTGATAAAGTTTTATTACTTTTGCCCTAATAAACGCTGGCATGCCAAAGCAAACCTGCGTGTAACCATGGATTACTTAGTACGTTATGAATTGAGATAAGTCAACAAATTCACTAAAAAGTGAAACAGAGAGTCCAATCTTATAGCTTTAAATTTTTTATTTTTGCGACGGCTATATAGCCCTAGTGCGCGGCATTCCTGAGCAAAACTGCAGACTATTACAGATTTTGACGTAAATGGGCAAGTTAATGCAAAACGTTAGCTTCGTTAACCACTACTTCGTTAACACAGATATTTACCTCCGTTAACGTTAATTCGTTAAATTCAGCTCAAATTAACGGAAGTTAATTAAATTCGTTAAATCGTTAATTTTGACTTAAATCGGCGTTTCTTTTAAAAAAAAAGCTTAAAATTTTTCAATATCAATCCTTGCGCAAGAACTTAAGCAATTTTCAGTTCACCAGCAATATGTTTTGTTGTTATTATCTTGCTTTTTCACCTCATCGTTCGTATTTTGCTATCTTATCGATGTCAATAAACTTAGCCAACAATAAGGGAAATAAGCGTTCACAAAAATTTAACGGAAGTTATCAAGCACCAACGGAAGTTAATTTAGTCCGTTAATTTTAAAAAGAAATTAAACGAATTAACTAGTTAATGAAAAAGTTAACTTCGTTATTAACGAATTAACGATTAACGAAATTAAAAAACGAAATTCGAGGAATTAAATAGGAGACGTCGTCGCCTGTAATGACGAAAGTTATAGTTATTGTCGTGATCAAATAGTGCTTAGTAATCCGATAGACTTTTACCTGCAAGCTTAATGTTTTGCTTATGCAACTGCTAACATTTCCTGGTTACGTAGTTGTAATTGTAGAAGTATAGGCCTAAAAGTTAGGCTATAAATACCATGTCCAGATGTGAAATTTTTTATGGACTTTTGGCTCGCGTTTCGTGGTTCTAGTTTAAGTAAGCTATCATAATCAAGTTTTTGACGTTATAGCTACAAAAAGTGGTTGTGACACAAAAAATCAATTATGATGCAGAACCAAGAACCGTCGGCCTAAAGCCTACGAAAACTACCCACGTGGGCAAGGTAAAAGTATTTGCAAAACTTATTTCATGATTAAATGACGCACTACATTTTACGATTTCCTCCTGTCTCGGTCATATGCAAAAACGTCCTTGATCTGCTGTTCTTGCTTGGCCTTGGCCTCGACTTACGTGATTTTCTTGGCCTCGGCTTGCGTGTCCTTGGCATCGAAAAAAGTTTGATGTCCTTGACCTTGGCCTCGATCTTAACATCCTTATTCCTTGGCCTTACTACAACATCCTTACTCCATGTTGTGGTGGTGAGTTCGGGCTGTAGAGGGTAGAAAATGTGAATGGAAAATCACGTCAACCTAGTTGGAAATGCATAGGTTGTAAAATAACACCAAATCAAAGAGCATCATGCAGCCTCTGTTTCCCCAAACATCCGTAACAGAAATGTTGGCTCGTGGGATGTAGCCTACAGAAGCTTCCCAAGTGGCCAAAAATCTTACGTCTACCATACTGGAAGTAAACTTTAGTGTGAAACCCAAGCATGGCAGAAGCACATTTTGAGAAGTGAGCAAAACCTGACCAACGTTTTCTGATTAACACTGTCTATATGCGCAGTATATTCAGCTAGGCTAGGCCTTCTTTGTTCCCGGACTATGCTTTTGTGTAAAACCTGAATTGACATCAATCAACCAATCAATCAATTCGTTTTTATTTCCGCCCTCCATAACGTTAGAAACACACGTTCATATGAGTTCAATACGTGTTGGCAGAGCACGGAAAAGGGCACACGCAGCAAAACGGGTAATCGTTAAAACATGCCTGTCAAAAAGACAAGGCATGGCTGCGTGACCCTAACAATAAAAATAAAAAACAATTGGATTTAAAAACAAAAACACACGCACATAACGAACCAACACAGAAATAAAATTCATTAATTAGTTAGTTAAGCAACATGCCATAGCAAACGAGATCAATTTTGCAAATGAACTAGATTAGCACCAAGATTTCAGCCTGTGACCCCAGCTATTGGGAGGCTAGCTGGTTCTAAACTTTGCCCAAGGGTTACCTGGAGGGAGTTGTGAATGGGTACCCTCATTCATCCGCACTTGTTTAAAAGACAAGTTCACAACCGGGTTCAGTTTTTACTCCTGTCCAGCAGTGTAGCCTATTGGTTCAATGAATAATTATCAGATTAAAGATAGATTAGAAATATATTCCAATTTTTCAATAGGGTATTTAACAGTGCGAATAACTGCAGTTCTGTACATTTAAATAACAATCGTAAAATTTCAATTTCTCAACCCATAAAACTGATGAAATTTGAAGGGACCAATTATTATTTCGCCCTTTTGTACAATAATGTAGTTTTTCTAACAACACAATCTTCAAGGCCTTGACAGACAATGTTTGTGCATTTAGTTGTTTCTGACTTAACATTTTTAAGAGCAGTTTGGGTTGAATTGATTTGATAAGATCAACCAAAGTAGTTGGATGAAATTGGCAAGTTCCTTTCTGGCAAAATAGCAGCAATTTTACTTTTCATAGGTAATTGTGAACACTGTTTTGATTGTGATTGCTGAAAGTGAAAATCAACCTTCGGATGATTTTTTCAAACTGTTAACCGCTTATAGATGGGCAGCACTTTTTTATGAAAGTCAATCGCTATTTCAGATGCAGTCAAGTCACAGTAGCAGGCAAAACATTGAGGTTTTGAGATATCTGCAGCTGGAGATTTAAACCAAGACTGGAATTTTTCGTATTTTAACCAAGCATTTCTGAATAATCGAACTTTTTTCCTAGTTACAAAATATTTTTTCTTTGGAAACTTCCTGTGAGGAATCATAAAAATAACTAGGCTCAGTCTCACTCTCACTCATGTACCGGTTTTCGATTTTTTTGCTACACTCTGCTAATCGGAAACCACTCAAGTATGTTTAAAAATCTTACTGCAAGAATTTCCTCCGATTTTCTTAATTCCTTAAAGTGAGGGAATTTCTTTAAAAGAAAGAGGCCTGCTTCTACTTGTTGTGAGATCGACTAACGGCAAGGGGAATTGAATCTTGAAAGGAAATTATTTCCTACTATGACGTCACAATGAATTTATAACAAGTGGCGTTATTGCGTCACAAAACAGTAAAATATTGTACTGCACTATGTTTACGATCCAAGGTTTTGTTCCATAGACGTTAACATCATAGTCAATACTACATTACTTTTATTAGGTTTATTGTTACGTCATCATGCAACATATGTGATGCACTAATAATACAAACCAAAAAATTCTCAAAGACATTGAGAAGTCTCAGTAAGGGTGATTGCGCCTTTAGAGCTGCCCCCCTGGGCTCCTCACCAAAAGAGCCTTAGCATCACGTGCATTGCTAGGAATGTCTGGTACTCGGCAAAGTCCACGTAAATGTCAGGATTATCCGTTCATATGAGCCATTCGCTTAATATTGACTTTAAATCCGCTCCCTTTTGTTTATTTATTCTTTCTTTCTGCGGCCCTGCCGGTAGCTTCGTGTTCACCAGCCTTTTTGCCTCAGCTTTTTGTGTCAAACAAATAATAAAGAAATGATGAAGAACATACATCAATCATACCGTACAATAGTTTCATTGATACATTTAAACAACTCGTAACAGACTTAATTATTATTATTATATTATTATTATTATTTATTTGTTAATTTAACTCCGCTTGTTTTTTGCTAGTGCTTACTTTACGACGTTATATTTACACTACTTGTTTTGACCTGCAGCTTGGGTTATACTGTAACTTGTAAAGTTGAAGTTGGATTTTGTACATTCTCATTCTTTCATTTTTGTGCCGCCTTGCTCACACTGCCGATGATGACAGCTAAATCTATGTCGTCGAAACGTCCAGTTTTAAGAACTACTGTGGTTTTATTTTTTCTCCTCAACGCTTTAAACTCTTTCTGTTGGTTGCTGACATTAGATAAGCGATATCGGAACTTAAGCAAGAACACAATAAACGCATATTGGCTATCGAAACACTTCAACACTGAAACAAGATTATCGTATTTAATACATTTGGTGCATGTAAGTCATACTGTGATAGAAGCAATTTCATTAAGGATGGAGTGTACATAAACAGCATGAAACATCAATATTTGCCGAGCTGGTAGCACTGAGGCTGAGAAGGGGGGGAAGGAAACCGGTGCGTAATCTATGCCTGGGAATCCACGCCATGAATGGGCAACCTTTTTCTAGAGTTTTGCTTTTAAGTCATGACTATTTCCATTATTAGCTGTTGTCCCGGAGCCCAATCATCCTTTCTGCGGCCCTGCCGGTAGCTGCGTGTTCACCAGCCTTTTTGCCTCAGCTTTTTGTGTCAAACAAATAATAAAGAAATGATGAAGAACATACATCAATCATACCGTACAATAGTTTCATTGATACATTTAAACAACCCGTAACAGACTAAAAATTGTTTGTGATGATGAACAGCGCCGTAGCAGCCGCCCCCCAAAACCCCCATTTAGGCGGAGGGTACACTGGTTGAGGGCCCAAAGTTGTGTAATAATTACCAGAAGATGCTTTGTAAAGTAGCGTTGAATGGGATTTTTTTGCATTCACATTCTATAATTTAGTTTCGAAATGCTTTATCCTCATCCACTTTTAATTTAATAGCAACATAAAACGCATCATGAATGATGATGTCACAAAGAGCAAGAATATACCTTTTATGAGAGATTGCACGAAGGTCTAGAAAAGTGTGAGCAACGTCTAGAATCTAGATTCGATAAGGTACAGCAGGGGTGGATCCAAGAAAGGATACATTTCTCCACCAGCTATTTTTAAAAATGTTTTTGATGAACACAATTTTTCCATATTGTCGAACCTCTTCGATAACAATATACTTCACGCCTTATAAGCACGCATAATCGAAAATGTGCGAACGAAATGCACTATATTTTGTGCAGCACTCAGAATTAGGGGCAAAATACTTGAACAAAATTTGCCTGAACATTGTTCAAAAAGCACTAAAACGGCCATTATAGTATATAAATTTCTAAAAATTTTTTCCTAAAGCCTTTTTTGTTTTCCTCAGTTCGCTTCAATTTGATTCTGTCGGAAAAAACTACGCTTGAAAAAATGGCGAAAATTAGTGCCCCTCCCTGAAAATTTTTCTGAATACGCCCCTGACATGAAAGATTTTTAGAGGGCTAATTTACGCTCTTTTCCTCGTCTGAACTTCTAACGCAGGGGTTTTCGATCTTACTGATGGAGCGAAACCCCAATGAAACATTCAAATGATTCAAGGAACCCTAAGTTCATTAATTTAACTAACTTATTTACTTGAAACTAGATCTAAAATATCAACTTACGGAAGCCCTGAATGTACTGGCGGGACCCTGGTTGAAAACTGCTGCATAAGAGCATTTGCAAACAAAAAAGTGCGCTCCAGACCATTATAAAAGGTGATAACGGGCGTAACAAAACTGTCTTAAGGCTGAACTTAATGTTTCGACTATAATAAAAGACTCGCCACCCTTGCTACGCGCAGGCTATCCAGGCCAAACTCATTCCAGACTGTAGAGGCTCTTTTTTACATAGCTCCAATGCTCATCCTATGCATCTCAACTTCATTCCTTTTCTAGGTTTTTCCCTCACATACTGTACAGCAGGCGACCAGCCACAAACAACAATGCCCAGTAACAAGGCCCATAACTTCTAACCCACAATTAAGTTACCGGTAGCCTAACTACATAACTGCAGGCCCCCAGGGACAACTCACTCATTTGCACGTGCAGACATTTGTATCTTAACATTTTTTAGGAAACTTTTGTAAGAAGTTGAGAGGTTGCTATGCTGCACTGATGAGACATGAATAAGGTCGAAACGCGTCTGCACCTGCAAATGAATGGGTTGTCCCTGGGAGACTGTAGTTACGTATTTGAGCTACCGGTAACTTAGTAGTGAGTAAGAAGTTATGGGCCTGGTCACTGGGCTTTGTTGTTTGTGACTAATCGCCTGCGCTTGGGAGGGCACAACCTTAAAAAGAATTACAGTTGGATGAGCAATGTAACAAAGAGTCTTTACAGTCTGGAATGAGTCTAGCCTGAATAGGCCGTGCGTAGCAAGACCGACAAAGTTGTCTCATGATTACACTTTTGTGTAGGTTAATTTCACAGTGACAACGTATATATTTTACGGTACTCGCATTGTGGTTTTAACCCTGAACTGCCACCTGTCAAAAAACTAATAGCTTATTACTCGAAAGCTTAAAAGGGGGGGAGGGGGGCATGGCAAGTATTTTTGTGGGGTGGGGTCAAAGTTGGGCTGCTACGGCACTAATGATGAATATCACTCACAAATGTAACTAAGCAATAACAAATATTCTGAGTGAAGTACTTTATCACTTGCGTGAACATTATTATATAGAGGCCAAACAGTTGTCAGATCCCTCATATTAACAAACAGGACATTATTCATATTTTTGAAATATTCCTTTAATAGAACGTCATAACGAAACAGGGGCCAATCTTTCGAATTTCCTGGTTCCACCACGTTCATACCTTTAATGATAAACTTGGAGTTTGGAAACTTTTGATGATGCTCATTAATGGCCTTTCGAATGTATTTTAGTTTGTGCATGAACGTCTTGGGATTTATCTCATAAAAATGAACTCCGATATTAAAAACGACAAACACATTGTTTCCTCCGACCATTGTGGAGATCGTGTCCGAAACAAACGTTCGGGTGTAAGGTGGACCTGGATTTTGTGATGGATGTCCATGACCTCTAAAATATATGGTGATATTGTTCTTATCAAATGCAACTCGCGGAAGTGCCCAAGTAGCAATTCTTTTTGGTGTAACAACTTTCAACGACAATTCTTTCACTAATAATAGAAAAAACTGTCTCGCAGTTGAATCGCCAATTATATAAACAACTTTGTTTTGCAAGCAAGCTTTAACGCCGTGAAAATTATAATCAGTGACATTGCTTCGGCAAACCAACGAGTTCCATTTATTTTCTAAAAAATAACCCGTCACTAAAGGCAAAGAATTCGACATGTTCTTTGCAAATATGCTTGTGCATCTAGGCAGCCATTGAATAGCAACGCCACGATGCGCTTTGGATGGTTCCACTTCAATTCGTTTCTTCGATATGTTGAAATCAATAACATAGGATTGGTCTTTCAACCTGAAGTTGGATTGCCATCGTATAGCTTCTTTCTGCCCGTTTCGATGTGTGAAGGCATTAACAATTTTGGAGCATTTGTTACGTGGTGGTTTCACACAAATCCACTTAAACTTGTTCCAGGGTGTACTGTAGTCACATAAAGATGATTCATTTCCCAAACTGCAAATATTTTAAACGAATGAGGAATCAACATTAGCGACACAAAAAAGTATGTAAACAGTACAAACCAGTTCTGCTTAACTTTTTTGACCTTACGGTCCACTTTCATCAAAATTATTGTAACGTTATGCGGCCCACTGAACACGTGCGAAACAAACACACTGGGTTTCAGAATCCACAAGTTTTGGCTGAAAACTGTTCAAAAGAAAGTCCATTTACAAAATTGATACTTTGTGGGTTAATCTACTATTTTATCACTAGTGTGTGTCGGACTGTCGGTATTAACATTTTATATACTTTTTCCCACTTGAGCGTTTTTGCATATTTTCAAAAACAAGGTTCGCACAAAATGAAATTACCGTGAAGGCAATACGTCGCTGGTCTCACGTTACAGCGGTTTAGCAGTTAGCACGGATTAGCAATCACATGGTTGTTTTCGTAGTAACTAATACATATTTAATAAATGACTGAGGTTATTTTAAAGATGGCTTGAAGTAGAAGATTCATTTTTCCCAAAGCTTTTTATCTGACACATGCCAAACTGATCCACTCAGCAGACAAGTGCCCGGTATACCTGCATGTCCCATGGCTAGGGAACGTTTTGACGAGGTTCGAAAAACAAATCAGCTCTGCAGTCAAACGCTGCTACTTCGCCGTCGAACCACGTGTTGTTTTTACAACCCGACAGCTCTTGCCACCTACGAAGAAAGACGTGTTGCCTTCTCATCATTGCAGCAATCTTGTTTACCTATCTGTGTGCCACTGTGATAGTCGGTACGTAGGTCGCACGTCTCAACGTCTTCAAGAGCGTATCAAACAACACATCTCTAAATTCACCATTTCAAACAGCCGAAAAAGCCTTCCTCGTCGGTGTAAAGCCAACAATTCTCCTCGGAAATTTCATGAGTCTGCTATTGGTCAACATCTTCTTGATAACCCTGTATGTGCTTCTCATTACAATGACGACAAATTTTCAATTCTTGCTCGAGGTCGTTCTCTCTTTCATCTTTCCGTTCTGGAAGCTGCTTTTATTAAATCTCTCAGACCTATCCTCTGCAAACAAAAAGATTTCGTTTATTCTTTGAAACTATCTTAACCCTTTGACTCTCTAGCCAATCGGAGCTCTTTTGTCTGATTTCTATTGGCTACTTCTAACCAACCAATCATAGCTCTCTATTTCTAACCAATCAGAACTCTTTCTTTCCCTTTTTAAATCAGTTCGGTTCACTTATTCTTCATTCTGACGATTTCCCCTGAAGAGTGTCAGATGAAAAGCTTTGGGAAAAATGAATCTTCTGCTTCAAGCCATCTTCAAATTCTGTACCACCAAACGTCTGAGGTTATTTTCAAATCATTGAATATTCAAAAATCAAGTGTGAATGAATACCGTGAATGCGTTGTTTGAATTATTGCGGTTCCTGAAATATGCGTCGAATGTGATCGGGTCTATTCCTGAATCAAACCTATCCCACACATACTGTCACTTGTTTGGAAATAGCGGTATAGATAAAGGTTCCGGAACAAGGCAGCACGTAAAAACTTCCTAAGGGGATGGAAGGGGGCGTATGAAGCTTTCCCACAAAAAATACGATTTGTTCTAGGAACATCGAGCGATGGCGGTTTTCAAGCTTATCGGAGGAGGCCTGAGAAAAGAGGCGCATGCGCAGAAACCTTTCTTGCGTACGACTGTGTAGTGAAAATGAGAGAAAACTCAATGGGTTTTCTCTATAAGTTTATAGCACGCTTTGCATGGACCTTCTGCAAATAACTAATAACTCTGCATGTTTATCCAAGAATGCTCCCACCCCTTCCCCTAGTGTAGTTATTATTGTTGCTTTTACAAAAAACGTAAGCATCGTGTCATGAATTTCCTTGTGTTACGTGATCCATCTCGTTGTGTAATTGCGCTCAAACCTCATTTGATAAATTGCCGTGCACTGATTGATCTCGGAGCGCAAACCTCAAGCAGCGTGTTAAGATAGGTTTACACTTACACGATTTTGTGGCAAGCGCTGTCACGAATTGAGTCGTGCCAGTGCGCAAACTGTTCGTGAACTAGCGTGAAGTATGCGTGAACCAGTCGTGACAGCGTGCCATGTCGGACAGAGAATTTTGAAATGTTCAAAATTTTGGTCACGACAAAATTTTGCGTCCGAGTCGTGAACTATGCGCAAACTGTTCGTGAACTCGTCGTGAAGTCATCGGGAAGATGCGTGCCAGTGCGTGCCATTTCACGACCCTCACGAATAGTTAGCGAATAGTTCACGAACGAGTGCAAGATAAGTTCACGACTACTGCACGACACTGACGCTAGCGTCGGTGCTAGGATATATATATAGGGCTTCCTGGACGTTGCTCGTCATCCTACCGTTTGCCAGCGAAGGTAAAATGGGAAGAGCAAAGCAGATAAGGCCGGAAACTAACAGGCTAGAGGCAGAAACCGCTGAGAGAGATAATCTCCCCGAGTCATCTCTACTAAAAGTTGATGTTATCCCAAAGACCCAGCAGGATCCACTCCAATGCCTAAGTCAGCAATCGAGCGAGGACGAGGCTACCAGGCAGCAGAAGAAGCGGGCCAGGATGTCTAAGAAAGAAATCCCTGAGTACCGCTGAATGGAAGAGACCGAGTTGAGGTTGGCCGAGCTTGTAAAAAAGAATCCCCAGCTGTACGATAAGAAGCATAAGGAGTGGATCAACGTGACGGCCAAAAATAGCCGCTGGGCTGGGACAGAGTCGGAGAGCAGCTAGAGCCCCCTGCCTCTGGCTTTCAAAGCAAAAAGTGTTATGAGAACATGAAAACCACGGTGGGGAAAATTCTGAAGAAGGAGAAGAAGAGTGGGGCTGGCTAGCCACAGAGGACTGCCCGCGACGACCAGATTATGGAGACCTGGAGTTTCCTGATGCAACACATCGTCCGTGGAGAGACAGTTCCCAGTGAGCAGTTTGCTGTCCCAAAGTCAGCTGCAGTCCAGGAGCGGTCCAGGTCACCAACAACAAACACAATCACCACAACAGCCGACACCAGGGTGACCCATAGCGACTTCAGTGATGCAGTGCAGCAGGTGAGAATCTCAATGTCCACATGCAGATTGAAATCTAGTTTGATTTATTAATTGCTCTTAACATGACTTGCATTAAAATGCTGTACTAAATTCTTTAAACTTTAAACTTTTGCATGTTTCAGATCCTCTCCAAAGCAGATATTTTGGGGGTCAACCTCTCTTACGTTGGCCAGCAGAAGATTGTACATGGTTTTGCGTGCCTGCTGGAGGGGCACATGCAGGGCATCTCAGAAGATTCCTGGCATGAATTTCAGATCGACTGCTTCAACCTTGTTCACCGCTACAGACAGCAGAATCAGCTATCCCAGCAGACATAGCAAACACCACCCATGACTTGGCCAGCCCCACAACAGCAGCAACCTTGGAAGCCCCCTCAGCAGCACACGTTCTGGCACCAACCTCAACTAGCTTCCTGGCATGCACTGCCTCAGCAGCAACAGCCTCCGGCTAGTCAGCTATCACCTCTAACCTGGATTCCGTTCCAGTCACCGCAGTCTTCAGGCCAGTCCTCCTGGACCCGTACCACGGAGTGGGAATCGGGGGTTCAACCTGCACCGTCAGTCGCCCTTGTCCAGACTCCTTCACCTACACCTTCAGTGTCGTCGTTGTCAGCCACCTTCAAGACACCTGTGGCACCACTCAGCTTCGCAGCCCCGACCCCATGCTCTGTCAACAACAAGCTACAGAATATCGACACACCACCAGATCAAAGGGTATACATAGGCAGCGGTACCAGCACCAGCAAGGACATTGAGTGAGACACTTCACATAATGAGAGAGTTTTAGCAGTCAGAGACTTTGAGAGACTAGCAGTAGTAGCTTTTATTTTTAATCCAAGAATAAGGACAATGAAAAACACCCAACATAACAAATGGACTAAAAATAACGAAACAGTGACGAAGCGACATACGTCATGATGTGCTCACCCCAACACCAAGTAAAATTGGTACCGGTATAAAAGTTGGTCTTATAGTATTAAGACCTAAATATTTGTAAATAGTTGGACTGTGTGTGCTATTTTCATGTTACTAAATTGTTGTATCTTCATTGCCGCAATCACAAAAACTCCCCCAATCACAAAAACAGAAGTGAGATGGAAAGCATTTCTATAATGTCTTCGTTTTTGCTGTTTTCATGCTAATAAATTGCTGTCATATTTCAAAACTCCTCCCCATTCACCCTAACAAAAGGTAAATAAAGGGGGGGGGGGGGGGCGTTTTGTTTTATCGTAAATTAGAATAGTGGAACAACTATGGATGCAATTCAAGGAGCTATTACTAACTTTTCTTGCCAAGGAATAGCACCAGCAGGGGAGACGTAGTAATGTGAAAGGTAGTCTCGCTGATCTTTTGCATCTTTCTGGGTGTGATGGCCGGTGAGAGATAACAGACCCTGCAGGTATCGATCAGTCCTCCATCCACCAGGGATCAGATCATGTGTGTCTGGATCTTCGCTGTCCACGTATAAATTTGCGTGTGGGTATCTGATGAGGATGAAGTTGTGTAGTACACAGACACACATGGTAATCAGGGTGATGTTGTCTGGGTGCCGACGCATCGTCGTTAAGAAGCAACGAAATCTTTGACACAGAATCCCGAAGGCATTCTCCACGACACGCCGGGCACGAGACAACCTGTAGCTGTAAATGCGTTCTTGTAAGATCTGTGACCGATGGGAGAATGCTTTCATCATCCGGGTCCGTAGAGCGAAAGCGTCATCCCCTACGAAGTGATAAGGTACTGGCTGATCATCATTAGGGAGTGGTACCGGTTGAGGCAATCCAGCTATGCTCTCTTCTACAGCGTCATGCAGGGAACAGTTACTCCATGTTCCTCCATCCGATGCACCACCCTCTGCCCCAACATCCAGATACAGGAACTTGTACGTAGCATCTGCCACTGCCATCAGCACAATGTTGTGGAAACCCTTATAGTTATAGTAGTAAGAGCCAGCATTGGGCGGCTTCTTCATGGCGTTGTGCTTGCCATCCACGGCCCCCAGACAGTTGTGGTAGTTCCATCTGGAGCTAAAGGTAACAGCAACTTCCTTCCATTCTTCTTCAGTTTTAAGACTGCGCAGCACTTCGTCTTAGTAGACAGCGATGATGCCTTTACACACCTCGGGTATGAACTTACAGATGGTACTTACATAAACCCTGAAGCTGTACTGCAGACTTGGATTGGAATTGCCAGTGGCTAGGAACCGGAGGGTGGCAGCTAGTTTGAGACCAACTTGAAGCGGTTACCTCATGAAAGTACACTGTTTCTGGAGGCGAGGGGTTAACTTCTCAACCATCTCTTGAAACAGATCAGGTGTGATTCTGAGGAAGATTTTGTAGCCTCTTTCATCTTCCTTGTGCATTTCAGCCTGTAGACTGTCATACTGTCCAAACTCGTGCCTTCTGGTCAACCATTCCATGACCCACACTTTCCTCTGTGTCTTTCTTCGAGGTGGGGTTGCCTTTTCTTGCTCTCCCGCCTCTTCAATCTTTTTCTGCTGCTCTTCAACAACAGCCATAGAAGTTGCCAGATAGAGGCATCTTCTCTTCTCTGCAATGATTGTGTCTCTAGCATTCAGCATGTTGTCTTTTCCTCAGTCAATTTAAAAAGAACCAGAATTTGGGGTGCCCCATTTTATATGGCACGTCCAAGTTCGCACGACACCATCCAAATTGCGCGAACTCGTCGTGCCACTGCGCGAAGTGCGTAAACTATACGCGAACTATGCGTGAACTCGTCGTGTAGTGATGAGCACGCATTCTTGAACTACAGTACTCTTGAACTCGTTGTGAACTATGCGTAAACTAGTCGTGAACAGTGCGGAAGCCTTTCAGTTCGTGCCCCCAAAATGGCACGACTTGCCACGACGAAATCGTGGCCAAAAGTCGTGCAAGTGTAAACCTGGCTTTACAGTTGTAGCCGCTGCACACTACATTCCCATCACTTGCATGTCAGAACCTTTTTGCTTCCGAAGAGATTACAGTTTTGACTGCACGTCTGTTGTTTAGTAACGAAGTTATGTAAGTTTTCAGTTTGACTATTCTGTTTGTTATTTTTAGATCTTGTTTAATGTAGTTTGCTAAAGCCTAATAAATAGAGTATACTTGTTCTAAAAGGTACTATCATGACGCATCAAAAGCACAAACTCTGTGAAGCCAGTGAAGCAAACCATAATGCCAGTGAAGCAAAACCACAAATTTCAAAGACACAGTTGGATGCAAAACGTTTCCAGCTTTTTACCCAATACAATAAACGCTCCTCGTAATCACTCTTCTATTTTTTGGTAGCAGTAACAAATTTTTAAATACCAGTAACTGGTTATTGGTAGTTTAAAACTTATGGGTAGTTCAAAACTATTTATGAAGAAATCCTTTGAGAATAAATTACTGTACCGGCGATTAGCAGCACTAACAAAAGAGAGCTCGATGACTAAGCCAGAGCCAGCAATCAATATTGTTCAGATCAACTTTTAATCACAAAACCTCAACAGCCTGTTTCTCGCTAAACGCAATCTTCAGGAGGTATCTTATTCAAATGGAATGTGATTTTAATAAATTTCAAATAAAATTTGAATAAAATACCTCCTGAAGACCGCGTTCAACGAGGAACAGGCTGTTGAGGCTTTTTGATTAAAAGTTGATCTGAACAACATTGATTGAGAAGTAATTAATTTTTGTTTTGTTTATGTGTCATACCGGTAATGCAATACAAAAATGATAATTGACAAATGGAAAAATCGCTTATTTCTCATCTGCACTAATGTAACTATAAATCAATTCAAAAAAATCATTTAATATTCACGAATATGAAATAAGCTACAAGGATCTTGCCTGATCAATAAACAGCCAAAAGCGTGAAATTTGAATTAAACTTAATCTATTCTAATCTGTCAATGAGACGCTTGGCGTTAAAGGCCCACTGCACCCAAATTCATCGATAGTTGTAAATATGTATTAAATATATTTTAACATTTTCGCGAAAATTCGATCACAATATCTGGTCTCGGTAACGAGAAAACTGGTAAAATATCGTTAAATTCGTGACGTCATTGGGTACCAACAACCGAGAAATAATGCGACTTCTAAAAGCTTTCGCTGTGCGAAAGCTTTCGCTGAGTTTTCGAAAGTTTTCGGCAAAGTGCGAAAGCTTTGCGAAAGGTTTCGCACAGCGAAAGCTTTTAGAAGTCGCATTATTTCTCGGTTGTTGGTACCCACTGACGTCACGAATTTAACGATATTTTACCAGTTTTCTCGTTACCGAGACCAGATATCGTGATCGAATTTTCGCGAAAAAATTTAAATATATTTAATACATATTTACAACTATCGATGAATTTGGGTGCAGTGGGCCTTTAATGGTTAAGACTGCCTAGCTGCTTTTGACTTTAGTACTTACCATTTCTAATTAAAATAATAATCTAACACCATGCTAAAATCAACCTCAAATTAGCACGCAAACTGACCATGACTATGCAGCATGCACTTCCGTATAAGCCAGCAGTATAAGCAGATTAACTAAAACAAGACTCTTTGAAAAGAAGCGACTCTTGTTGCCGCAGAATTAGGTCACATAAACAAAAAAAACATTAATCTCCCTCAAAATTTAAGCTTGACTACGTTTTACGATGTCAGTTAATTCATTTAATTCTATTGAGGCTGGAGCTTCTCAGTACAAATCTTACGTTTTTAGAGTGCGCATCAGGCCCACCGGTTGAGTGCTATTCGTATCTGTGATGATTACAAAGTATTTTCAGGCTGAACAACAAGTCTAGATTGACGAACTAACTTTCATATTTATTTCTCAATGATAGTGTTGGCTCAATGTATTAATATTCAAACGTAAAATTACTCTTTTTATCTTGAGCAATCACTCAGCATGGTTAAAATTGTTTTCTTTTTATTTGCGTTGCACATTATGCTATGTAACATTTTCACTGTTTAGTTTGAAAGTGTCTGTAAAATTTAAAGGAAGGCTAGTGTGAAGGCAGGATCTACACCGCAAAAAGGCACAAATTGAAAAGAAAAAATTTTTTCTTTGGTCTTTCTACCTATTTGATATGGTCTATCCTACTTACACCAATATGACGAGCATGGTTGGAACGAAACCGGTCGTGGATAGGTAGTTAAAATTATATCACTGTCATTCTGTGTTCGTTTTCTTCTTTTCAATTTTTGGTTAATTGGTCGTTTTTAAAACAGGCAACTAATTTTTCGAATCAAATCTTCGTTGTACTTGTAGTATTATCCCGAAGCGCGAAATAAGTGGCGCGGCACATTCCCCCAGCTTAGTCCCTGGACAATCAGCTTTGAACTCCGAAACAACGCGGCAGCAGTGGTGAGGTGTTGGTGATTACGTTCGATTGAAAAAAAAAATTGCTAAATCTCAAGCCACGTAAGATAAAATCCTGTTTATCTAACTAATTAGTCGGAAATTATATTCAAGCACGTAATATGGCTAAATTGCAATAATTTTATCACGGGCCTACAACATGCTTTTGTTTCCGCTGTTGCAAGTTGATAGGTTGTTAGTAGATGGCATTCTGACTTACCATATTGCAGACAAGGCACAGGGAACAGTCTCATTGCTTTCTAATTCTGAGTAGTACACAGTGGTGTTTGAACAGAGGAATGATGTGTGGTTGATCAGACGTTTTATTGTTTGCAATGTAAGCACAAGTTTAACATCCAATGTCAGTGAACCTTCCAATGCAAGCGGTGCTTTCACTGTGTAAGTTCCATTACTATTGTCGATCACTTTGCATGGTATTCCGTCAGGATATTTCCCATCTCCTCGGACTAATCTTGCGCGGTAATAATCTCCCCCAAACGTTTTCTTTCGTCCTTTGCTATCGAGTGATGTGATAGTGGCCTCAAACTCGTCATTTAACGTGTAATTAGTTTTGCTAAGAGTAATTACGCCTGACATTGTAAAGTAAGTTGAGTTGTGACTTGGGTTTAACTTGTTATCGTTTTTAATTGCAGACATCAACGAAGGGAAGTAATCCGTCCAACTTTCAGTTACCTCCTCGTCAAACGACTCATTTGTAATCGCTGCCAGTGGTAACCCATAAATGTCTTTGTAAACCATTCCATAGAAAGGTGATTTCTTGTCATAAACTTCCGGAGGAATAACAAATTGCTTTATACGCTTTAATGAAGACGGTGATTGTGCAGGCAATGGCTTCACATTACCGGTAAGATTGTACAGGAATACTTCAGCTCTTACGGAGCCAACCATGCTGGAGAGTGGTCCTACGGTAATCTTCGTTTTGAATTTCAGAACATCTTTAAAAACTGATAGAGGTTGATTTGTTGAAATTGTTTGATCCAAGTAATAGCAAATTAAAATAAGAGACAAAAAAATTAGTGCAACAAATAATTTTGCATTTTTGTGTAGCAGCTTTATGTACATTTTGTAGCAGCATACATTTGCTGGTAGGCTACTTAAAATTTCGGTATCTGAAAAAGCAATTGCATTACATGATGTATGTATTGACCTCAAAAAAAGATTTACGATTAGTATCCCCATGAAGGTTATTACAAATGAAATACGGAGACGGTAACAGCACAAAGGCTCCGTAGCACTGTTCCACAGTGATGATCGTATTTCAGAGCTCACCTTAAAAAATAGAAGGTTTTGAAAGTTCCAAGTCAAATTACTACTTTTTATCGTAACTGTACATATGCATCTTATGTATTTTTTTGAAGGGCTTGTTTCAGGCAATTCATGTAAAAAAAATCTTGTTTTAAATTTTCGATTTAAAACCAAAAATGTGCCTCATAATATGACGTCGTATCAAAAGCCCATTTTTTCATTAATGACAAATATTACATTACGGTACTTTTGTGAGTAAAAGTTGAAGGAACGTGCATGTGTTTATTTGATATTTTAGTAAGCATGCTTATTATTACTCACATCGCGATTTTATTTCACGACCCCAACGCGCTCCACTCTTTATGACGTCATAATTAAGTGGTGTTCATAATTCAGAGCTCACCTTGTTACCACACTCATTTTTCAAGTTTGGTGCTAAAAATAGACTTGATGCTTAAAATACCTAATGTTATGCATTAACATAATGTAATGATGTGGATATTTCACGGACTTGAAGAGCTGTTGCCTGATAAACTTTAAAGTTACCGTTTCACACCTTTTCAAACATTCGTCAATGTAGAGAATACTAAAATTAATCTGAAACAGTTTAGAGAAGTTTATTATAAATTTCGTATTTTCGACAAAGTTACACAAAAAGAGATCATAAGTTTAATGCTATGACAGCAGAATAGTTCTAGCGAAGCCGATCGATCAAGTAGCGAAGCGGTATGACGTCACAATAACAAAATTCACAACAGGTTTATGCAATTTAAAAATCGTATTCATACACTTAGCGCATTCGACAAATTAAAACAAAACCAGAAAAACGATCAACAAACCAACTCAGCAAACAAATAAAAAAGCTTTTTGACATTTTTTCATATTAAAACTGCATTATACTCTCCATTAATGCGCTGCTTTAAAATGGTTTGTGCATATCATACCATAGTTCTTGAGGATAGTTGGTTCCTGTAAACGAGTTGTTCGATTAGCGACTATGGTATGATATGTACAAACCATTCTAAAGCAGCGCATTAATGGAGAGTATAATGCAGTTTTAGTATGAAAAAATGTCAAAAAGCTTTTTTATTTGTTTGCTGAGTTGGTTTGTTGATTGTTTTTCTGGTTTGTTGATCGTTTTTCTGGTTAAAAAAAACACACATGAACACAAAAACTTGTACAGCTAGGTTATTACTTTGCAACGAAGCATCGGCGTCATAATACAGCAATTGGTGCTAATCTAATGCGTATAATATGAGGACGAGAGAAAGATTAACCCCAAACTAGAGCACAATAAAAAATTAAAAAAACAATGGCATTAACAACAGTTATGAAATGGTTGAGCTCAGCGACGGCGGAAGTATTTCTAAAGTGAAGGCCCAAAACCAATGACCAGATTTCTTTCGCCTACAACCCATATTTAGCCAGTCAACATGTGACATGTCCAATTTATGTGGGTTTCAGACCCACGGTTCTTGCTTCTAGTTTCTGTTCCCCCCCCCACAAACAAAATTTTAAGGAAAACATCTCTGGATTTAAGCCAGGGGTTGGCAATTTTTTTCGGTCCGGGTGCTAAAATCGGCTAACATCCATCGCCAAGTTTTTCCGCGTGCCAACTGACAGTTTGTTTTCCGCTGAATACAGTACATCCTCGTTTATCCGGCCCTCGATTATCCGGCTCCTCGATTAACCGGTCGTGTGAGTTTGCTGCTGATAGGCGAGAAAGCACTATCAAACAAACCTCCATCCTTTCGTTTTTCAGCAATAGTACTGATGAAAGTTAAACTGTTTAACAACTTATTTTGTTGAACTATGTGATTTTAAACTACCCAAATGTCTCTTTCGTTTAGCATTTAAATTGTTTTGTGGCTAAGCTTGTTCTCATACTAACTTCGTTTTTTTCGTTCTTTTTTCTTAAGGTCTTTTCTTATCCAGCCAAATGCTTATCCGGTCAAGATTTTGGAAAAAGGTTGCCCAACATGACCGGATAATCGAGGATGTACTGTATATTAGTGAAGAGCAAAAAAAAAAGTCTTCACGTCCGCAGATGTCCTATAAAAAAATAAAAGGACCGTATGTAGATCATTGAGACTTCGCTGCTGCATAACCGTTAGCTCGTTTCCGTGGTCTCGCTGGCGTGTCAGATATACGAGCTGGCGTGCCATGTTCGGCGCGCGTGCCAGGGGTTGCCCATCTCTGATTTAAACTCTTTTCTGGGTTTCAATTTTGATGCTAGGCCTTCAAATTTGATTCAAGTTTCAAATACATCCACGCAAAGGTGTTATTGTAGAAATGAACGCGTAAACGAGGGTCCTACCTAAAAATAAGTAGGGGACCAGGGCCCCCGCGGCTCACCTTCCCCCCCGCTTCCTATGATTGAGTTTGTTTGTTCTTTACCAGAAGAGAGATACGAGGTTCAATGCATGACAGAGCGACATTTTGTACATTAAATAAATTTTTTTAACCAAAGATCCAATTTTTCAAAAAGCTCTGTGGCCTACTGCAAAATGCTCTTATGGCCCACAAGTTGGGAACCCATGGCCTAAGCCGAATAAATGACTGTTAAAAATGTCACTGTTCTACTCTACCTTGCGCTACTTCGAAATTCTGAAACAGGTCCAAAGTTTTAAACAAGAAAGATTTTTAAAAGCAAAAATAGAATCATTAAAAAAGATATTCGCTTTCTTTCTCCGACCAACAGCCCTCCATTCGTTTTAAAGGGGCAATAAACCGTAACTTTTCACTTTGGTTTAAAAAATAGCAAAGAAATCGTGTTTTCTGATGGCGTTGGATTTCATTCTAAAACGCCTTCGCTTAAAAGTTGATGCAGCTTTTTGACCACTTTGGATTGGAGAAGCACACTATCGCATTTTCGTTGGCAGCCCTCTTTTACGGATTTAGTTCGTAAGTGTGCCAGAGGTGCACATGGATCAGAATCTGGATCTGGCCGGATCCCAAAATTTTTACCGGATCTTTTTAGGATCGGATCCTAATAAATTGTCTACAGGATCCGGATCAGGATAATCCGATTCAAAGCTAGTAAAAGTAGAAAAAGTGTCACTTAATAGCATTTAAAAAAAAGTAAGTGGAAACTGAATTCACCGATAGCGGGTTTAATTAGGATTTGATCAGTAAGGCCCACCTCTGCTCTAGAGATGGCATGGGCCGCTAAGAGACCCGCTAACGAGCCGTTAACCAGTCTTTTAGTGGTCCGTTGACGGCCCGGTTCTATCTTCTGTTTCTCATTGGGCAGCTAACGAGCCGCTACCAATTTTTGAAAGCCCTTTCAACTTTCATTTTTCTTTCAAATGTGGCTGAAGTTTTGTAAAAGAATGGGCTTTGGGCGGGCTGGGCTATATTTTTGGGATGAGTTGCCGGGTCGGTTACCACTACTGGGCAAGAGGCTCCGGGCCATCGGCGATCTGGGTTGTAAAAAAGTCAGCCCGTGCCATCTCTACTCTGCTGCCTCAATGGTTCCGGTCGATTTCTAAGAATGAGCTGGATGAGTCGTGAGTGTATGACGTAACTAACGTTTTATGTTTTTAAATAGAAAAACTGCTGCGCGCAGTTGGAACTTTTTCTGCAATTCATTGCATGTACACTTGCGGTAGATACACTGTGGTGGAAGTATAGTGTAACAGAAGTGTATTAAAAGCTTTTGGATCCGGATCGGATCCGGACCCTACTTTAGTAGAATTTTTTGGATCTGGTTCTGATCGGATATTGAAATCAAGGTCTCGGATCGGATCAGGATTCAAAGAATATGGGATCCGTGCACCTCCGCAGTGTACACTTTGACGTCATAGCATTCTCTGCAAAAAAAAGCAAAAATAGATTTTGCGTTTTGCTAGTTATCTTGGAATATTGTTACGGCGAAACAGCAGTTTGCTTGACGTGTAGGTAATAGTGGACTAGTGGTATTAACAAATATGAATTAAAAGGCCTTAGGCTGACTGATAACAGATATTAGCCAGTCAGGAATCTGCTAGTCTACCAGCACTGCTACCTTACATGAAACTGGTAGCTTATCGGACACCGGTACATGCAGCAGGCCTGCATGGTCTACTTCATCAACCACAGAGTTATATGTTTATTTTGTGAACATCTGCAGTAGCAGAGTAGCCCACCGATAATTCAGTGGTTTACTGATTGGCCTGCCAGCTGATGAACTCGAAAATACTTCAGCTTCCAGCTCTGGTTCTACAGTTGCACCAAATGCCTTAGATGCAAAATAACATACTTGTGGAACGTAGTCTAACGCTGAAAGCTTATAGGCTATACCTCTTATTTTACAATATCGTATTCTGTTTTGTTCTCGTTAACAACGAAATATTCTTGATTTGTAGGCTACTGGGTTAACATCACGTGACTCATGTGCGGAAGTGAATGACGGATTTGTAAGAGGACGGGCTATTTTTATAAGCTCGAAATTTTCTGAATTTACCAATAAAAATGCACCGGATCAATGCAAAATTTTGTAAAAAATTTTCTCTAGTGATTTCTTTTATAAATAAACAACGATTTCGACTTTGTTGCCCCTTTTAACTAAACTTGAACCATGGCTGAAACTCATTCAGATTGCTTTTATTCGCATTTTCATTATAAGCCTAGCTATATATTTTTATTTTATTTCGCCATGGTGTTAGTTGTTGAAGCAATTTTTTCTGCTAGCAGCAACTTTTAGGAACTGAGGTCATTTTTCTTCAAATTCGTTTCTATTCTTGCATAAAAACTTTACCAATGCTTAGACTTTAAAAGTTTTATGGTTTTCACAATCAGTAAGTACACTTACTACGATTCAGTGCGGCTGAAAACGTAGTTACGAACTATTCTCGTTTCAAAACAATACTCTGCTATAGCGAGTTGGTGCTCTGGAAAAGCACAATGGTTTTACGTTACAAGCAAGTTTCCGCAATGCAGCTCAATTCATCCTAACCGCGTGTTTCCTTGATGCTAGAGCGTTTTGCAGCGATTGGTATCAATTGCATTGAGTAATGAAGTAATAAATCAAAAGAACGATATTCATATTCGAAGCGCTTTTGGCGCCCGGCGTTAGATATTGAAGATCTTCATTTCCTTATAAAAATTTGATTGTGGAATATTTTTGTGTTTGTGATTAACAAGAGGTTGCTGCAGGACTACACAGCTGTGAGTGACGAGAGGCATTTCAAGGTAGGAAAGAATTCCAAGGCAAGACGGAGAGATGGCAGTTGCTACATGAGGTGATGCGTTGCAAGAAATCGGCGACCCCAGCTCGAGAGAGATTGAAGAATTCAAGTGATGTATTGCGTCGGTTGCGTATATCGTGCGTTTGATTGCTACCGATGTGGCGTAATATGACAAAAAATGACGTTTTTTTTCACCGGAATAGGCGCGTTAGACAAAACACTAAAATATAAATTCAGTTCGAGCAGATGCCTACCTTCAGTTGAAGATGGATGACGATGCAAAAAAACTTGTATGTCATCAATACTCCTCCTGGGATTTTTCAGTACCATCAAATGTGTGTTCGGTATAGCATTAAGCCTAGCACAATTCCAGCGAATGATGGTTAAGATGATTTTTGGATTACCTGGAGAGGCTGCATACCTGGATGATTTGATCATCACTGGAGCCACTGAAAGTGAATATTGGAAAAAATCAAACCAAGCGAGCTTGGTTTCTGAGTAAAACTGGACAAATATGTATTATCTGAGATTCAAAAAAATACCGAGGGTATGTTATTGATAAAGACGGAAAACACCCTTTCAATCACCAATTGAAGCAATCAAGCAATTAAAAAGACCAGAAATTGTATCAGAAGTTCGAGCGTTTTTTGGGAAAGATAAATTATTACCGTTCATTCGTAAAACAATTGACCGAAATAGCTAACTCAATTCACGATTTATTAAAAAAGGATTGTTTTTAAACCAACAGTGGACTGTAAAAACGCGCTTCAAACATTAAACGTAAAATCATATGAGCCACTAAACTAAGCCATTATGATCCCAACAAGATATTGCTTCTCGCATGTGATTCATCTAATAAAGGCAAAGGCGCAGTGCTTAAGCAAGATAGTAAAAGTGTCAAAACCGCAATTGCACACGCGTCAAAACGTTGAAGCGGGCTTCACACCGAAGTCGTTTCCGTCAACGTTACCGTTGCGTCGGTCCTTACGACTACGTTAGGGTGTTCACACCAAAAAAATATAGGCTGGCGGTGACGGAACGTAAGAGATTTTCTTTGTTTTTCCGTCATCAATATTTATCTATTTATCTCAACGTAATGACGGAAGAAAAGAGAACTGATTTTGAGCTATGTGAGTGGGCAGTACCAGTGTACTTGTTGTGGCATAATTGCTTTATATTGGCAACTTTTTAAGGTTTTGAGGATTGTGATTTTGTTCAAAATGCGTGCTAAGCAACAGAAGAAGCATTGGTAGGCTACGGTAGTAACCGGTATTCAGTAACCATAGCCTAGTAGACTACAGTATGGTAGGTAGGTTACTACTGTACATTTCATGAGTGAATTGTAGTACCGGTAACTCTTCGATGCTGTAGGCTATGGTTACTGAGCAGTAGTCTGCAGCTGGGTAGGTCGTAAAATAAAAGGCCTGTTAGTATGTGCCTCCGGTCTGTCCTACCATTCCAGAGTAGCATCACATACCAGTAGCTTAAAAAGCCTACCTGCCAGTCTGTTATTGGTGATAGCCTAGGCCAGAGGTGACGAACATGCGGCCCGCGGGCCGCATGCGGCCCGCGAAAGAATTTCCTGCGGCCCGCGAACATTTTGGCGAGACCAGCACTTTTAAACATTTTTTTCCCCCATCTAATCTTTGCGATGCGATACCAAAAGCTGAGGCCCTGATTTGATCAAGCGCGTATCACGCAGTGATTATATAAACGCTCAATACAAGTCATCTGTTTCAGGATTCAGCAGTTCATCCATTGTTATGAAATAATAATAACATACTGTAACTCGAGTCCGTTGCAGCTTCAGCATAGCGCAGCAGTTTACGAGTAACTATTCGAGTGAGAGCTTAGCTTGCCTTACAGTAGTAGGAATTATGTGAGTTTGCGGAAATGAATTGGTGAGGTGGCAGTACCATTTGTCATACGCAAATTTTCCTGCTTTCCTAAGGTATTTGTTATTTTTTTAATCAATATTTAATTAGCCGCTTGTCTTCAGCGAAAAAACGAAATATTGTAGATGAAAAAAGAGTAGGCTATTTCAAAAAGATTGCACCGATATCCGATATGTTTATGACTAGGAGCGTATTCAGAGGGGGGCCATTGTGCCATCCTTCCCCCTTTTTGACTCTGCCTTTTAGTAAAAAAAGAACAAAACTAATGGTGCCAAGTGACTGAAACATGCCAGACTCCTTTGATGGTTGCTGTAGCTTATGGCCAGTGGCTAATCCAAGGGTTAGGATGAGAGGTATGCATCCTCCCACCAGCCATTTTCAAAATAGTTTTTGATGTATACAATTTTTCCATAACTTCGAATCTCTTCGAGAGCGATAAGCCTTACGCCTTAAGCACGCATAATCGAAAATGTGCGCGCCAAATGCATCATATTTGACAAAGCACTCAGAATCAGGGTCAAAAAATTTAAACAAAATTTGCCTGAGGATTATTCAAAAAGCACTACAAATAGCCATTACAGCATGTAAATTTTCAAAAATTTTCCGAGAGAGCATGCCACCGGACCTTACAAGAGCTTTTCTTGTTTCTGAATCATTTTCAAATTTGTTCTGCCGAAAAAAAAAAAAAACGCTTTAAAGAAATATGGAAATTATGGCTTCCCCCTTTTAAAATTTCTCGCTACGCCACTGTTTATGACTTAAAAGTTATGCGGCCCGCTTGCTTATTGGTAAGTAACAAAGTGGCCCGCGACAGCAAATAGGTTCGTCACCCCTGGCCTAGGCATACAGTTTTCTTTCACTGGTACATAGTACCAGTAGTAGCTCATATTAGCTGGTCAACTGGTGCAACTCCATAGCTGTGCACTGTCTGAATGAGTAGAGTGGGCTACAATGGTTGCCGACTTGCAAGTGAAATCATCGCATACATGGTTACCGGTATGGGTTAAAATAAGGGTTAGGGGGTACCGGTAGGTTAGGCCCTAACCTTAACCATAAAGATAAACCTAACCCTAACTTTGACCCTATAATTTTCATAGGCTTATTCTTTTATCTATTCTACCCACCGGCAGTGTTCTCTAGTCTAGCCCAAACAAAATGTTTACAATACCAGTACCGGTAATTTGCCCAAACGTTTTTACTAGCCTATTTCACAACTTTTGCCCAAAATTTTGCTTTGAAACTGGTTTATAAAAAAAAACTGAATAAGCAATTGTTTGCAGACAGAAGTTTTCAGGTAGCCTACATTCAATATGATTTGCCCAATATTTATTTTGTTTTTCTATCTTTATATTTTTCCAAAACCTGCTCAACTTTCTCATTTTTGCACCTTACAGGGAACACTGTTCACCATGTGATCTACTGGTACCATAATGTTTCTTCACTGTTTATGTGCTGGTGTGTGCGTCCTACACGGCACAATTTTACGTATTTGTGATTAACAGATTAGGCAATAAGCATGGCATGTAATGAGATTTTAATTGAGCAAGTTAAGCAACATCCCTGCTTGTATAATGTATCATAAAAATAAAGATTTCAAGAGTAGAAACAATAAAGACCAAGCTTGGATTGTTATTGGCAATGAATTAAAAGAGAGCGGTAAGTTTGTGAGCAAAAAAAAAAAAAAACTTTATGTCTAATATACTTATAAACTCTGTACTGATACATTAGGATACTTGTGCCTGACTGCAGTGATTGGGAAGTTAGGCCAATTCATTTGTAGTGCCCTGCACATACAAGCTAGTTCAAATAAAAATTTGGCCTACCATTATAGTAATTTCTGAATCGTGCATGTCTGGGGCTCTGAGCCTAGCATTTATGAATTCATTGTAGTAATTTATGAATTCATTGGATATGTAATAGAAGTGCATACCGTAATTATATTAAGTAGGCCTACAGTACCAACATTTAATTGCTATAAAGGGCAAATACGGATATCTGCTGTTAGTTTTTGTTGTTGCAAATTTTAGTTTCTCCAGACATCTCCCAATCGATGAGCATTTAAAATTTCTTGGTTTTCCAGCTTCCATTTCCAACAATTCTACGTTGTGTCAAACATTTCTTCTATCTGTATCAGTTTTGCTGTGTAATAAGCTGACTAGGTCACTAGAACAATTCAAAGAATTTACTGATGAAAGTTGATTATTATTATTTTTTTAACCACTACTGGTGCCTTAATTAAACGTCAAACTATATTTTTTTTTGGTCATTACTGATTACGCCTATTGTTTTTTTAGTTGTATTTTTTTACTTCCTGTACGTTTCAACGTAACCTGTTTTTCTGCCATTGTTCGTGTTTTTGTTTGGTGTTTTTCTGGTCGTTAAATAAAATAAACTACTACCGGTCCTACTACTAACACCGCTATAAGCAAGTCAGCCTGCGCAACGTTTGAAATTGGTGTGAACGCTCACGTAAGCGTATTACGTTTGACGTTAAACGGCACGGAAACGTAAACGGCTATGAAACGCCGACGTTGACGGTAACGGCTTCGGTGTGAAGCCCGTTAACTGAAACTCAGGTTCGTTGTCATCACTGAAACGAGAAGTGTTAGCCCATATTTTTTGCCGTGAAGCGTTTCATTAGTTTTTGTATGGTGGCAAATTTCGTTACGTTGCAGAGGATAAACCTCTTTGTTATTTTTCATCCAAAAAATAATTACTTTAAGGTTGCAGCGTAACGCGATTACTTGGAGGTGGTGTATAAATTTGATATCCAGTGCAAGCCTGTAAAGATCATGGTACTGCCGATAGCTTCTCTAGGTTGTTGTCGACTCTACAGGATGTTGAATTTGGTAAGATTGAAGACCGTGAAACTGCTAAAATGGCATACAATATTAAGGCCTTGGCTCCACCACTCAATGACCGAGAAAATTTCCCATGATATTCCTGTCATTGACTAGTGGAGCCAACTTTCATGACGTTCTTTTTTGATATCGCAGAAATTCAGGGGGTGAAACAGAACAGTCAAATGTCAGAATCGAGCGGTCAATGACAATGGAAATTCTCGGTCAATGACTGGTAGAGCCGCGACGGTTTTTGACCAAATTATGTCAATGCCGCAAATTCAGGGAATATTCCCTGGTCACGAATATCAAAAAGTTTTTGATCTTTGTGACCGGGAATTAATGACCACAATGCGCTTGCGCTAGTAGACAGGCGCGTTTCATCAAAAAACAATAGAATCAAAGGCATTTCATCAAGCACATTTTTTCTATGATTTGAAAAACTTTGAAGAGACCTCATAAAATCAAATCAAAATCGATCGTTGGAAAATCTGGTTCTTTCGTGTTCCGGCTAGCTAGATAATAGCAGCAATTATGTCACTGCTCGAATATAAAAAGTTTTGTATTAAAGTGCAAAGGTTTCCATGCATATTCGACAAATCGTGGGCTAGCTACAAAGAGAGCCAACCAAAGAAAAATGCATGGAAATGCATCGATAAACATAAACATAAAACTCTCGTCAAATTGGTCAAGGTACTACGCTCCACTAGGAAATTCTCGCGAAGCGGTCAATGACTAGACGAAGGCGAAAATTTCAGCTGTCATTTCCCTTGTCAATGACAAGTGGAGCCGAGCTTGCATTTCCGTCAAAACTTTGGTCATTAACCAAAGAGAATTTCCCAAATCGTCACGTTAGTGGAAAAACTGCGTAAGTCATTTTTTCAAGTTTCGAGAAAAACGCAAAAAAACTCTGATTGTCTATGTTACTATTGCGTCACAAGTCACTTGTGAATCAGCAATAATCGGAAGATTGAATGGTTTCATCGCTTATAACAGTGGTTCTCAAACTTGTCGCAAGTATCGAACCCAACAGGTGTCATGCAAGCATACATCGAACCCTTAATTATAACCAGGAGCGGATCCAGAAAATTTTAGAGGGGATGCAGTTTTGAATTAGGCTGAGTGTTAAATGAGTGCAAAGACGTTAGACGTCTAAACCGGAAAAAAGCATAAGCTCTTTGAAAATGTTTCACGTCAGGGGCGTATTCAGAATATTCTTAAGGCGGTGGAGGGTGGCATAAAATTTTTACATTTTTTAAACGTATTTTTTTCCGGAAAGTTCATTTGAAGCAAATTGAGGAACAAAAATATGGCTCTAGGGAGGTCCGGGGGTATGCTTCCCCGGAAAGTTTTCAAAAATTTAGACACTGTAATGGCCATTTTAGAGCTTTTTGAACAATTTTTATGGCAAATTCTGTTTAATGTTTTTGCCTCTAACTCTAAGTCCTTCACCAAATATGATACATTTTGTTCGCACATTTTCGATTTATGCGTGCTTAAGGCGCAAAGATGATTGTTATCAAATAGGTTTGAAATTATGGAAAAATTTATTCATCAAAAACAGCGTTGAAAGAGTATGGTGGGGGGATGCATCATTCCACGCAGAGATAGTCATTTACTACAACTGTATGCCTTTTTGCAAAAACTTATTCTGATCTTAGCCGAACCCCTGCTACAGCCTCACCGAACCCCTGGGGTTCGGTCGAACCCAGTTTAAGAACCACTGGCTTATAACATGCGTTATTATGATTAGCAAATTCTTAGAACGCTGTGGCGCTAATTCAAAAAAATTCTTTCCGAAGTTGTAGGAAGAAGATAATCGCTTCCGCCGTGGATTAAGTGTTGGCTGCTTTAACAAACACTATATGCAAACCGTCAAATACATCAGCTTAGATCAGCGCTTCTCAACCAGTGGTCCTCGGCCCACAGGTGGACCGCGAAGTTGTTTCGAGTGGGCCACGCATGCAGAAAATTTAATGCTTGTATTGAGAGGCTCCCTTCCTCTATTGCATAAATCAGTCTCAAACGATTTTTTTTTTAATGTTGTAGCACAAAAGTGCCAACACAAAACGTTGTCAAGTGTGAAACGAGTATTGCTTTGTAGTTCCATAAATTTCATTTTTTGTGTGATTCACGCTTTTGAATTGACTCAAGACAACGTTACATCTTGCCCCATGCCTGGGTAGGTTGTAACAACACCCATCAGGGAAAGTTGTAACAACTACTTGTTGGAGTTAATTCCGTTCCTTCACACAATTTTATTTGTCTAAGAATTGACTGCTTTGAGACTACGTAAAGGACCGATTGTGATGTTGTTAGAGTTAATTCTGTTTCTTTACATAATTTGATTGTTTGGGAATTAACTGCTTTGAGAGTGCATAATGGGGCAATTATGACGTTTTTAATTAGTAAGCTTCTTTGCAAAACAAAAAGGCAGAAAAGACGTGCTTCCATATTGGATTGGATAAATTTCTGTGAATTTAGTAAATTCTCAGTAAAAGCAGTTTACCTGACCGAGATTGTAATGGCTGATTGATTGTTAGATTTACTTGTTTTAATTTAGATTATATTTATTTAAATAAGCTTCGATTGTCTGAGTCGATTAGCCATTAATAAGTTAGGTTGACAGGTTGAACTGCACTGCTGCAGGTGAGGTCGTGAATCTTTTTGCTAGTAGACTTCCCAATTAATTTACAGCCAGTCTGTGACGGCACGCAGTTAGTAGTTATTGACATAAGATTTACAGAAATTTAGTTAGTTGCTGCTGCTGTAGATTTAGATTTTAAGAATTCCAGATGGTTAAAGGAATGCCTAAGACTGCTCACGAGGACGAGCCTAAGAACAGCAAAATAAGGTCAGTTGCAGATGCTGAAAGTGACGTTAAATCCAGTGAGGATAATTGGCCACAAGTTTGTGAGGCTGTCACAAAAGGCGAAAAAATGTCTTCTATGTTAGAAACTGATGAAGGTAAGGTAGCGGTGGTTACCGGTAATGTTGAGGCCAGTACCGGTAGTAGTTTTTATGAGCCTATGACCGAGTCTGTGGCATTCGGTAGGCCTCTTAGTGAAAATGAACCTAACAAGCCTTTGCCTCAAGTTTGCCTAGTTCTATTAGAAGAATTTAATGTTATGCAGAGGAGGCTTATGACTATTATGCAGGAAGTGAGGCATCTTTGTTCGGAAGCTAACATTACTGGTCATGATCAGCAAATGCAGCTTCGATTACTTTTGGATGAGGAACATTTGGTGTTGGACAATGGTAAGTTTAATTATGACGTAATTAATACTAGACGAGATTATTCTGAAGTGTTATGCCTTCGTGCCAAAGGTCGGCTTGATGAATTAAGCAAACTATTCGATAGCATTGTAGCTTTTGTTAACGCTTCAAAAGAGTCGTGGCCAAAGCATCAGTCCTTTGGCGAAGCACGCTTGGCTAATGATAATGTGCCAGTGGTAGATGATCACTTTGATAGAGCCAGTGGGGCTTATGAGATAGCTAAACTATGGGCTGTGGCTAGTGGGACTGCCAGCAGTAGTAAAGCTAATGATGTTTTTAATGCCAGTCGCACTAACGCAGTGCTTGGCCATGTTAGTACTAGTGATTTTATGAAACCTACTCCTGATGCACCTGTAGGAATGGGATTTAACACTTTTGGTAAAGCCAGCGGGGCTTATGAGTTAGCTAAGCCATGGGGAGCTGTGGCTAGTGGGACTACTAGCAGTAGCAAGACCAATGGTGTTTATGATGCTAGTCCTACTGACACAGTGCTTGGCGGTCTTGATACCCGTAGCTTAAGGAATCCAACCTGTTCGCCTGCAGGAGTGGAACGTAGCACCTATCTACCACCCTATCATGGTGTTATTAAAGAGCAGTCAGTAGGACTGGCTATTGAGAAATTTTCTGGAGACATTATGTGCTACTTGGAGTTTAAGCGAAAGTTTGCTAAATATGTGGAGAATGTATATCAAGATTGCGATGTGTGTTTATCTCATTTGGAGTCTTTATGCGTTGGTGAAGCACATCGTGCTATCAAAGGTTTAACTCTCCACCCTAATAGGAAATATGCTTATAGAACGGCTTGGGAAAGATTAGATCAGCGATTTGGAGATTAAAATCGACTTATGGAAAGAGTTCGCAATGACTTATTAGAGGGACCTCCTATAAAGGAGTGGGATGTTGTGGCTTTAACTGCTTTATGTGATAAAATGTTTAATTGTGAGAATGTATTTGCCAGTTGGGGCCTTGAAAATGATTTGAATAGTCCTGATGTTATAAAATCATTATTTTGACGTCTACCGTATAGGTTAAAATCTGAATTTGTAGCAGTGAGTCGACGAAACAACAACCAGGGAACATTTCGGGACATGCGAAGTTTAGTTGACACTGCAGTGCATGATGCTCAGACAAGTTTTGGCCAGTTGTTATATCAAACTAAGATGCCCAAAGTTCAGTCTAATAAGGTTATTAATCCTGGGTTTAAAGGGCAATCAAGACAAGCGACGGTTAATGCAACGTTAAACCCAACATCTAGTCGCTCTTCATTATGCAAGTGTTGTAATTTATCACATCGATTATGGAAGTGTGAAAAATGTATCGGGTATTCATATGCTGATAGTTTAGAATTTGTTAGGAAAGAAGGGCTGTGCTTTAACTGTCTGGTTTATAGACATCATGCGCGGGACTGCCAGTTAAACCTTCGATGTAAAACCTGCAAGAGCAAGCATCATAGTTTGTTGCATTATGATAAGACTAAGTTTACCAGAGATCAAACTCACTCTGTTTCCGAATCCCTGCTGAAGTTCATCCTGATGAAGGTGTTTCAGTGTGCAGTACAAGCGTATCTGTTAATGGTAGTCAGCGACTGCACAAGGTTGTTCCAATTACGGTATGGCATTCCGACCCAAACCAATGTGTTGCTGCATGGGCCTTTATGGATGAAGGATCCGAAGTAAGCCTGTGCACTAACGAGTTTGCACGAAGATTGGGAGCAAGGTTATCAGACACAATGATGAACATCTCAACCAATAGTGGAATGTCCCAAGTGACTAAGAAAATTGATCAGTTTTACATTCAAGGTTTGGATGAGGTTTCCAGTTTCGAAGTAAAGGATACATTGGTGCAAGATCAAATAGTAGATGTCAATTCCAGCATTCCCACAGATGAGCTGGCCAGGTGTACCCTCATCTTGAAGACTTGAGATTTCCTACGCTAGAAACTTCCAAGGTGGAACTTCTTCTTGGTCAGAATGTTCAAAATGCCTTTTGTATTTCAGAACTCTAATATGGGAAAGAAACAGAGCCACAAGGTATTCACCTGCAATTGGGCTGGCTCTTTGGGGAAATAGCTATTTATCGGTTGCTAAGTCATGTAAAACGAGCACAGTTTTGGTGAATTTTGTGCATGCACAGTCTACCGATGATCTCTGCAATGAAACTTTGCAAGTGCTGGCACAGGATTTCGCAGACACTGCTTTACCTCAAGAGATGATGATGTCCAAAGAAGATAAAAGAGCTTTAGCTGTTTATGAGCAGTCTGTAACCAAGGAAAATGGACATTACACGATAGCTTTACCATGGAAGGAATCGTCACCTAATCTTCCAGAGAATAGAAAATTTGCAGAAAGGAGGTTGGATAGTTTAAAGAGAAGATTAATGTCAGATGCTGAATTATGCAAGCTCTACTGCGAAAAGATGAGCGACTATGTCAAGTGTGGATATGCAAGTCAAGTTTCTGAACAAGATATAGTGGGTAAGGAAGGACGGGTGTGGTATGTTCCTCATCACTGCACTTCTTTGACCACAAAATTTCGTATAGTATTCGACTGCAGCGCGAAGCTAAATGGTATCTCTCTTAATGATAAATTATTGCAGGGGCCTACTACTACTCTGACCAATAGTCTGCTTGGAGTTTTCTTGCGTTTTCGACAAGAACAAATAGCGATTGTTGGTGATATTAAGAACATGTTTTATCAGGTGTTTGTTGATGAAGCTGACCGAGATGCGTTTAGATTTTTTTGGTTTCCGGAGGGTGACGTAAGACTGCATTGGATAATGAAGTTAATGTATCTACGGAAGCTGTGAGTATTGTGAAGCATGATTTTTATGTTGACGACATGTGCACTAGTGTTTCTAACGTGGATAATGCTAAGGAGCTCATAGAGCAAGTGTCGAAGCTTTTGCGTAGTAGTGGTTTTCGTTTAACTAAGTTTCTTTCAAATAACAAGCAAGTTTTAGAGTCCGTGCCGCCTGAAGATCGTGCATCCAGCGTTGTGGACCTTTCCAATCATGAACTTCCTATGCATAAAACATTGGGAGTGTATTGGGATGCCAGTCAAGACCGGTTTCGTGTAAAGGTGAAAATGCAGAAACAGCCCTGCAGTAGGAGAGGTCTCCTTTCTATAATTAATCGGACTTATGACCCTCTAGATATCATTCAGCCCTACTTACTATCAGCCAGTAAGCTTTTACAGGAAGCATGTGTTAAAGGGTTGTCATGGGATGAGCCTATGCCATCTAGTGGTTGGGATAAATGGCTGTCAATGTTACCATCTTTAGAGTCGTTATCGGTAGAGTGATGTTTTAAGCTTCCTGATCAGATTGCTAAATTTATTGAACTTCACGTCTTTGCTGATGCATAGGCGCAGGGTTACGGTGTTTGGGCGTATGTTCGTGTTTGTTATGATGATGATAGGGTAACTTGTCGTTTTGTTTGTGGTAAGTCACGTGTTACGCCTCATAAACCTGTAACCATTCCAAGACTAGAATTGACCGCGGCTGTTTTAGCTGCTAAACTTGGTAACGTAATATGCCAGGAATTGCAATATGATTTTTAGCGTGCTGTCTTTTGGTCTGATGCAATCGTAGTATTGCGCTACATCAATAGTCAATCGTGTCATTTTAAAACGTTCGTGGCGAACCGTATTGAGACGATACAGACTCTGACATCCGCGCACCAGTGGAAGTATGAGCCCACTAATTCAAACCCTGCGGATATAGCGTAACGAGGGTTATCACCGGACAATATTGACTCAGCTAGAATATGGCTTCAAGGGCCAGAATTCTTACTACATGATGAAGAGCAGTGGCCAGAACAGCCTGATTTTCTAGCCCAGAGAAAAGATGAAGATGATCCAGAAGCTCGTCAAGTCAAGATTTTCTCTGTGTTGTTGGACAAGAACGAACCTACATCACTTGGTCTCTTACTCAGGAGATACTCTAGTTTCACTGCCTTGCAAACCAGTGTGGCTTGGTTAACACGTTTTGTTAACTACATAGCGCAGCGCCGGTCAAAGGATTTTCACAAAGGGTCATTATCTCAAGAGGAGCGGTCAAGGGCTACGTTAGCTGTGGTGAAGTTGGTACAAGGCGAAGCCTTTTCGAAAGTACTGAGAACACTGCCAAATCATTCTGATTTTGATGCATCTGTTATTATGAATACTGATAAGCAATTGAAGGCCCATGCATGCATTCGTGATTTGCAAGATTTGGATCCTTATGTAGCAGACGGCATTTTGCGTGTTGGTGGGCGCTTGAGAAACTCATGTTTGTCTATTTCTGCGAAGCATCTTATGCTGTTACCTAGTAATCATCACGTCACTGATCTGTTGATCCTTAGTTGCCATTGTCAAGAAGGCCATCTTGGATCCCTGCACACCCTAAACGCATTGAACAAGGAGTATTGGATTTTGAAGGGGAAAACGACCGTAAAGAAGGCTTTAAAGCAATGCATGAATTGCAGACTTTGGAAAGCTAAAGAAGGCAAGCAGAAAATGGCTAGTTTGCCTAGTCATCGTGTGACGCCCAATCCACCTTTCGAAGCTACAGGAACTGATTCAATGGGTCCAGTTTTGGTGAAAATCGGAAGAAGTTTGGCAAAGCGTTACATTTGGATTTTTAACTGCCTAGCATCCAGAGCAGTGCATCTGGAAGTAGTTGAATCGTTGGCAGCCTCATCTTTTATTCAAGCTTTTAGAAGATTTTGGAACAGGAGAATTACGAGGCCGAAACACATGTATAGTGATAACGCTGGTAATTTTACTGCTGCTAATCGTGAAATTAATGAAGGTTTAAAGATCTGGCATGGCACTGAGTTTTCGGATGCAATGGCTAAAGAAAGAATTGTGTGGCATTTTAATCCCTCGTTAGCATCTCACCAAGGAGGATTCCACGAGACGTTTTTTAGATTGGTTAGGAAAATCATGCGATCTGTTATTCAAGAGGCTACTGTTTCGGAGTTTGATTTACTTACCTTGGTTATCGAAATAGAACGAATTTTGAACAGCAGGCCCATTACTCATCTACCTGACTCGCCATCGGAGTTACAAGCTTTAACCCCTGCTATGACTTTGTCTGGATCTTTAGAGGATGATGTTGTTCCAGGAGTTTTCGTGCAGAAGGATGTCTATCGACGTGCATGGCGCAAGACCCAGTATTTAGCAAATGTCTTTTGGACCCGATGGTTAACGGAGTATTTACCATTGCTACAATGCAGACAAAAGTGGCAAGGATCAACCGTTAACTTCAAGTCTGGTGATTTGGTTTTGGTTAAGGACGAGCAGTTGAAACGTTCACATTGGCCGAAGGCTGTGATACTCGATGTTTTTCCAGACAAGACTGGCCTCGTGAGAAGGGTGAAGGTGAAAACTGCCAATGCTACTATGACGAGAGATATTCGTAAGCTGTGCCTCCTAGAAGCCTCTGATTATTGATGATGATATTCAGTTTCTTAGCGTTTAAATGATTTTGTGTTTTCGGTGTCGGCCTATCGTTAGTTGTGAAAGTGTACAGTAGTTTCTTTCGGAAATACTCAGTGCTTTGGTGTTTAATTGACTTTCGTGATTTCGTTGTAGGCCTATATCTTTGATTGTACAAAGTGTATAGTAGTTTTCTCTTGGGAATTCGGTCTGGGCTGCCTGTTTTGTAGGGTAAATTAACATACTGAGAGAAAACAGTGTTATATTTGAATTATTAATTGCTAGCCTTGAGTTTGCTGATTTGATTGAAATTAACGCTTTTAGAAAACGAACGTGATAGACGTGCGTTTTGGGGCGGGCGTGTTAAGCGGGCTTCACACCGAAGCCGTTACCGTCAACGTTACCGTTGCGTCTGCCGTTACGACTACGTTAGGGTGTTCACACACAAAAAAAGTGGGCTGGCGGTGACGGGACGGAAGTGATTTTCTTGGTTTTCCCGTCATTACGTTGAGATAAAAAACATTTATCTCAACGGTCATGACGGAAGGAAAGAGAACTGAGTTTGAGCTATGTGAGTGGGCAAATTGCAGTACCAGTGTGTTTGTTGTGGCAACTTTCAGATTTTGAGGATTGTAATTTTACTCAAAATGCGTGCTAAACAACAAAAGAGGCGTTGTTAGGCTACGGTAGTAACCGGTATTCAGTAACCATAGCCTAGTAGACTACAGTATGGTAGGTTACTACTGTACATTTCATGAGTAAATTGTAGTACCGGTAACTCTACGATGCTGTAGGCTATGGTTACTAAGCAGTAGTCTATAGCTGGGTAGGCCGTAAAATAAAAGGCCTGTTAGTATGTGCCTCTGCCAGTCTGTCCTACCATTCCAGAGTAGTATCACATACCGGTAGCCTAAAAAGCCTACCTGCCAGTCTGTTATCCAGTTATTGGTGATAGCCTACGCATGCAGTTTTCTTTCACTGGTACATAGTACCAGTAGTAGCTCATATTAGCTGGTCAACTGGTGCAACTCTGTGGCTGCGCAGTGTCTGAGTGAGTAGAGTGGGCTACAATGGTTGCCAACTTGCCAGTGAAATCATCGCATACAATCATACATGGTTACTGGTATGGGTTAAAATAAGGGTTAGGGGGTACCGGTAGGTTACAGGTTAGGCCCTAACCTTAACCATAAAGATAAACCTAACCCTAACTTTGACCCTATAATTTTCATAGGCTTATTCTTTTATCTATTGAACCCACTGGCAGTGTTCTCTAGTCTAGCCTGAACAAAATGTTTGCAATACCAGTATTGGTGATTTGCCCAAACGTTTTTACTAGCCTATTTTGCAACTTTTGTCTAAAATTTTGCTTTGAAACTGGTTTATAAAAAAAAAAAAAAAAAACTGAATAGGCCTAAGCAATTGTTTGCAGACAGAAGTTTTCAGGTAGCCTACATTCAATATGATTTGCCCAATATTTATTTTTTTTTTCTATCTTTATGATATTTTCCCAATACCTCAAATTTCTCATTTTTGCACCTTACAAGGAACACTTTTCACCATGTGATCTACTGGTACCATAATGTTTCTTCACTGTTTATGTGCTGGTGTGTGCGTTCTACACTGCACAATTTTACGCATTTGTGATTAACAGATCAGGCAATAAGCATGGCATTTAATGAGATTTTAATTGAGCAAGTTAAGCAGCATCCCTGCTTGTATAATGTATCATAAAAATAAAAGATTTCAAGAGTAGAAACATTAAAGACCAAGCTTGTGAGCAAAAAAAAATTTGGAAACATCAAAGACCAAGCTTGGCAATGAATTAAAAGAGAGGGTAAATTTGTGAGCAAAAAAAACTTTATGTCTAATATACCAATAAACTCTGTACTGATGCAGTAGGATACTTGTACCTGACTGCAGTGATTAGGAAGTTAGACCAATTCAATTCGCTAAAACTGGAGTCGTGTTGTGATGTCATAAAGACATTGTTCTCAACGGCTATGGCTGGACAAGACTACGTTTCAGCGCAGAAGGCATTCTTGGAAGAGAACGGTTGCAACGCAGGCAGATATTCCGCTTGCGATGTCATCATTTTGAGCCAAACCGACCAGTTGGTGTAGTGGTTAAACACATCACTATCGGTGCGGGAGGTTTTGGGTTTGATTTTTGGGCTCGCACCGGTCGAGCTCAGTTGTTAAGCGCACAGGTTATCGGTGCGGAAGGTCTGGGGTTCGATTCCCAGGATGGTCAAATTGGCACAGAGTCGCCAACGACTCGCCACCGCTGCGACGTTTCTGTGTTACCCAAGCGCAAACGGATGGGCCCCAGTGACGTTCGCAGGGGTCGGGAGTCAGCACTCCCCTTCCCCCTTGACAATTGCAGAAAAAATGAAACCTTTCGTTTTTAAAACGAACCGACTTTTCTTCATGCGCAGCTTGACGAAATTGCTATCATGTTTTCATCCCAAACAACACCATCCCCCACAAAACATTATAGAGTGAACCATTCCCTTACAAGCACAATGATCATCCCTCCTTACGTTTGCGTGAAAAGTTGTACCATCCCCCCGTAAGTATTTTTACAACTTGAGCACTGATTACGATGCAATGCTACAATACCGGTACCCAGTAGTCCAACTTTTCTGTTGTGTTTTGCTTGAAGTGCATTTTTGTCATTGATGTTGCTGTGAAACAATTAAGAAGTAGGAGTTTTCTTAATTGTGGTGTATCTGCAGTAACTATGGCTGCACACAAATTTTTTTTTTATATTAAATCAAATCTTGATTATAATCGTTTTATTAAATTCGTTGTTATACCAAAACGTGGTAGCGAGTGGCAGGGCCTGACCCCGCGGCTTAGCGCCTGGGCAACGCAGCTCCAAAGAAACGTCACGGCGGTTGCGAGCCGTTGGCTACATTGTGTCCGATTTGACCGGCCTAGGAATTGAGTCCCAAACCTTCTGCATCGATAGCGAAATCTTTTAACACTACGCTATGATTGCCCGGTTTTTTGAGAAATTTTATTAAAGTATAAAAAAACTAAATTGACACTGCTCTAAGTTCCAAAAGTAAGATAAAAATACTGCCAAAGACGGCCATAGACCAACGAAAAATTTGAAGAGGCCTAGGGGCGTAGCGAGGGGAGAGATTTTCGTACCATAAGCTGACTATCTCAGGAGCTAGAGTTCTTCGTTTCCCATGGACACCCCGATTATGTGTTTGAAAGCATCCGATATCGACACTGTGATTTGGCAGAAAAATGCTTAGATAATATCGACGCTGTTTTTGACTTTAATCGGATGATTAGGGATTCCTCTCGCGCATGATTTATTTCAGTTTAAAAACGTTTTGGTAGGGAGGGCAGTTTTTTCTTATGCTCCAATATCTTCACTTTTCAAACTTCAAGCGAGAAACTGCCCCCTTCATAATGAGTGTACAGTATATTGACTGTTTATAACAAGGTTTAGCCTATATGCGTTGTTTATATTTATGTTGGTTCTTCAAAAAAGTTTTTTTGGAGAGAAGGAATTGCTTGTTTTACCCCCTGGGTGCACCCTGTTTGTTACGTTGCGACAGCTAGCCAGTCTACTTTAGTCAATTAACCTTCCTATGGCCCAAAAATGATTTCAACTAAAATTTTTTTCAGAAAAATTTTTACAACGGCCTGAGAGCTTGAGTTTCTGTGAAACCTTTTCTCTCCTTAGATGAAACGAAAAGCATTAAGCAAAAGTGTGAATGAAATATCTTTGTTGTTTTCTTAGTAATGGCATTATATAACTTAATCATGGTTAACTGCAATTTAGGCTGGAACTATTACAATACGATGCACTTTAATACCTCTAAACTACTGTAATTGTGATGTAGTATCTTTACGTCATTACAATACTGAATCCCTCCCCCCCCATTGAAAAATCCTGCGTACGCCACTGGGACCTACCATTTCTGAATTCATTGTAGTGATTTATGAATTCATTGGTTATGTAATAGAAGTGCATACCGTAATTATATTAAGTACAGTACCTACATTTAATTGCAATAAAGGGCAAATACAGATATCTGCTGTTAGTTTTTGTTGTTGCAGATTTTAATTTCTCCAGGCATCTCCCAATCGATGAGCATTTGAAATTTCTTGGTTTTCCGGCTTCCATTTCCAACAATTCTGCGTTGTGTTAAACATTTCTTTAATCTGTATCAGTTTTGCTGTGTATTAAGCTGACTAGGTCACTAGAACAATTCAAAGAATTTACTGATGAAAGTTGATTATTATTTTTTTAACCACTACTGGTACCCAGGGCCGGTTTTAAGCCGATTTGACCGATTTTATCAAATTGGGCCCCGCGCGTTGACGGGGCCCCGCGCTGGTGTTTTTTTCCCGTATTACAAGGTACAAAATACGGGAAAGTGCCATATTCGTATTGACCATTTCTATTTTCTTTTAAATTATATAAAAAAAATTCAGCGCCTTCGTAGCTGTTAAAATTGATAAGGAAAAAAGTTATGCATTTGTTTGATCACGTGGGTTTGCTGTTTACAAGAAAATACGTGTAGATAGTTTCAGGGATTCATCTTATTTTCAGTTGCAGCATACATTTCAGCGTCTATTTAAGAGATCATAGGGCCTATTCTACACCAAAAGCTCTAAGCCAGTGGTTTTTAACCTTTTTTACTTGCTGTACCCCTTTTGAATCACCAACTAATTCTCGCACCCCCGTTTAAATTGGAAAATGTCGGTGAAGAGCAATAATAAGGTCTACCCGTCTTCAGATTGCCTATATTCCAGTGAAAATATTCCGGCGAACATATCGGTGAAATGATTCATCATCCCCGCGCCCCGTAGGAACATTTCTCGCACCCCTGGTTAAGAAACCCTGCTTTTAACCTTCGTCAAATGCTGTCGTCTTTTTGGGTGTTCAAGATTTTGGTTTGTTTTCTTTTTTGGGGAGGCTTATGTTTATTTTTTTATATTGTGTCGTTTATTTATTTAACTCGTGTGTACTTTACCCTTTAACATTAGTCCTGGGGCTGAAAAGCATCCTTTAGTTATTAAGCGCCTTAAACCTTAATGATAATATCAATAATACTGATTGGCACGTAAGCTAAAATGTCGAATATACTCCGTTTTATAAAACCGAAAGCTTTGAGAAACCTTCAAGATTTACGGTAACAAAGTCAATAGAAGAAGCCGAAGTGCCAACAGCAGATCGAGTTGATTCGAAACAATTTAAGAACAAAAACCTCTCTGAGGGGTTCGGGGGCATGCTTCCCTAAATTTTTTTGAATATTGATAGAGTAATTGCAATTTTAATGCTTTTTAAAAAACTTGGTAATTTTTGTTTATTTCATGCTTTCGATCCGACTTCTTCATCAAATATGAAGCATTCTCGTCGGCCCATTTTCGATGCTTAAGGCATAAGGCTACGTAGGTTTGTTAGGAGTTACAAATTTCAGAAAGACGTACTCGCAAATTATTGCTGTTCGGCGTAACTTTTAACATATTACCGTAATGATACTCCTCAGCGAGCTCGTATAGCGCATTGATCGCTTTCTCGAGATAGGAGGATAAATATGCAACTATAAAAACTAAACTAATGCTTTTCTTAAATTTGCAATTGCCCAATTTGCCTTTCTTGATACTAAAAAAAATAAACGAAGGAGCATCTACATTAGGCCTACCTTAAATTTGTTTTATAGCACGTATTAAATGGCTATTTTTTAGTGTGTATGCTATGGAGGCTTTTTTTTATGAAATATAAACACCCATACGTTTCGCAATATGAAAAGTAGGGGCCCCGCCAGCAGATTTCTAATTGGGCCCCGCAGTTCCTAGCACCGGCCCTGCTGGTACCTTATTTAAACGTCAAATTATATATTTTTTTGGTCATTACTGATTACGTGGCATAGGCCTAATGTTTTTTTAGTTGTGTTTAATTTTTTTAATTCCTGCAGGTTTCAACGTAACCTGTTTTTCTGCCATTGTTCTTGTTTGGTGTTTTTCTGGTCGTTAAATAAAATAAGCTACTACCGGTCCTACTACTACCACCATTATAAGCAAGTCAGCCTGCGCAACGTTTGAAATTGGTGTGAACGCTCACGTAAGCGTATTACGTTTGACGTTAAACGGTACGGAAACGTAGACGGCTATGAAACGCCGACGTTGACGGTAACGGTTTCGGTGTGAAGCCCGCTTTAGAGTTAATTCCGTTCCTTCACACAATTTTATTTGTCTAAGAATTGACTGCTTTGAGACTACGTAAAGGACCGATTGCGATGTTGTTAGAGTTAATTCTGTTTCTTTACATAATTTGATTGTTTGGGAATTAACTGCTTTGAGAGTGCATAATGGGGCAATTATGACGTTTTTAATTAGTAAGCTTCTTTGCAAAACAAAAAGGCAGAAAAGACGTGCTTCCATATTGGATTGGATAAATTTCTGTAAATTTAGTAAATTCTCAGTAAAAGCAGTTTACCTGACCGAGATTGTAATGGCTGATTGATTGTTAGATTTACTTGTTTTAATTTAGATTATATTTATTTAAATAAGCTTCGATTGTCTGAGTCGATTAGCCATTAATAAGTTAGGTTGACAGGTTGAACTGCACTGCTGCAGGTGAGGTCGTGAATCTTTTTGCAAGTAGACTTCCCAATTAATTTACAGCCAGTCTGTGACGGCACGCAGTTAGTAGTTATTGACACTACTGTTCTCACTCCACGACTGGTTTATTTGTTTCAATATCAACCTTTGCTCAGTTTAACTCAAGTTTTAGGGAAGAGTGAATAGACTGTATCACTCAAAACTTTATTTAGTCCTGAAAATGCGTCACATCAGCACAAATGCAAACTCAAGAAAAAAGCACCTTAAGGCCTACAAGGTATGCATGATGTTGCAATAACTTCCGAACAGAGACCTGTGTGGCAAAACAAAAAAGGTATTTAAATCAGTCGAACAGCAAAGAAAACCCAAATAAAAGTCTCAAAAAGAAATTGTTCAGTCGTCCACCAGCCCCTCATCACCAAAGTCATAATTGTGACAAATGTAGACTAGTTTCACATCTAGGTACATTTTTTATGTGCCCAAAGATGGCAAAGGCTTCACTGAATCCACACTTCTTGTGGTTGGGAGTGGTTAAAGTGCTCCATGCACAATAAATAATAATTTTCTGGCTCATCATCTGAAGAGTCGATGTTGGTAACTCTTCTTTGCTTCACTCGTTTGCCTCTTCGGTTTATTCTGCTTTTGAATTCTGATCTTTTTCAATGCTAATTTTCTTCTAGCAGTACCCTTAACGTTACTTTTTCTTCGCTTTGCGGCCTCTTCCAGAGCTGCTTTTACCGGGGTGTCTGTATATAGCACCGTTCCAGTGCTTAGTGTGCCTGAGCTTGTTGACGATGCTTGAGGAATAGATCGTGGAGAAAAAATCAGCTGTAGATTAGAAGCTAGTGCTGAAGACAAGGATAGGGCCGAGGGTGATATATCCGTGTTTGCTCCGAGTAAAGTACCGCTATCCAAATCCTACACATGGCGGACGGAATAATCTTTTGCCGCCGACCGAATAGATTTCCCCAAGTTCTTCACTGCATCAGCTGCCTTTTCCAGATTTTCTTTACTGTTGCCTCTGTTCGTTTTTCTTTCATACTTTTCTCCATGATACCTGAAAGCATGAGCGTAAAAGTTAAACAAAGGACAAAACTTCTCGAGGTAAGTTGTAACACTTGTGAAATGTTACAACTAAGCCCACGTGACCGTGTTACAACTTACCCTAACCCATCCGCCATTAAATTATCAACCACCATAATTTCCACTCTTGCCTTAACCGCAATTATGTGATTTAAACATGAAGTAAAAGCAATAGAGGTACTCTTGATATAATATCAAGTAAAATTATGAAACATTTAGACTAATTTAATAAAAATGAAAAAAAGGTATTAAAGTTACTTTCATACCTGAAAAATGAACTTTATTTCTTCACAGACTGGGTCTTTGCAGAAACTTTGCCAAAAAGGACGTGATGATTGAGCTAGAACTGGAGTATCTCCAACGTTAATCACGTGACTCCAAGTGCAATAGTTAGTTCACAATGGGAGTGCTACAACTCTCCCCGGTCTCCTCTACGCCATTTCCTTCAAAGATGTATTTTTAAAAATACGGGCAAGCAATATAACAAATCCTGGGTAAGCAATTCCTAAATGTATAATACAGGCAAATTAAAGTTCACAGCAGTTTCCAAGCGATTTTATAGGCTTACAATTGACACAGATTCACCCACGTAATTACAAACTTCAAATTCATTTTACAGCATAACTTCATTCGCAAGCTTTCAAAACTCGCTGCGCTAAGAAATGAAAAAAAAACGAACTTGTGGTTGAAACGGTTGCAGCTTGAGCTGCAATCAGTGGCGAAGGCAAGAGAGTCCTCGAAGAAGGCAATATGCGCGCACTCCCCGGAAAGCATTGAATAAGCGACGAGCCTATAGTTTTTGCACATTATGCCCGCAGCATAACAAACTCATATTGCGAAATGCTATGAAATGGCTAATTTTCAGTACCGGTATTTAAGGTAATGATTTTTAATTCGCACATGACTTTGAACCTTGAGGATGACTTTGAGGATAACATGGATTAAATTCAGCAAAGAGGTTGCCAGTAATGAAGATGGGGTAAAAACCATGCGATTCCATTATTTCTGAAGAGAAACAAAAAATATCGGTCAGCTTGTATATTTTCTGCATTGAATGTGGTTACTTGTCCAGAATCTGTTCTATGCCCCAAATGCCTATCTCGCTCTTGACATAATTCTATTGAAATCTTTGAAGGTAGGCTGTTCGTTGACCTTGGAGAGTGCCGGCCGAATGGTATCGGTAGGTTTTCATAGAGTTATTTTGCGCTCCCTTATTAGTTGTTTCTACGCCCTCCCCCATTTTCGTGGGGTCGGTAACTACACAACCACCATCACTTATTTGGGCGTAGCCAAGAGTGCAGCACACAAAAACTATAGCTTTTCTACTGTAAACTCGGATATTTTTGTCAAAAACGAAGAATGACTGGACTATTACTGCTGGTAATGCTGTGGTCGAAACTCTATGAAAATCTGCTCTATTAACCAAGCAGACATCATGTTGCCTTTCACGAGAAAAACGTTGGGTACACCACTACTGCACCATTACCGGCATACGGTACGGTACTGTAGCAACCTTAATGCTAATTGTTTTATTTTATTTTGGCAACGCTCGCAGTCGTTGTCATGACTATGTTTTTGCATGTGCTTTTTTTTGAGTATTGCGTAAATAAGCTTGTGGAGTCTGATAAATAAGATTCTTTGTATCTGTTACGTGTTGACTGTGTAGCAAACAGATAGACCGGAAGAAGAGACAGAGAAACAGAACGATAAATTGGTGACCCTATACTATTGAGCACTAAGCGGAGGCTAATTTTACTTACTGACTTTTCAGGCTAGGACGGCAATAACATGGCGGACAGTAACGAAGCCATACTGCACCTTGCTGAGACGATCTCAAAATTGAACGTTCCCTCAACGTCCTCTAGTTCTACAACAATGTCAGAAGTTTCTGCCGTTTCCTCGAAACTTCCCGAGTTTTGGCCGGAAGGTCCCGAAGTATGGTTTTTACGGGTCGAGGCGCAATTAAGATCGAAATCCATAACTGCTGATCAGACAAAATTCGATCATGTCGTCACAGCGCTAGACAATAGAGCGGCAGCAGAGGTGAAGGCTGTATTAGTTCAACCGCCAGAACAAGAATAATATGCTGCTATTAAAAAAGCGTTGCTCTCAGCATTTGGCAAAACCCAAGCACAAAAGGATCAAGAACTTCTAAACATTACAGGTCTTGGTGATCGCAAGTCAACAGCAGTTCTACGTTACCTCGAGTCACTCAACAACGATGCCGAAACGCTTCGTCGGGTATTTTTTATGGCACAACTACCGGCCCAAGTCAGAGCTATCTTAGCCTTGCAAGAGTTTAACACCCTTCACGAGCTAGCACTTGCAGCTGACAGCATTATGGAAGCCGGCCAACCCCAATATCACTCAGCAGCGGCCGTGGAGATTGGCCTAAGTAATGGTACTATTTCTAAATTAAAGCAAAAGCAACCCAAACCACGCGCATCATCATCGGATGAGCAATTTATTTGTTTTTATCATAAACGTTTTGGGCCTGCCGCATACAAATGCAAGCCAGGACGCTTGTTCAGCAAGCAAGCACCAAGCGACTCAGCCTTCCTTTCCACCTACTGAGAATCAGGGAAACGTGAGGACCGGTCGCCAATGACTGTAGCGGCCGGTGCAATCGAACAAACCAACACGCTGTCCGTGTGGGATCGGCAAAACGGAACTTCTTTTTTGGTCGACACAGGAGCAGACGTTTGTGTTTTTCCAGCATCTGTTTCCGATCGTAGAACCAAAAAAACACCGCGCATCTCACTGCTGCAAACGGTTCTCGTATAAACACATGGGGCTACCGATCTCTAACAATCAATCTTGGAGGTAACAGAACTTACCAACAGGATTTCTACTTGGCAGACGTTACCCGACCTATTTTGGGCGCTAATTTTTTCATTGCCCACAATGTGGCCATTGATCTTCGCGGTCGGCGACTTGTAGATCTAACTCATGGCGATGCTTTCAATGCGGCAACAGCTTTGCAGACATGTACGCTATCTGGTTTGAGCCTGGCCCCCCCCAATGCGTATGAGCAGCTGTTACTGCAATATCCTGATATTTTATCTCCACAGTTTCAGAATCAAACGAACAAACATGGCGTGGAACACCATATCTTGACACGAGGCCCTCCTGTCCACTCTCGTCCACGCCGATTACCAGCTGATAAGTTGTCCGTGGCCAAAAACGAATTTTATCAAATGGAGAATGCTGGCATAATTCGACGTTCGAATGCTCCATGGTCATCGCCATTGCACATTGTGTCAAAATCTTCGGGCGGCTGGAGACCTTGCGGCGACTATCGTCACCTAAATGCTGCTACGATCGATGACCAGTACCCTTTGCCACACATTCAAGATTTCAACTCGCAGTTAACGGGAGCAACCGTTTTCTCAAAAATCGACTTAGCGCGCGGGTATCATCAAATCCCAGTGGCAGCCGATTCGTTACCCAAAACGGCCATTGCCACTCCATTCGGACTTAGGGAATTCCTTCGTATGCCGTTCGGTTTAAAGAATGCTGCGCAAACATTCCAAAAACTGATGGACGGTATATTTCAAGAACTGCCGTATGTCTACGTATATCTCGATGACATCCTCATCGCAAGTACCACGAATGAAAAACACCGGGAACACCTTCACCAGGTATTTCGATTGCTTTCTAATAATGGGTTAGTAGTAAATAAATCTAAATGTGTGTTTGGTGCAACCAATTTAGAATACCTAGGCCATATGGTGACACCTCAAGGTATTCTTCCATTGCCTAGCCGGGTTAAGACAGTGATGGAATTGCCCACTCCAGACTCTCGGCCAGCTCTTCAGCGTTTTCTAGGTTTGATTAATTATTATCACCGGTTCTTGCCTGGTATCGCTCCTAAACTTGCTCCTTTACACTCGACCTCAGCTGGTAAAGGCAAAGACATAACTTGGATACCACAATGTGCAAAAGCATTTGAAGAAGCCAAATCCGCGCTAGCTGAAGCAACTTTACTGCATCATCCTCAGCCCAACGCGGCAACCAATATTACCGTTGATGCATCGGATGTAGCTATTGGTGCCCAGCTAGAACAATTGCATAAAAGCACTTGGGTTCCCATCGCTTTTTTCTCACGAAAGCTAACGGCGGCTGAGAGCAATTACATTGCGTTCGATCGTGAGCTACTAGCTGCGTACAGCGCGGTTCGACATTTTCGGTATTTCGTTGAAGCAAGACCGTTTACTATTTACACAGACCATAAGCCGCTCACATTCGCTCTGGCAAGCACGGCTGAACGCTCTCCAAGACAGACCCGTCATCTGTCCTTTATTGCAGAATTCACCACGGATTTACACTACATCAAAGGTAAATTTAATGTCGTAGCCGATGCCCTGTTGCGAATAAATGCAGTAACTGGGCCAACTATCGATTTTCGACAACTTGCAGCGGATCAAGCAACTTCGCCTGAAATCGCAGCTTATCGAACCGGCATTTCGAACCTATCCTTACAAGACGTTTTATACGAAAACATTTCACTTCTTTGCGATGTCTCACTAGGAAAACCTCGACCGGTCCTCCCCCGTGAATGGACTTATCGCGTTTTTCAGATTATTCATGGCTTGGCACATAGTGGGATCAAACCTACCCAAAGAGTAATTTCAGAACGTTTTGTGTGGCATGGTCTTAAAAAAGATGTTCGTAAATGGTGCAAAGAGTGTCATGCTTGCCAAGCGTCCAAAATCCATCGCCATGTCAAATCTCCACTAGCTCGTCGACCTACCAGCGGTCGTTTTTGCAACTTACACATTGACCTAGTAGGCCCACTCCCAACGAGTGAAGGTATGACTTACCTTCTTACTATTATCGACAGATACACTCGCTGGCCCGAAGCAATCCCTCTTCCTGATGCATCCACAAAGACATGCGTAAAGGCCTTGCTCCGACATTGGATATCTCGTTTTGGTTTACCAGAGGATATCACCTCTGATCGTGGGCCCCAGTTCACTTCTTCACTGTGGTCGGAATTGGGCAGCACTTTAGGCATTCATATGCACAAGACAACGGCTTACCATCCACAAGCAAATGGAATGGTGGAACGCTTACACCGTCAGTTGAAATGCGCTTTGAAGGCCAGAACTAATACAGACTCCTGTTGGATGGACCATCTCCCAATGGTCCTACTTGGCTTACGAGTGGCTTGGCGAGAAGATCCGGACTGCTCTCCAGCAGAATTGGTGTATGGATCTAGTTTACGGCTCCCAGGTGAATTTGTAGATCCCACCTTAACCTGTACTTCCCGACCGACATCCACCTTTCTCCAGGACCTTCAGCATTCCATGAGGTCAGCTCATCCAACACCACCAGTCTATCATAACATCCAATCCTCTTAGGTGCCCAACAACTTATCACAAACTGGATATGTGTACGTTCGAATTGATGGTCACAGATCCTCGTTGCAACGACCTTACGAAGGACCTTTTCGTATAATTGCCACTGCGGACAAATACTTTGAACTTTACATAAACGGACGGTTTCAGAAGATATCAATCGACCGTCTTAAACCCGCATATGTACAGGCAATTCATTTACCCAATCAAACAATTTCTCCTCAGGTGTCTACCCCTCAACCAACAGTTGATGGTTTCACCACGCGAAGAGGCCGATTGATACGACGACCGCAATACTTGAACGAACATTATGTTGACGCAATGGCATCGAATAAGCAAATGCATTGCTGGGGGGAGCAATGTAGCGACCTTAATGCTAATTGTTTTATTTTATTTTGGCAACGCTCGCAGTCGTTGTCATGACTATGTTTTTGCATGTGCTTTTTTTTGAGTATTGCGTAAATAAGCTTGTGGAGTCTGATAAATAAGATTCTTTGTATCTGTTACGTGTTGACTGTGTAGCAAACAGATAGACCGGAAGAAGAGACAGAGAAACAGAACGATAAAGTACTACACGGACTAAATCAAATCTTCATTATATATAGGCTACTCGTGGTATTACGCAGAAGCGTGTAACCAGTGGCGGGGCCCACCTCCGCAGCTTAGCGCCTGGGCTACACAGCTCCGAAGAAACGTCGCATCGGTGGCGAGCCGTTGGCGACACTGTGCCGATTTGACCGGCCCGGGAATCGAACCCCAGACCTCCCGCACCGTTAGCTTCTGCGCTAAACAACTGAGCTAACGGCCGGTTGAGCTAACCACACGGACTACGCTTTTTCAAATGCTGAGGAGCTGCAAAATCAGAAGAGAAAAAAGCTATCGGCAGCGTGGCGCAGTGGTTCGGAGCGTCGTTTTACACGACGACCATGATCGCAAGGTTAATGGCTCAACTCCCAACCTAGCCTCGTTGTTGCGTCCTTGGATGAGATGCTTCGCGATGATTAGGCTAACTCTGCTTGTTGGTGAAATCTGGCATGCAGAAAATTAAAGAAGTCAGAAGCAAATTTCAACCGGAAAACTCGGAAACAAAGTCAACTCCTAAGCGAGTGTGGATTCGTCCTAAGCATAGAGCCTCCGCCCCTTTTCATGATAACAGGATGAAGATGAAGAAATCAAATCAAACTACGAGACACGGTACATCTTACGAAAAGAAAAGCAATATAATTATCTTTCGATAGACAATTTTCTCTCTAACTTTTTACTACCGAAAACTTTTATGCCGTTTCATGAGCATTTAAGCCCTCCTCACGTAGTCTAGCTTTGGTTCATTGGGGCTACGTTTAGGGTAGAGTAAATAGGCCTTACTTAAAGGCTGCGCTAAAAAGTCCATTGCTTAGGGTAGGGTAATCTCCCACTTAGGGTAACCCTAACCTAACTCTTTCAAGGCAGCAAGGTTATACCCCAGTTGCCGAAGCTGCCGGTGCAAGGCTTGACTAACCTAACCCGTATCACAAATATGCCTTTCAAAGCCGTTAATTTTTTGTAAATTCAGAAAGTCATTAATTTTTCGGCTTTGAAAATGGGAGGATTTGCAGACGTTTTTGGTTTTAAAAACGGTGATAGGTTAAGTAATAGGGTGATAAACCTGCAGCGGTAGGCCTACAGCCTAATCCTCAATGAATCTGTAGCCGTAAATCGGTTTACAGCTACGCATCTTCTCAAACATTTTCACTCCAGCTTTCTATTTTCATAACTATAGCCTACCCTGACCCCATACACCGGTTACAAAGTCTAGAAGTTTTTAATCAAAAACAATTTTTTATTGGGTCTGCTGTCATCTTCCGTTTAATTTTTTGGTCCAACCTTTACAAAACTCCAAAGTAAATTCTGTTTATGACGTAAAAAGCTCAAAGTGCTGACTTACGCAGTTTAGGTTCTGGGCTATAACTCGCGAAGTACTAGGTGTTTTTTCCCCAAATTTTCACAGACGGTAGCGCTGACCCAACGGAACAACTTGGTGCAAAAATCTCATTTTCGCCAAAAAATGACTTAACCTACGCAGTTTTTCCACTGACGTGACGAAATGGTCATTGACCAAGCATTGACCGGTGAAGCCAAGGCCTAAGGAAGCTGTTGATGGATTTTCAATCACACAGGAACGTGCTCGTAATAAAACTTTTAAAAACCCAGCGTTAAAAACTGTCTTGTCATACATACAGCATGGTAATTGGCCAAAATCGTCAGGTCTCAAATGTGATTTAATTCCATTTTATAATTAAAAAACTCACTTCGTGTTGAAGATGATGTGATTTTGCTACAGCGACAAGGAGTAACTCGTGTTGTAATACCTACTGCATTGCATGTTGAAGTTTTACATTTACCGCAAGAAGGTCACGGGGCGCCACTCGTACGAAACAAATGACGCGTCGATATGCGTGGTGGCCAAATGTTAACAAAGATGTTGAAAATATGGCACGAAATCGTATGATTTGTTACCAAACAATTAAGACATCAGCTGCTGAATTTAAGCAGCGGCCACAATCTGGCTAATCCATGAGAAAGATACAATTGGACTATGCAGGTGCATTTTTTTACAAAATGTAGTGAAGTTGTGTAGACTCGTTTTCGAAATACCCTTACGTGGCTATGTTGAATGCTGGTCAGACTACTTCTAATCATACTGTTGATACTTTGCAACAAATTCTTTCGTTTGAAAGGTTTACCTGATGCGATTGTGACTGGCAATGGCACACAATTATCTGTTTCTAGTGTGTTCGAAAACTTTTGCGCCAACCTGAACGCTAAACATTTGACATCACCAATGTTTACCCTGCTTCCAACAGCGAAGCAGTAACATTTGTGAAAATTTCTAGTTCAATATGTTTTGATGCAGTTGTGAATAAAACTCCGGTTTCAATGATGAGCATGGTTAGAACTGATCGTGGATTGTAGAAAACACATCAAAATCGATTTCAGCTGCGATTTGTGACAGTAGTTTTAAATGAATTATCTGTTGCACCAAATGATAACCGCGATAGTGCCGATTTATCATCTACTCAAAACAGTGCATCTGCTTTCGACGAACTCTTACCCTATAGTAAAAACACACCAGCAGTCCAGCACAGCACCTGTAAATGCATCGACTACTTCCAACACTAGGCTATTCGTCTTTATCCCAGTCGCATCGGAAAAGCTTCTGATTTTCATCAGGGTGCTTTTCGTAGTTTTCTATTAATTATGCACTAAAACTTACAAGAGTGATCAACAGAAAGTGTGGCTATTGTCATTACGCAAAGGAACGTAAACTTTGCATCTTATCGAAAGAAATTGGAAAGGCGATCTCAGGCGACCCCTAGCAGCATGATCACGCGTCTTAGTGCATTGGGAAAGCTCTTTCAAATTGCAATGACCGTTTTCAAGCAGATATTTTTAGTTTTGTCTAATTACTAACAACACAAAATTTATAGCTTGGTCGAGGTTTTTACACCTTCTAGAATTTCTGTCTGAGGTTGAATTTAAGGATGTGCCTCAAGGAAAATTACTCGGACTCGCCGAGTAACGAGTATTCACGGCATAACTCGGCGAGTCCGAGGATCTACGACGTCAAGGTATGAACTCAAAATCTGGTGAAGAGCAAAAAAAGGTCATCGCGTCCGTAGAAGTCCTAATTTCGACTCAAAATCGGGTGCAGAGGAAAAAAAAAGGTCAAAATGATAATGCTTTAATACTCGGGCCGAGTATCCATTAATACTCGGACTTCGGCGAATCCAAGTAATGCCTTAATACTCGGCCGAGTACTCGGACTTGACTCGGCGCATTCCTAGTTGAATTTTGTTAAGCGAGTGCCTTTAAGTGACTTAAAATAATCTTAAGCAAATAACTTTTTTTAATTTAGGCCTAACCTACAGTAAACGAGATTTTTTGGATTTTGTTCGCTTTCCTTTCTACCAAATACTTCCGCCACGGTTAATATTGTACGTAAATATACCCTACCGGGGCCGTAGCCACCCTTTACATTTTAGGAAGGCTGAATATATTTTGGGGGGGGCTGAAAAATCAACTTAAATTTTTCCTGATTTTTTATTTTATTGCTTCCCAAACCTTTTACGCGTAGTGATTCTCTCTGACTATTTGTGGTTTGTGCTTTTAAAGGAAAACGCGTCGTAGTTAGCCTATTAGTTCTAGAAAGAAGCTAACCTACAAATAATCTAATCTTTCTTCTACTACTTTTCCAGCTTATCCGGAAAAAATCTGATATGTTCGCAGAGATGTGGAAGCGGTATATGTGCAAACAGCTTCCGCTTCCACTCCTATCGCTTCCGCTTCCAAAAAAATTCACCGAAACTTTGCTAGTAAAATACTACCAGTGCGTTGGTAGCCGATAGCGTAAACCGTAGCTTTTTTTCCAACACGCTGAAAGCTCTTGGTCAAACTTCAGCAAGCGTTTTTTTAATTAAAGATAATAATTTGCAAAAAGCAAACAAAAGTGTAAAGGAATGATTGAGTTACAATCCTGGAAGTCTTTTACAGCAACTTTGCTACGAAACTTACTCCCTTCATTAGGAAAATGTTGATACACAGCACTCAGTGGCGTGACAAGAATTTTTAGAGGGGGGCAGGGGGCATACTTTCCACATTGTTTTCAAGCGGATTTTTTCAGCAGAACTAATTTGAAGCTGTTTCAGAAACAAGAAAGTCTCTAGGGGTCCCGGGAGCATCCTCCACCGGAAAATTTTTGAAAATGTACGTGCTGCAATGGCTACTTTTGTGCTTTTTGAATAATTTCAGGCAAATTTTGTTTAAATTTTTTGTCCTAATTCTGAGTGCTTCGCCAAATATGATGCATTTTGTTCGCACATGTTCGATTATGCTTGTTTATAGCGTAAGGCTTATTGCTATCGAAGAGGCTCGAAATTATGGAAAAATTGTATACATCAAAAATATTTTCCAAAATGGCTGGTGGGAGGAGGCACACCTTTCATCTCACCCCCCTGGATTCACCCCAGGCCATAAGCTACAAAAACTATCAAAAGAGTCTGGCATATTTCAGCCACTTGGCACTATTACTTTTGTTATTTTTTACTACACGACAAAGTTAAAAGGAGAGGACCGTAGGGAGGATATGGCACAACGCTCCTACCCCTAACTACGCTCCTGACAGCACTCCATCCATTTCGTGATGTGATTATAATTAAAAAAGAGTCAACTATTGATTTTAGCGTTATAGATAAATTAGTTGCTTTATGTTAAAACTTAGAGAAGGCTGAAAGAAAAAGCGATTCTACGTTAGTACTATCTGAAAATCAAGCGAAGAGTAATAGCCCATGGTGAGATCTGGCATCCATGCGAATCTAGCATTGTAAAGCAATGTCTAATAAATTGAATAAAATATCATATCTAGTAAGTTATTTACAGTATGCCTTTTTGAATGATGTGAAAGCGGCATATTTTTCGCGCTTCCACTTCCGTTTCCATTAAAATATGACCGCTTCCAGCTTCCGCTTCCACATCCCTGTATGCCCGTTTATGTTCCAACTCAACAGAGTAAGCTTGCTTGGTCTAATTGCATTTTCAGATCTTCGGTCGTTAGCTCAGTTACTAAGCGAACAAGCTTTCGATGCGGGAGGTCTGGGGTGTGATTCCCGGGCCAGTCAAATTGTCACAGTGTCGCCAACAGCTCGCCAACGCTGCGACGTTTCTTCGGAGCTATGGAGCCCCGGCGCTTAGTCGCGGAGATGGACCCGCCACTGTTGCAAATTTGTGGGCGTAATACCGCGAATATAATGAAAATTTGGTTTTGATATTTTTTCTATTTGGCTTTCAGACCATGACATTTGAGCGATAGAGCTCCGAATTTATTTTCTCGCAATAATGGCTGCGATTGCTTCATAATGCAAATTTCGTTGGCAGCCTTTACAGTACCTGTAGGCCTAATGAACAATGGCACGGCACTCGGACATTAGTCTGTCTGACAATGAAAATTGAAACCCTTTCTGCTTTTAGTATTAGGATGCGAATCCGAAATTAGTCTGGAGATTTAAGGTGCGATCACACTGACTGAGACGCTGAGACCTTTGAGACATTGTGCTGGTTTATCTTATTATGATATGAATTTGTGCGGATGTGATGTCACAATAATATGAATCTGCACAATGTTTCAAAGGTCTCAGCGTCTCAGTTAGTGTGATCGCACCTTTAAACTTAACATCAATTGAAGCAACTATCTTGAAAAAAATTTATAAACTATTGGGTTTATAACACCGTCATCATTTCGACATGAATAGTTTTGGGAAGCTAAAATAAATTCTGAAGGACTTATTCCTCATAGCCCCCCCGTGGCTACGGCCCCGTACCCTACTAAATCAGTTTCGAGTGGTTTGGTGTTAAAGTGTGCACGACTAAGATATATAAGCGTGATTTTTGCCTGCTGAAGGCTCAGTTAGTGTTTCCCATCACCCAAAACTTTTGTCATGGGCAATTTTGTATCTAGCAAGCTATGCTGTATCACTCCCAAGTGGTTTTGAACTTAAATATTACCAGCTAATCGAGACTAGTTGAAACTTATGGGTTTCTGTCGAGGATTTCCCACCAATCAAAGTCTGCGTCAAGGGTGAAATTGTGTGCAATGAGTGAGAATGAATCCACTTCCCCACAACCTCCACACTCACCCCATAAACTCTTCCACACCCCCCCCCCACTTCTTCCCCACATCCGCGACACCTTCCCCATACCCCAATACACTTTCCCATTCTTCTCCCACATTCCTCCCTCCTTCCATATTTCCCCCATACTTGACCCAACTCCTTAAACTAACGAAAATTCCCCAATTGCTCCACCATCCTTACTCTCCTAAATTCTCTATACTCCCCCATTCTCCCCGATTCTTTCTCATACTCCCCCATACTTACTATATCTTCAATCCCATACCAAAATTTTTTACTTTGCTCATTCATTGCCAAATTTAGTCTCGCAATCAAGTAGACTGGAAACTCCTTGTAATTTGTAAATTTCATAAAAAAAATTTGAAAACAAAAATACAAAATGGCAACACAACATATATGCTTCTTAAAAAGTTTAGCGTTTTTGTGGACATATGTAACAATGCTTTTTCGTTGAGTGGGTCCACTGAAAGAATTTTATGTACACTGTGGCTGTACTGCCGCGATTTTATATTACGAAAAATGAAGAAATGGAAACACTGGTGATCTCATTAGCATATTACCGCAGCACTTTAATTTTTCGCTGCACTTTATCTAACGTCGCTGCGCTTTATTAAACTTCGCTGCTATTTATTAAATTGCGCTGCTGTTCATTAAATATCAGTGCTACTTATTAAATGTTGCTGCTGTTTATTAAATATCGCCGCTATTTAACGAATGTCGGTTTATTTATTAAATATCGCTGCTATTTAATAAATATCGCTGCTATTCATTAAATGTCGTTACACTTTGCCTGTTATTGCATTTTTCGAAGCGTTTTAGCTGCAGTTCACTTCACTTAACTAAATAGCTGTGAAACTGTGTAAATGTTGCTGAAAATTCGTACAAAATTTGCTAAATCGTTTTTTTCACAACGGCGCCCCATTCCCGTGTTTTTTTTTCTACTCACTCGCTCGCATCGATAGATCAGAAAAAACAAAGCGAGCATTGTATGAAAGAGATACAGACACACGGCACCCGTTTTTGTGGGTGGTACTACGAGTTTTGCTTTTGCAGCCATGTACTGCCGGGAGAAAAAGAATTGGATTGTTTTCCGCGCAAATCATCGAAGGGAAGGTTTCTATTATTATTTGTATGGGCTTACTTTTTATTTGCAGCTAGCATACGGCCCACTAAGACTTTGTAAAACCGCATAGCCCACGGCCCACGAAAAATTGCTAAAAGGCCCTCAGTTGGGCCGCGGCCCACAGGTTGCCAACCACTGGACTAAGTTATCAAATATCAATTTAAAAAGAGATTAGATGTACAGAATGCAAAGATTTTACTTTGAACGAATTGAAATATAGCTGGATAACCAGCCATCTACTGGGATTTATTTGCTCATCACTACGGCTTATTGTTTCATCTTCATGGCTTTATAGCCTGATGCTAACAGAGCTTGAAGTATTAAACTCCATTTACAAACTTTGTACTTGAACAATGAACACTCTTGAAGTGCCTGTGAAGTTTATTTGAGTTTGGATTTTTGACATTTATTTTAATAATACAAGTGATTTTAAGTACTTTTGCACCAAATTGCGGGTGGAATATTACTGCGTTAGCGCTGCGGGATTTTTTAAATGTTGCGATTTTGCAACTGTGTCAATAAAGTTTCAATATGTGTGAAGATAAAGAGTCGCATGAGCGACGTCATCCCAGTCAATACGTTTTCATTGATAGCATTAATTATTATTGTGTAAGACTGCAAGTGATTCTAATGAAAAGGTTTTGCGTTTGTTGAAAGTATACGAAATAGTTAGACGGGGAAATTGGTCTGGAGCATGCCAAGAACATAAAACTTTTTGGAGAAAAATTTGATGTGAGGAAAGTGGGAAATATTAACTAGGCATAGGTGCACGGAAACACACCAGTAGCTACACAGCTACGATACTGTACCAGCCAGCGTAAACTGATACCTGCGAGCCGTGAAGTTAATAAACTAGGCCCAACTAACTAGTATACTTGGTGCAATTGCACAAAAGTACCAATTAATCTGTTTTTATACGTGTGAATGCGTTAATCTGTTCATAACCAGCTATTGCATTAGCATTGGTCCAGGTCTATAATTTCTGGTCTAACTGTTATGCAGAATTATAAAGTGACTCAGTAATCTGTTTAGAACTCATCTGTCAATGCAATTATAAGCAGTGGTGTAAAGTAACGAAATACTTTTACATGAGTAGAATACTTGAGTAGTTTTCTTCGGTAACGAGTACTTTTTTGAGTAGTTTTTTTTGGCTACTTTTACGTTTACTTAAGTACTTTTTGTATAAAGTAACTCTACTTGGGTAGTTTTTACTTTAAAAAAGTACAAAGTAGTCCAGTCCTTGAGTTATGTACTAGTCTCACCTAAAATCCCTCATTGCACCTAAAATCTTTCGTTACAAAGTTGCGTCGCATGCAATGTCACCAAGGCCGGATTTTCCAATAGGCTAGGCAGGATGAAGCCTAGGGCCTCAAAGAAAATGGGGGGGGAGCTCGGAGAAAGTGAGAGGCCTCATCACAAACAACGAAGACCTTTTTTATATTTTGGTCTTCACCGATATTTTCAGTGAAAACACCTGCGGACATGAAAACTTTTTTTTTGATCTTCATTGATATTTTCAGTGAAAATACGACATCTGCGGACATGAAGACTTTTTTGTGATCTTCACCGATTTTTAGTGGAAAAAATAGAACGAGCTGAGGGCCTCTCATTGTCTAAATCCGACCCTGAATGTCACTGTTGCCTGTAATTACTGCATGACCGTAACCGCATGACCGCAAGTGACAGAAAACGCTTAATATGTTCACAATACTATATTCATTCCATAAACCTGTAGGCATAGCAGTAAATCTGTCGTATTTCTCTTTCAACCTTAATTGTAGAAAAAAGCAAATTGCAAAGCTATTATTGAAGTGTTAATAGAAATAAGCAGGTTTCCGCTTCTGAGTTAATGCTTATTTATTCACATGTATATTCTTCTTTGCGATGTAGGCACTATAACGAGTTTGGAGCCACCTGTCTGCCACTCCGAGATGGGAAAATCTCGCTAAGCGTGGTTCCGAACGGCACAACAAATGTATTTGCCGGCCTGTTCTTCACGTTGTCGCCTTTGATGCTAAGCGTCATGCAGAGAAGCTAGAAATAAGCTTACCAACTTTTAAGTCATTAGTTTTACCCTACTCTGAATCGAACCCCGAGTCTACCGTTCCAGAAGCAGATGCTCTATCCACTCGGCCATCTGGGCGGTAATAATTTCTTTTGGTTTACCATTTTGCCACCTTCAAAGCAAGCCATCATCGGCTAGTGTACAGTTGACATTTTAACGTCTGAGAACGCTATACTTTTACTTGAGTAGTTTTTAAATGACTCTTTTTTACTTTAGTTGCATATTTATCTTCCTATCACGAGAAAACGATCAATGCGCTATACGAGCTCGCTTAGGAGTTGCCGGCCATCTGTCTACCACACCAAGATGGGGGAATCCCGCTAAGTGTCTTTCCCAACGGCACAACAAGTAAACTTGCCGGCTTGTTCTCCACACTGTTCCTTCAATGCTGAACGTCAAGCAGGGAAGCTGTAAATACCAATTTTAAAGTCATTGGTTTGGCCCGACTCGGAATCAAACCCGAGTCTACAGCTCAAGAGACAGACGCTCCATACCACTCGGCCATCTGAGCTGTTGTTCTGAGCTGAGCTGTTCTGAGCTGTGCTGTTCTGAGCTGTTACTTAATTGCTTTTCTTAGTCAATACTTTTTGCCGTCAGTAACAGTACTTTTACTTAAGTACAGCTTCAAAATACTTTTTTGTTAAATATAGCTGCCTGACTCTCTTCTCTTAATCAGCAACAACTCTTTAGTCTAGATCAACGAATATATTAATGAATAACGACTGCGGTTGATGTTATGAACAAGTACTTCAATCAATACGCTATATGACGTCATAAACACCATCAACATCCCCCTCAATCACCATGAGATACAAAACATAAAAATTCAAAAACATTATATGCAACAACATCCCCCAAAGTGACGACAACAAATTAAACCAAAAAGAAAAACACACAAAATTCTATGCCTAGGTTTCAATCAGTGGTGAAATTGGGCCGGAGCGCGCCGGAGCTCCGCCCCAAACTTCTCCACTACCACCGGAGCGCGAGCTCCGGCAGTTCTTGGGACAACGAATGTTACTGGATCGATCAACCGAATCACTCTGTGATGCTAAGTAATCGTCGCATTAATATCCCTGTCTTTTACATCACGACCGCAAGGCTTTTTGTGCATTATTTGCTAAAACCGCAATTTTAAACCTGTCGATCATATTACGTTTATGATGTCAAAATGCTTTGTGAATAGGAGTAAAGTAGAACGAATACTAAGCTACCAGACGTAGGCCTACTGCTCTCTTGCTCAACGGCAAGGACTAAGAAGTGAATAGTTGAGGTACGGTACCTTATATGTGTGACGAGCGTAGGATTTTTTTATGTAGCAGTAATGTAAAGCACTAAAGATATGGTTAAAATGGGATGTTGTGTGATGAAGCAATAGGAATAGGCGAAGTCTTAATCACTAATGCTGGCGTTTTTGACCTGCACATGTGATGTAACCCAATATCTTGCAAGTTAATTACAACTTTATCTATTATCGTTTTAGCATATTATAGCCAGCGGTTAATTTAACAAATTATGAAGAGAAAAGCCCAATCGAACATAAGTAGCTTCTTCAAGAAAGTCGCCAGGTAGGTAGCCTACCGGTAGTCTATTTTTCTCTTCTATTCTATCGTTACTGGAATTCCTAAGGAAGTTAGTTTTTGGTTGTGTTCGTGTTGTTGTGAAGTGGAGATAGCCTACAAAATTGTACTATGCTGTATACTTTACTAAGGTGATCGCTGATCAGCTTAGTGAGCAAAAATATTTACGAATACGTAGGCCTAGTCGTACCGGTACTTTTCGGAATATTATACAGTAATTAAGCTCAGGGCTCGTGGTCTATACACGCCGTGTCGTCCCTATTGGCTCTATAATCATAAGGACGTGGTTCAAATAAATGCTTCGCGATAGTTTTCTCGGCTTCATAGATTTTTATCAGCAAATTAAGAAATCATGGAAACCAAGTCAATTCCATGCTTTATAACTTTTCTCAAGCTCAGTATAGGCGTAATAAATAGTAATATCCCTTCCGTTTACATAATATGCCCTTAAATATTCTCGCGACAATGCAGTCTTCATTTGTGACAGACAAGAAGATTGTCAAGAAGAGACTGTTGCTTCGTCTGTATCAACTGAAACTCAGCCGATTGAAGAGGAAGAAGTAGCTGGCGAAGTAAATGAAAGCGTTAATGCAGTCGCTATCAGTGTCGAGGATGAGGAAAGCGTTACAGGTATAACGGGGGCAGGAGGTATTAATGCTGGAGAAAAGTGGCCAAAATGCTGGACAGAGCAGCAAGTGAAAGATTTTACAAAAAAATACTCATGGCTCTACAGTAAGAATAATTGTTTGGGATGTACGACCTGCAGAGCTGCAAAACTGGCTCCAGGTCACATGAGTCAAGGAATGTCCTTCCCTATGCAATGGTGCGATGCCACTGTGCAGCCCTATGGTGATGGCCGTCCTGCGCAGTTAAAGTCTTTGAGAAAAAAAATTGCTGAGCACAAAGAAAGCAAAATTCATAAGTTACTGTCGGAAATTCTCTTAAAGAGAAGCGATGATGTTTTGCCACATATGATGCACCAAGCGACTGAGCGGGAAAGTGAGATAACGGTCAGAGTTTTTCGCACGGCCTATTTCCTCATGAAAAAAAACCGACCCTTTACAGATTTTCCGCATTTAATTGACCTTCAACAACTTAACGAGGCAGATATGGGTCACGTTCTTCACAGCAGAGTGAGTGCAGCCGATATATGCGATCACATTGGCAATGACATGAGAAAAAATGTGGTAAAAGCAATTAAAGATTCTCGCGAAAAAATTGGCATAATGATCGACGAAGCAACCACTAATTCGCTAAAATCGTCATTGATTGTTTGTTTGCGATTTTTTTTGCATGGTAAGCCTACATCTATGTTTTTGGATTTAATTGAATTGGAAAAATCGGACAGCCAGACCATTTTAGACACTTTACTTGGATGCATGAAAAAGCACGGAATGGATAGTGACTATTTGCAAGAATACTTAATTTGTTTTGCCAGTGATGGGGCATCAGTTATGACTGGAAGGGCATCGGGTATAGTCACAAAATTGAAGGAAATGTTTCCAAATGTTGTTTTCTGGCACTGTTCTAATCATAGGCTGGAACTTGCTGTGAATGACTGTGTAAAAGCTGTAGGAGGGATTAACAATTTCAAAATATTTATGGATAAATTGTACAGTTTATACAGTGCCTCTCCAAAGAACCAGATGGAGTTGCAGAACGCAGCACAAAGTTTGGAAACAGAGTTGTTGAAAATAGGTAAGATGCTGGATACTAGGTGGGTAGCCTCCTCTTATAGAGCCGTTTCTGCTGTGATGAAGAGCTACGCAGCACTTGCAGAACACTTTAAGTCTGCATCTCGTGACAGTAAAAGAGATGGTCGTGAAAAAAGCAAGTATCTGGGAATGCTATCGTACTTGACTTCCAAATCGTTTGTTCTGAACTTGACTCTTATGGCTGATGCTCTGCAGGAACTATCAGCACTTTCCCTTGACCTTCAGTCTCGCCAAATGACATTTGTGAGGGCACATAAACGGATCAAAATTGTGATCGCTGTGTTTCTTGCCAGGAAATTTAAGCCAGGAAAATTTTTGGATGAGGCCCTCAGGGAAATCGAAGAGCACACTACGTACAATGGTGTGCTTATATCGGAAAATAGCCGAACTACAGTCCCTATTATTGATGCTCCACAATTTTATCAGGCATTAGCCGACAATCTTACCACGAGGCTTTACACGACTGTATCAAGAACAGGAAATAGAAATGTTGACGCAAACGAAAATCTGTACAATGCATTGGTCAACGATCTGCAAGTCCTTATCCCAGAGAATTGGCCTGCTGAGTTTGATGCCCTGTTTGGGGAAGACGCTATACTGAACATGTGCAAGCGTTTCCAATTACCTGGTGAACATCATGACATCATCAGTGGTTTTAGAGAGTTTAAACTGGAATTAGGACGCATTACCCCAAAGTCTCTGCAACCATTAATAAGGTCTTCAGAAACCCTGATTGTAAGTACCGCTGAGTGTGAAAGAGCTTTTAGCTCAATGAACAAAATATTGACGGACACCAGAAATAAGCTAAAGGTCCCGAGACTAAGTGCGTTGATGTTTGCAAAAATTGTTGGCCCACCTCTATCTGCATTCAAGCCAATGCCTTACGTAAGGTCATGGATCTTGTCAGGCAGAAGATGTGCAGATAACGTTAGCTGTAAGAGGAGGAGTAAAAGTACCAACGAACAGACTGACTACACTCATTTGGAAGCTTGTCTTTAATCTTGCTTGATGGTCTTTGGCTGTATATTGTCCAGACGTCATCATCATTCTAAACTATTTACAACGCGCTTCCGAGAACCTTTCACTGTTTTTTTTTTTTTTCTTACTTTTCCGTTGAGAATTCGCTGTGGAAAATTTTGTTACAATTTTTATCGCGGAGCATTACTGGTATTTATTTTCCTTCACGACTTAGGGATCATTACTAATGCTGGTGCGTTATTTTAGTGGAGACAGCATGCAAGTGTGAGATATTATGCTATATATTTTCTTTTTTTACTCAAAAAATTCTCAGCTTCTTAATATCATGCTCCATAACCATAATCTAGAGTGTGCTCATTGTGCTGAGCATTAAAATAAACATGTAGGAAGTTGTGACAGAAAACATAATTCCGTGTCAAGATTTCGTTACCGGTATCGCGATTATTATAAACAGTTATTTTTAGCCGTTCAAAATTGCTCATCACCGAATAAAACATGGTTGTACAGAAACACTATTAGTTTTTTGATAAGGATTCAGTTAACCTAAGTTGCGAGTTTCTGCTTTCATACCGATATGCACTGCCAAGCCATGATATATTGTGTAGCGTCGTCACAATCGGTGGTCGACTACAGCCGATTTCGAACTCAGTTTCATGTTTTGCCACTCTAGATCACAGTGACCTTTGTTACTCTAGGTCACAGTAACTGGCGTTTTGCAACTTATATTTCCGGGAGTTGTCATTGCCGATTGCTTCTTGAAAGATGCGCGATTAGCTCATTGATTAAATTTGTTTCTTTTTTGAGTGTTTTACAGCTTCGTTCACATGCAATACGAAGTTGATTTCCGTTAGCCGCAATTGTGATTGTACAACTCATCAGATGGAGTTTGACGTGCTGGTGATAGCAGCGTCTATTTAGTCGATTTGCAAGTTGCAGTGCAATTGATTCTATTTGAATAAGCTTTAGATGTTTTAAGAAATTACAGAGCTGTTGCTCGATATCAATGTGTGTGTAGAGTTACTAGTTGGAGCCTTTATTGCTCGACAAGAATTTAACTTTGAGCTTTCATTGCTCGACATTATTTGTCATCCGTTGAATTTATATTTTCATTACCGTCTGCAAGAAATAGTTGGTGAGTACCATATTTGCATACTTTGTCTGATCGTCGGTCTCGAGTAAATTTAAACCAAATGTTAACGGCTGACTGTTGTGCAACTGCGATGCACTTTCTTCTGATTTAATTTAATTTAAGATATATTAAAGGTTTAAGTTTAATGTTGCGATTATTGTCATTACTTATTTGTGTTTATAACTTTAATAGAAACCGCTCAAAACGTTCAAATCGAGTGAGTTCTGTATCGACTCCGCGATAGCAGACGGTTTACTTCGGAATCGTTACATATTGCTTGATAGCTTCGCCGCGTCATATTGCCCGAAGACCGACAACTTTGACCCTCGCGATTATTGCTCCTACTGGTCTTTTTTGTTATGCTCGGAGTTGATTCTCAAGGAGACTGAGTTCGATACTCCGCCGAGTCATACCAAAGACTTTAAAAATGGTATCCACAGCTACTCAGGTTAGCGCTCGGCATCATGGGTAGTGTGGAGAATAAAATTGGTTAAAGCATACCTTGCCCTATGAATTACTTCAGTCCTGGCGCTACAAGACCTTGGTAGTTATAAACTTATAAAGCGCCTAAAAACAATCTAATATTTCATTTCGCTCTCTGCAAACCGGAGAGCTCCGGCACTTCTAACTTACCAATTTCACCACTGGTTTCAATACAGAATATAGTTTTGGAAATGTGCCGGGGTCCTATGTGGACGTGTCGAAAGAGTTTCATCACGTATGGTGGGTTGAGCAGAGATGTTGTCGGATTCATCTATACCCGGCATCGGAAACCATGATGCCGAAGAATGAAACTCCCTAGCTTCACGTTGATTTGCTTTTCTCGTATGTACACGGTTTCGTTTGAATGTTACCCCATGTGGAGTTTCTATGACAAATGTTCTCGATCCCAACTGTCGTATGATTTTTCCACTGTCCCAATGCTGCTTATGTGGACTCTGAAAATAAACAATATCACCAACATCAACAATAGGCAGTGGTTTGGCATGCGCATCATAAGAATGCTTAACCGCAACTCTGCGACGAACTCGTTTTTTTGTATTTAAGTTAGCAGAGGTCTTCGTGATCATGGGTATGACTGACCTAGTTTTTCGTCCAAACATTAGCTCAGCAGGACTGCAGTTGACGTCTTGTCGTGGAGTATTACGCAATTCTAATAACGCAATGTATTGATCTTCATTTTTTCCTTCTGTGCGTTTCAGCATATTTTTGACACTTTTTACTGCAGCCTCTGCCTTGCCATTCTCACGCTGGTGTCCTGGCGATGACGTTATATGATCAATAAACCAAGTGTTGCAAAACCGTTGAAAATATTCTGATACAAATTGTGATCCGCAATCGGAAACAATAATTTTAGGTATGCCATAGCGAGAGAAAATCTTTCTTAAACAATTAACGATTTTCACAGTGGTGGTTGATTGCAGAAGATCAACCTCAATAAAGTTCGAGTAGTAGTCAACACACACTAAATATGTCTTGCCCTGGTATTCAATAAGTCGACACCGCACTTCTCCCATGGATAACTGCCTTCCGCATGTTGTTTCAGGGGTTCTCTTTGATTGTTAGGTTTCAGTCGCTGACATTCGTGACAGTTTTCCGCTAACTGCTTGATGTCAGTTGTCATTCCGAGCCAAAAAACAGTGGCACGAGCTCTGCGAAGCATGCTGTCTAAGCCCAAATGAGCGGAATGTAGCTGCTGCAGTATTTCTTTGCGAAGTGATTTTGGAATCAGTATTCGTTCTCCTTTTAAGATAAGACCATCTTCACAACTTAATGTGTCTCGCAATGCAAAATACGGCTGTACATTTTCAGGGGTTTCATCTTTGCATTCTGGCCAACCATTCAAAATGGTGTGTAATAAGCTTTGCACTTCATCATCTTGGTTGCTTGCCCGCTTGATAGTCTCTAATCGTTTGTTAGCAATCATTTCAAACGCATCAACGTTCATTATGCGTGGAGATTCTTGTCTGTCCGTCGCTTCTGGATACGCACGACTGAGTGTGTCTGCAAGGTGGAGGGCCGTTCCAGGAACATACTGAAATGTTATGTCGTAGCGATTTAATCGCATGATTAAAGCTTGCAGTCTTTTAGGTGCTTGACAAAGAGGCTTGCGCAAAATCATGTCTAGGGGTTTGTGATCGTTGCACACTGTCACCGTTCGTCCGTAGGTATATTGATCAAATCGTTCAAGACCATATACTATAGCCAAAGTTTCTTTTTCGATTTGGGCCCAGTTTTGTTCAGCTGGAGTTAGAGCGCGAGACGCGTATTCGAGTGGTCGTCCGTTTTGCATCAGTACTGCTCCGATTCCGCTCTTGCTACTGTCAACCTGCAAAACAAGATTTTCGCTATCCTCAAAATATGCTAAAACTGGTGGGTGTGCAATTTTTTTTTTAATAGTATTGAAAGCGTTAGTACATTCATCAGTCCACTGCCACTTGACATTTTTGCGAGTTAATCTTCGAAAGGGTTCCAGGTCTGAGGCTAGATTAGGCATGAATCGGGATAGATATTGGATCATACCGCAAAATCGTTTCATCCCGGCTACATCAGAAGGTGTCGGCATTTGTTCAATCGCTTCAACTTTGCGAGGGTCAGCTTTAATTCCATTGTTTGTAATTATATGCCCCATAAAAGTGATTTGAGTCTTTCTTAGATCAGCTTTTTCTTTGTTGAGTTTGATTGATTGTTCTTCGCATCGCTGTTGCAGATCCGCCAGATTTTTATCATGGCTGGCAAGCGCTTCTGCACTAGTTTTTCCGCAACCCAGCACAACAATATCGTCAGCCACGGCAAATACACCTTTTAGTCCAGACAAAGCGGTAATTAGTTTTTTTTGAAATATTTCGCTACTAACTTTAAGGCCGAAAGGTAGACGGTTCCATTTGTAGCGACCGAAAGGTGTTATCATTGTGGTTAGCTTGCTAGACTTTTCGTCCAATGTCACATGCCAATAAGCTTGTTTGATGTCAAGTTTCGAAAAAATTTTTGCCTCACTCAGTTCAGGTAATATGTCATCAAGGACAGGTAGCTTATACTGTTCGCGTTGGAGAGCTTTATTTAAAGGCTGCGGGTCGATGCATATGCGAAGGTCTCCATTCGGCTTTTTGACAATAGCCATTTGGCTTACCCATTCGGTGGGTTCGTGTCATTCGGTGAAATCACTTTACGACGTTCAAGGTCATCGAGGGTATTTTTAACATTTTGTCTAATAGCAATAGGTATATTTCTACAAGGCAATACTTTAGGCCTAACGGAGCGATCAACACACAAAGACGTGACACCCAAATTCCCCAAATCGTCATCAGAAACAATTTTCGCAATAAAACATTGTGCATTGACACTGATTAAGTTCATATCTTGTACCGTTTCGACACCCAAAAGACAATTAAGAGAATCGTTAACAACCATAAATTTTACAGCATGCGAGGTTGCGTTCTTAGGATTATAAACGTCAAGTATAGCTTCACCTTCAGGTTTTACGCTAGTTTTATTCCACATGGTCAGAGTTTTTTTCGTCGGAGATATTTGATGCGGTTTTACGAACCGTTTGTTGATAGTGTTAATCTCAGCGCCTGTGTCTAATTGAAAACGCACGTTTGTATCATTGACTATTAACAATGCAGTTAATTGCGACTTACCAACAGCATTCAATGAAAAGCTGTGCATATGCTCGCGTAGTTCAGTCACTGTACTATCATCAGGGTGTGGATCATCTTCTTCCTCTTGGTCAACTTGGTTAATTGTTCGCTTGCACTTGATGCTGAAATGATTTCGACCATGGCATCGTGAGCATTGCTTTCCGTATGCTGGGCAAAAAACTCGTCCGTATCTATGCTTCTTTCCACAGAACTTGCACTCTATGAGCGATTCACTTGTGGCTCTGGTAGGCTTTATTCGCTTGGTTGCGTTGTTAGTGAGTTTATGAACTTGATTGGCACTCTGTTGAGTCTGATAGTCAGCCCGCATTTCATGACACTGTTTGAGCGAAAGTTCAAATACTCGGCATATATCGATGGCTTTTTTTAAAGTGAGGTCTGTTTCTCTCATTAAGATTTCTTGGAGTTTGCTTGGTACCGTAAACACTATTTTATCTCTGATCATTCTATCAGAGTCGTCATATTCACAGGATGCTGCCCTGTTGCGAAGTTCGTTTAAGAAAGCGTCGAATGGCTCACACCAAGGTATATTCCAAAAACGGTAGGCTTCCATCACTAGATTCTTCTTCGGTTGACAATAATCACTCAATTTTTGAATCAATACATCTGGCGAATCTCTTTCCTCGTCTTCGCTGTAGGTAAAACGCTGGGCTAACTCAATAACTTTAGGACCGGCGCAGTGCAGTATTATTGCTTTCTGAGTTTTATCTGATTTGCTTTTGGCCCCGCTAGCTAGTAAATAAACTTCAATTTCTCGTCGCCATTTTTTAAAAGTATCGGCCAGATTCGAGGAGCACAGATCTAATGTTGGTGGTAGCCGCAGATTTAGCTCAACCATACTTGCAAAGTTAGTAGGCTACAACTGTATCCTCAGAAATTAACTGTTTTTTTTCGTCTTTAGAGATGGACTGGCAATCTAGCACCAATTTAATATTTTCTTATCTTAACAGGTTATCGGATAGGCGCAACTGTTTCCGCTGCCACCATGTTAAATATAGCTGCCTGACTCTCTTCTCTTAATCAGCAACAACTCTTTAGTCTAGATCAACGAATATATTAATGAATAACGACTGCGGTTGATGTTATGAACAAGTACTTCAATCAATACGCTATATGACGTCATAAACACCATCAACATTTTTACACCACTGACTTCAAGTACATTGTACCACTAGCCTTCTGTATCTGTGTGTTAGTTATTAGCGCTTGCTAAAGTCAATAAAGTCAATATTTTTTCAGGACCTTATTACATGATCAAACGTGTTCTAACTTTCGTTTCGGGTGTTCAGGAGTCTGTTTTGCTAGATTTTACAAGTCAAAATAAAGTCAAAATTTTGCATAAAGTCAAAACTTGTCAAAATTGCCTTCATCAAAAATTTTCTCACAAAAATGAAGATATATCGTTCATAGCAAACTTTGGATTTACCTCTGGTCTTAAGATTTTTATTAGATAGTTAAATTACTTTCTTTTTTTGAGTATAGTTTTAACTTTAGGGTAGAGCTATTGGTTTTTTCGATAGTTTTTTTTCTTTAGTCAGGACCAAGGTGAAATCTTCTGTGCAAGCAAGGTAAGAGTTTATTTATTGTTTCGTTTTTACAGTACTGATGATGCTGTTATAGCGAAATATATCTCCTTAAATAAATTTTTTTATAATTGGCAGACTGATTCTGTTTTTTACCAATCGTAAACTATGAAAAATGAAGAAACTTATATTTTTTTTATATCTTTTTGAATTTTTGAGCTAATTTTATACGCAGTTTTATTTAATTACTCCGAAATTGTTGCAATAGTAAAAATGTGCGGTAATTGAGAAGGAAACAGCACTTATTATGCATGAAATCGCCCTGGTAATATTATACTCTGCGGTTTTCGTTAAAAACATCCATGATCACAGACAAACTGTTAATGTACAATACAGTTGCGATAACAACGCATTTTTGTATTACACACTATAAATTGATACCAGTGCTACACAATGACTCGTTAACCTAAGTTTTGACGTCGTGCGTCGCTTCGTTGCATTAGCTTCAAGACTGAGTGATTGAGAAAATGTTCAGATTAGGCTACTTTCTTTAAAAATTTATGTAAATTGTAGATTATAAAACATTTGTAATGAAAATAGTGCAACAAGACATAAACAATAGGCGAAAGCGGTTAGGTCAAGACAAAGTCAAAATTTTGCTAAAATAAAGTCAAAAATAAATTTTTTTAGGTAAAAAAAAATGGCCCTTTATTACTAATTACTCTACCAACCAGCCAACTGCCAGGCTACCAATATGCCCTAGCGCATAGTCTCTAGGTGTGTAGTCTAAGGCTGCTTTTCCGATCCAGGTGATGCAAACACTTCATCAACAAAAGATCCTCAACTTCGAAGAAAATGCAACAACTTAGTAAATAAAACAAGAAACGGCGTGGATTCACAGAACTTAGAAGAGTTTGTAGCAAGCACTCTAAAGAAACTCATTTCACCAATTTCCAAAAGTTTTCATTGGGTTGTGCTAAATTGCTGAATCCTGATGCAAAACAAAAAATCCATTTAAAAGTGGAATTTTTAATACTTTTATTACGAAAATAAAAATTACAAAAATTGTTATCACATAATTTCTTCACGCTGACATTCTTCTTCACCATACTGGTACTTTGGTCCAAAAGAACAGATCTAAGGCTGAGGCATTAAACATTGCCAGTCACTTCATCTGCTTCCGATTGATCACCCGTATGATAGCTGCTAGAATCCATTCTCACGAAAAATAATCATGTGGGTTAGATCTGGGATAGTAAGTAATACCGGCTACCAGGGCATGCTATGGAATGGAATGGAAGGCGATACTGCAAAATTTCTTCCATTCCATACTAAAAGTTTTCCATTCCATATTTCTTTCCATAGTATAATTTTTTTCCATATTTTATTCCATTCTTCCATACTAATGTAATTTAACGTAATGGTAAAAATGCAATATTATTAAAATATTAAATTATGCGACATGCGCGCTATCTGCTGGATAAGCTTTCCAACCTAAAACTAGTCATGCTCATTCGTTGAACAATCCTACATTGCAAAAAAACATTAAATAAACACATGCATGTAAACATAAACGCAGTGGCGTTGCAAAAAATTTGAAAAGGGGGGGGGCATGATTTCCACATTTTTTTCAAGCGTATTTTTTTTTTTTTTTCGGTAGAACAAATTTGAAGCTGATTGAGAAACACAAAAAACTCTAGGGGGTTCCGGGGGCATGCTACCCGGAAAAATTTTTGAAAATTTACTTGCTGTAATGGCAATTTTGTGCTTTTTGAATAATTTTCAGGAAAATTTTGTTTGAATTGTTTGACCCTGATTCTGAGAGCTTAGCCAAATATGATGCATTTTGTTTCCACATTTTTGATTACGCGTGCTTAAAGCCTGGTCTACACTGAGGCCGTGCCAGGCTGAGAAAAGTCAAGTCAAGCCAAGCGACGTGTCTACACTGGAACTGTTAAGTGGTCAGACGGGGCGTGCTTTTTAAGTTGATGCAATCAAACGTCATCATAACGGTATGGAGTTGGCAGAGTGGTTCGCGCATTGGGCTGCGTTGATGAACAAACATACACTGATACAGTTTTCTGCTTGTTTGCTAACTAGTGGGCCGGTACTCTACGACTGTATTCATGGGAACCCAAGATCCTAACCAAACAAGTCAAGTCAATTTTATTTGTTTGCACTGAAATAGTCATCAAATAGTCAATTACACAACAACTTTTAACAAAAAAATGATAAAACAGTACAAAAGTTAGTTTGATTAGTAATGAAACAGTGGCAAACTGGACAGCGCAAGACCATTTCCTGATCATCTGAGTCAAGTTGCCCATATCCATTATCCAACAGGCGTAGAATTCGCAAATTTGTACATTAGAAATTTTGGGAGCTGGAGAAGGTTGTGGTTGAGCAGGGGTAGGAGATCCTGAAGTTGTTGGGTCTGTTGCAGGCATCTACACTAGCCCTCCTGTGAGTTCAATCAGGGATTCCAGAACCAATAGAATGAGTCTACCAAATGCAGCAGTCCCCTTCAATGGGGTATCTTTATCTGCTATACACAAATGTATCTGAAATCTTATTCAAATAGAATTGATTAGTACACAACAATAGAAAAGTTTTCTCTAGTAGTTGTAAATTCAGAAAAGTTTTCTCTAGGCTACTCAATTTTTAATAAACTTAGGTCCAGTGGGCGAATGGAGTAGGTTGCCAACTCGTCATTCTGGCCTTATTCTTACTACAGTAAGGTACTAACAACCTAGTCTACTGACATTTCAAAACTTAATACTTTCTAATCACTACTTTACAAAAAAAAACTTTCCACAAGCTTCAGTTCCCTCCTTCACTACAAACCAACCTGCCAACTGTCAACACTGCTGAATAGGCTAGTCCAACAGCTGGTATCAATCTTTTTGGCTGCTGAAGACTTGGGATGTAATTCATTTCAGCCAAACAAATCGGAATTGAATCACCCTTTGGTCTCTGCAAAACGTTTTTTCAAAAAAAAATCTAGACGTAGCCTACACTACTCAAGTAGTTGGATATCGGTAGGCAGAGCTGGGCAGCCGCTTCTTAAATAGTAGCGCCGCTGTCGCTGCCGCTAATTGACGAAAAAAGCAGCGGCGCTGCCGCTGCCGCTACTTGAATTAAAGAAGTAGCGGCGCTTCCGCTGCCGCTACTGCATACGAAAACAGGGGGCACTGCCGCTATTCGCTGCCGCAACTTTAAAGTTATGAAACTGCGAAAGTTTTCGTAAAAACTAAAAGTCACGAAACTTACGATTAACAATGACATAAAAGTGAATTTCCTTCATCTCAGTCAATGATAACTTCATGAAAAACAAATACTGGTAATAATAGAAGCATATTCACAGAAATCTGATCAGGGGCCAAGTTGGGGGGAGGTGCAGGAGAGACTAAGAGTCAATTTACTTTTGCTATTTCTTTCGATATGATTATATTTAACGAGCTCAAGGCTAATTCTCGCATCATAAAAATGATGTAGCCTACTGTACTGAAAATGTTTTCACCCAAATCAAAATGACTATCATTGGATACTTTAAAACACACAATCGCGGGTAAGTACACAAAGTAAAATCAATTTGCGCCCCCTTGAAATTTTTCCAGGCTACGCCACTGATTTGTTATGAATCACTTTAAATAATAATTATCTATGAGACTTAACTTTACTTGGCCTACTAGTTGTTATGCCATACTGTCTTAACCACTTTTGGCATAAAATCAACAACCATTTTTCTACTACTTTAGTGGTTCTGAATTTGTTCAAAATTTTCGAGCTAACTTGAGTTTCGTAATTTTGCTCCGGTATATCATTTTTAGTCTACCACCGCAAAGACTGATCAGTGATTTTTTGACATTAATTGTCTCATCGAACAGACAATGTTGTCGCTTTTTTTCCTGAACGGGTCGTAGTCGTAGTGTTAATGAGGAAAAACGATTCAAGATACTTGAATCAAAGAAGTGAGAAGTCAAACCAGCGGGGGGCATTACTGAAATGTTTGATTTCTGATGGTGAGATGCAGCTGTCTTTCTGAAGCAGCAACTGTCAATCAGGATTAGTGCCTGGCGATGAGAACGATGAAAACGGTTGTAATGAATAAATGGAACATCGCTTGCAATCTGACACTATGACTTGGCTTTAAGTTTTCATTTATTTGTTTCATGGTATTAATGTCAAGCTGAACGAGTCTACATTTAAGTTGCGATTTTATTATTAAATGGCTGCATACTACACTGTCTTCAAAATCTTTTTTTTTTTGCAGTAGCGGCAGCGGCAAGTCAATTATCTTCACAGAAGCGCTGCTGCGCTGGTCGCTACTCCGCCTCCGCATTCGCTGTTGGTAGAAAAAAACAGCGGCGCTTCCGCTACCGCTGCTGAAAAAACAGCGGCGCTGCTCAACAGCGCCGCTGTGCCCACCTCTCCCGGTAGGTTGCCATTCTGGCCTGCGTACAGCTTGGATTCTTATACAGCCAACTAAAATTTCAAAATACAATCCTTTGCTATTTTCTTCAGCCTGTTTATCTAAAAAAAATATACAAAGACAAAGTGTTTCACGACCCAGTAGTCTAAGACTATTAGCCTATATCTGTACCTGGAAACTGAAAAACTCCCGGTCGCAGCAAGTCGCAGTCGCAGCAGGCTGAGAAGAATTACACAAAGCGTAATTTTTTTTGGCTGTGCGCGGCTGAGCGGGGCACATGTCATGCGCTGCGCAAAGCTCCATTTTAATAAAACAAACTAACTTTTGCGCCTCGCTCAGCCTCAGTGTAGACCGGGCTTAAAGCGTAAGGCTTATTGCTATCGAAGAGGTTCGAAATTATGGAAAAATTGTATACATCCAAAACATTTTTGAAAATGGCTAGTGGGAGGATGTAGCCTATACCCCTGGCCTTCATCCTAACCCCTGGATCTGCCCTTGGCGATGAGCTACAGAAATCATCGAAAAAGTCTGGCATATTTCAGATACTTGCCACCATCAGTTTTGTTCTTTTTTACTAAAAGGCAGAATCAAAAAGGGGGGCATGGCTCGATGCCCTACCCTAAATACGCTCCTGCATAGACGTAAACAACGTATTGATGCTTAACGCAAAAGAATAATAAAGCCAGTCACTACATGCTAAAAACTTACACTGCAGAACCGAAAAGTGACTAATTATCCTCACTCTAGTTTGGTAGTACTTCGCAATTTGTAAGTTTTGATATATACTGTTAGACGATCTTCCATTCCATTTTTTTCAATCATATGGAAGACGATCTTCCATTCCAATTTTCAAATCTTCCATTCCATTCCATTCTGAGAATTTTCCATATTCCATACCAAAATTCTCCTTCTATTCCATATCATTTTCCATTCCATAGTATGCCTGGCCGGCTACCAATGTAGCATTCCAGATTTCCAGTGCACTACGGTAGACTACTCACAAGCTAGCTAAACTGCGTAAGATATCTGTAAAATAGAGTAGTCAGCTTATTTTCTTTTGCATGATGTAACATTTTAGCAATAATTATGTTTTTGTAGCTGTGGTCTTCGTATATGCATATATGTTTTTTGTTGGTAAAAATGCTGAGTTTTTTGGCGTGTGTATGTAATAAACCTGTTTGATTTTATAGTCTCTGGTCAGATTGTGGCTGCTGACTCAAAGCACTTCACCGCCTCCTTGATGCTTATAAAGTTGAGTTTTTATTTATGTGAACTGCATTAGTCTACTGTCTACCACAGGGGTAGTTACGCTTCAGGCGCCAAACAAAAATTAATTCAGTAGACTAGGTCTACAATTTTACATTAACCACTTTTTGTTGTAGCTAGGCCTAGCGTAAAAACCTAATAACAACTTGGAAGCTTATTGCTATCCTCCCTGACTTTTAAAACTACCAAAACAATTATGATATTACACCTGCGTCGTTGTTTTAAAACCCTGCTAGTCTATGACAGTGTCAGCGACAGCATTGCTAGGCTCTAGCCTACCCAGTCATCGAGATGCCACAACTGAAACTTTACGACTGGGATGACGTCACTGCCGCTACAACGATTTCAATGTTTTAGCTATCGTCTTCGCAGAAGAGAATCGAAAATATAACAATTTACAAAAAATGGAGAACCGGTTAGATAAAAATAACATGAATATCTCTTCCTCATAGCAACTACGGGGTGCAAAGCCACCAAACGTGCAAAAATGAAAAATTGCCTTCACAGGCACTTTGATTGCCTGTCATGCATTTCAAGTAATGGTGGTGATCATTTATATTATCTACTCCCATTGCCTTATCATATTTTGATGTTTACAGAAGTTGCTTAGCTGTTGGTCATGAAACTGATTATAAAGCATAATACACATCTGTGAGATAATTCTAAATGAAACGTTGAAAGCAAAAGGTAGGAGAAATAACTTTGGTTGAATTGCTGATACTGAATTGCTTACCAAAAAAACACTGCAAATTCGGCACATATTACTTTTTCCAAAGTAACCTCAAAACTATAAATTTTATGACAAGAAATGCTCTTTAGACACATATTAACTTGGCGATTCCGCAACTTTTGACGCCAAAATTATGTTCCTAGGTCATTGGGTTACAAAGTTAGAGAGTTTTCCCAAATTTGACCTTTCATGACGTCATTTGACCCGGTGGCACGAACAGTGTTGGGTGCAACTAATCAAAAACAAGCGTAAAGGTGTTTTTTCATGCCCATGCAAGTTTTTAGAACTAGCCTACTGTATTTCAAAATTCAACAATAAGTTTTTTTACCCACCCTAATCTACAGTACTTATTAAATGTGCATTTGTCACAATTCATAACGCTGCAGCATTACGGAAACGCAAAACAATAGCAGTCTATACACGCTAAAAGTACTACTGCGTCGCAAATGGTGTAGCTTACTTCTGACATTTATTAAAGCCGATCATGTTTTTCCGTAGCACCAACAATCCAACATGCTACAGCAGAATTAAATTTCAAAAATGATACAATAGAAATATTTTCAGTCAAGCTGAATCGCGGTAAGTGCAGAAACTTGTTGATCATAAAAAACCAAAGAGCCTCTAAAGGCAAAGCATTGACCAACTATTAATACAAGAATAGTACAAGAATAGATTGTGAAGAAATGATCTTGATGAGTTTCTAAAGGTTGCCGCAAGTAGAAAACATTCTTTTAACGACTAACAGCGGAGCAAAAATGTTACCAAGCCTAAAATAAAACGAATAAAAACAATTTGAACGAGTGTTTAGTTAAAATAGGAAGAGCAGTAAGTTGTAGCGAAGAAGTCTTTAGTTTATGTTGTTTCTGCTTTCAATTTGATAAACCGTAGTTTTTCCAAAACTTTCAACATCTCAGATAACCGAGTGAATAGAGCGTCTCCCTATAGAGCTGTAGACTCGTGTTTGATTCCAAGTCAGGTCAAACTAATGACTGTAACTTTGGTACAAACTGGCAAGACTGCATCTGGTTGTGACTTCGGTAGAGACACTTAACGGGATTTCCCCATTCTAAAGTGGCATACAATACAAGATACAGGGGCGGCTCGTCTAGAGGAGCTACGGAGCTGCAGCACCCCCAAGAAAATCCCAACAAAAATTTATGAATTTTATTTATTTTTTTCAACATTATCATTCAATGTTTATGTGCTATTGAAGTTTTCTTGAAAAAAAAATGGATGAGGGTGGACCACCTACCCCTTTTTTGAAAAACAAATAATATTTTTAATTTTTGTAATTTTTGATGAAATTGTTTAAAATGGCAACACTTCTGCGAAATCTGCGGCAGCAATGGAAATATTAATTTACTCAGCGCCAATTCCCGCGCTTTCATGCAGCCATTTCAAAGCAAGTTAATACTTGATTGTTAGTTTTCTATTCGATTAACAATTTTTTGTCACATTAGTGAAATAACAAGCTCAATATTAAACCAGATTATTTTCATAAAAGTATTAAATGTTATGCTTAGTGGCTTTCTCAGTAATGCTATGAATTTTTAAAACGTAGAAGGAAGCTTTGGTCAGAATGTACTTCTTTCTGCTGTATTGCAATATTGCAGCTGCAGAAGCATTTTTCGACTTTGCAGCGACAATGCAGTGACAATGGTACAATCATAGTTACGTAATGATAGGTACAATACGTTTGTTAGCTGAACTTAGAAATTGCTTTGCTGCTTAGTTCCTACAGATGTACTTGTCCCACTTGGTCCAGTGGTTTTACAAAAAAGTTCAACTGGGACTTGTATTTGTGGGCTTACCGGTACTGAGTAGGGTATGGTATTCACGTGTAGCTACCGTAACTAAAATCAAATCTTCATCATACTCGCGGTATTACGCCGAAGCGTGTAACGAGTGGCGGGCTCATCTCCGTGGCTTAGCGCTTGGGCTACACAGCTCCGAAGGAACGTTGCAGCGGTGACGAACCGTTGGTGACCCTGCGCCGATTTAACCGACCCGGGATTTGAACCCAAGACCTTTCGTACCGATAGCGTGTGCGCTAAGCAACTGAGCTAACGGCCGGTCCTTCACTAATTTGGGAATAATACTAAGCATACACCACTGACCAGAAGACCTGTTGGTATAATTAAAGCTAGGCTTATTCGATATCTACGGGTATAACTGTACATATAGGCCTACGTGGGAATTTTATTTAAAAGCAATGCCACAGGTCCCCATTCGTGCTTGGTGTGATTATTGCAATAATTTTGTAATCGTTATTGTTGGTGGCCTGGTGTAAAAACGTTGATTTCACGTCAGCCAGGATTATTGTTTTACCTACTTCGTTGTTTGTCATTTTGTGAAACCTTTCATAATTACTTCTACTCGGTCGAGTTTGTTAAACAGCTAATTAAAGACGGAAAATTCAAATAGAATTTTAACGTAAGTTCGAGCCGTGCGCGTGACTGCTAAAAATCCGGTTAACTTTTGCAGATTCATAAACATTTTTTTAGACAGCTTTATCGCTTTCGTTAATATTTTTATGATATGCTGTTATTCATGAATGAAATTATTTAAACATTCTTGTCGAGTATCCTTTAATATTATTACTAATTGTTGTTATTGCCTAAAAAGTGACCAGAACATACAACGTACAGCACGTGAAGACGGTTGCTTTACGTGTAAAACATGTTGCTGTTTTACGTTGAATATAATTCTTGCAGCACCCCAAGTTTTTACTTTACGAGCCGCCACTGAAAAGATAGCAAGCGCTTTTTTCATTGAGTTTATGATCGATTGCTCGTCAAGCTGCGCCGCTAGCGGTTGTGCCGAATTCACGTTATTGCAGAAATTCGGTTTCTTATAAATTGCAAGAACATATAGGCTATACCTAACGTACGTTACGTTGTTTTTGTTTTGATAATATTGTGTCCATAAATCACAAAAAGACCGTAAGTACTTTGCATTGTATTTGAGATTTTTTGTTGGGTATAAATCTTTTTAAAAAATTGTAAAAACACCGTGACGTCACTTATTTTTTTAATTCTTGCAATAACGGCGTTTTTTCTCTGGTAATAAATTGGCTAGAACAACGCAAACCTTTTCGTCACTTCAGTGATAAATCGCAAAAACAACGTACCGGTATCTGGAAAATAATGATTGCGTAATACAGTTATCCGATGTTCTTTTATTACAGTAAAATTTGAGATTACGTCTGCGGTTTCGCCGTTTAACCGATTAATGTATGAAAAGCAAGCGAACATATTGAAATGAAAAAACAGCGCAACGGATAAAGTTCAATTTTAAGCCCCCAGATCCCCTTTTCAAAAGGTCTCTTTTTCTGCCGATACGTAGCTTCTTCTTCTGCTAAGCTTGTTCTGCCAATACGTGGATGACTGTTTTGCCACCTTCACTGCACCAACCTGTATCGACGTATTTTTCAATAATCTGAATAGTATACACAAACAAATCCAATTCACAAAAAAAATAGAATTAAGCAACTCCTTAGCCATTCTCGACGTTTTAATTGAAAAATCTAACTCCGGAATTAAAACTAGCATTAATCAAAAACTTACCCACACCGGCCTCCTCAAATATTCCAGTTTTTCCCCATTCGCTACAAACGCAATTTAATCAACAACCTCCTCCAACGCTCTTTTACTATCAGTAACTCATACCTGCAAATCGACTCTGAATTCCAATCAATCAAAACAACCCTAATGAGAAATGAATATCCCTCTAGTTTCATAAACAGATGCATTAGACAATTCTTGAACAAGAAGTTTTCCAAACATCCAAAAACTCAAACCCAAACTTGTAACCACTTCAACTTCAAACTACCATATCTGGACAATATTTCACACAACATCGACATGGAATTACAACAGTTCATTTACAAACATCTTCTAGACTCCAAATTACGCTTCATCTAACCAAAGCCACCTCAAAAAAAGCTAAGTAGTATACCGTCTTAATTGTTCGTGTGGATTCTTTTACGTAGGTCAGATCCGCAGAAACCTCATTAAACGCTTACAAGAGTATCACACCAGTGACAATTCGGAAGTATGTTATCATATTCAATCCAACATCCACCACAAAGTAGACTTTAACATTCCACAAATCCTTTCCCACTCCCCAGATAAATACAAACTTCTCATCCTCGAGTCCTTATTTATTCAACAACTCAAATCGGATCTTAATTTGGACTCCACATTCTTTTCACTCTGCCTATTTAACTCGTGACTAACTACAACTTTTCCAAGTTCTGTCTCAATTTTCTTTTTTTACACCATGGCTTGAGACCCAGCTTAGTGTAGGCTTTTAGCGTTGACAATGGCACCAGAAGTGAGCCGAAACGTCTGCCCAACTATTTTCAGCTGTTTCTTGGCTCTATTGTTTGTAACAAAAGGCCTCATTTTACCAAAAAATGAATAGTGTGTAGATAAAAGGTCTTTGAGAAGATGGACAAAAATGAGCACAAAAGAACAAACAAACATGAGACACGAAAGGGCGCGTAGGCGTCTGAATTTTCCAACTACTTTTTGCAGCAACCAAAACTTTTCAGTTACGGTGTATTTGAAACTTATTGCAGCTTAGCTCTGATTATTATTATATAATTCTTTATTGAATTAATTGAATTATTTCTGATTACACAGGTTAGTTTTTTATTATTGATGTTTATTCACATTATGTGAATTGACGTATCATAATGGTTCCCAACAACCTTACTTCTCACGCTTTAAGGTACTACAATACCTTGAAAGCTTACTTAAGGTACGGTAATACAGTTGGCCAGAGTTGTTAACGGGCCGAAGATACTGAGCCCGACCCGAATCCGATTTTTTAAGCCCGAACCAGACCCGAACCCGAATCCTAATTTAGCAGCCAATCTGAGCCCGATTTAAACTCGAAATCAAAAACATGACTTTCAATTTTGAAGAAATAATAAAAAAGAAGATGAGTTTTACCCATCCACAATCACCCCAGTTACGAACAGCAATATTTATATGAGGTGTTTTCTTTGCGTTATTCCAGCTATCACGAAAGCCCCATCACTCACTGAAATCTCGATTTTGCTCCGGCGTCCGACCCGATTGAAGCCCGAAAATTTTTCAAAATCCGAGCCTGAGCCCGGCCCAAATCTGACCCGACAAGCCCGAGCCCGATTGATAACTCAGCAGTAGGCTACGCTCAAGTGGATCACTTTGGGCCGAGGGTATTTGATCAAGTTAACCGAAACAATACAGAACTGTATTTAAAAAAAGGTCAAGTTGTTTAGTCAACAACAAAAAACAACTTCAAGCAAAAGTGATCCAGATAAACGAAAAAATTGATCCAGTGATCCAGAAAAGGGGTGTACTTTTACGTTGAAAATACTTATGTAGGCTAATTTGGAACTTAGAAAAATGATCCAGATGACTGAGTGATCCACTTATTTACGAGCCAGTAAAGCGTAGCCAACTGCAATATAAAATCTGTCATAGAGCATAAGGATACCAAATTACAGCTGCTGGATAACGATGACTGTTGCTGGGTATCTGTTGAAGTTTCTACTACGTATATAGCAGTCCAACCATTCTTTGGAAAGTTTTTACCTTCAAACGCTTGGAATTGATTCATTCTCCAGCACAGGCGTCGATTATCGCAGGGGTATTGCACTTCTGGGCATGAATTACGAGGGGTCCAAACATGTCTGGCCCCCTCAAATTTCATCTGTTGTATTTGTTTCAATAATAAAATCTGCCCACTGCAGTTGTTAAATGTAGAAAAATATGCGTGCATTCGGCCGCGGGGGCTTTGTTTTTAACATATAGGTGAAAAAGTTAACGACGTTACTGGGCATATGAGAAAAAGTCATTCAGTGATAAATCGCGAAAACAAAGTACCACCTACAAGATGTTACTGGGAGATACTGCAGTTGTGTGTTGTTTTTTTTTCATTTATTTCGTAAAAATTTTACATTGTGCCGGTATTATTCTTTTTACTGTTTCTCTCTTTTATGGCTTGAAAAGCAATTAAGCAAATATAAGAAACCGAAAAAACAACGAAATGGATAGAGTTTAATTTTATGCCTTAAAATACCATTTTATTGTTTGCTTAATTTCGAAAAAAATCGATGCGTAAAAAGATGGCTTTGTAACGAAAAAAAAAAAAAAAACATGAATAAGGAGAGTCATTTTGACAATACTAATACTAGTGATGGAGTTCTTGAGACAAGTCTCAAGTCTCGAGATAGTCTCGACTTTCGAGACACATTTTTCAAAGTCTCGTCTCGGCCTTGGTCTCGCACTTGAACTACAAGTCTTGGTCTCGTAACATTATAGCCTCGAAATATGAGAAGTTTCGAGACTCAAATTTTTTTTCGTGAACGTTGGACTAGGAAACTTAGAATTTAATTATAGGATGTGAGAAATGCAGTGCAAACAAAAATTTGATTGACAGCAATTTAAAATTTTGTTTTTCACGGTCTCACTTTAACTGTTTTAAACCGACGTCGTGAGAAAGAAATTTTTTTGTCAATCTTAATTTCTAATTATTGGTTTCTCGGTGGGAGATACTGTATTTTCTTGAATAGAAGCCGCCTTTGAATAGAAACCGCACAAATTGATTAAAAAAAAAAAAACAGTAGAAGCCGCCTTTAAAAAGAGGCCGCAACGGACAAAACCGTTTCTTTACTCATACAAGAGACAAAGCAAACAAACCCAACGACACACAACAAGAAAAACTCAAACATTGTATTGTGGGGCGCCGTTTGGAAAAAAACTACGTTTTGTGAACCATGTTTTTTGAGATTATTTAGACCATAATTTGTCCGATATAATTAAGTCTGACCAAAAAACACACGCAAAACAAGTTGGACAAAATCTTTTTTTTTCAAACGGCGCGCCTATGCGCAAAGATTTCAAAAGCAAAGACAACATTATAAATAATGTTGCTGCAAATAGAAATAGCAATCCACGACCGGTTTCGCTCTCATTATGAGCTCTTCAGGTGAATATAGCAAGGGAGTAGCCAGGGGGGGCACGGGGGCCATGTCCCCCCCAATTTTGCGTTGGCCAGAGTAATGATAGCGCAGCCGCAATGGCCAGCGAACAGTCAGTCGGTCAGGCGTCACTTCAATTGTTCAAAACGAATTTCCGTCGCCATATTATTTTCACTGTCATACTCATTGCTTAAATTTGAGCGCTTCTGCAGCTGCAAAAGTTTTAGCTATACAGAATGCTGAAAATGTTGCACGAAAAGTGGTTAAATGTTTAAGACCAGTGTCAAGAAAACAGCATTGTCGCCAAGGGGGGGCCAGGGGGGCCTAGACCCCCAATCGACATGCTTGCCCCCCCCAATTAACAATCTTACTCTTTTAAAGAAAGCAGCTTTTGTGCTTAATTTGAAACATTGGCCCCCCTGATAAACGCTTGGCTACCCTAATTCGACTGCTCTGGCGCCGGCTCTGTCTCTAGTCAAGGAGAAACAAAACGTTATCTTGTCGGCTTACGTGAAACCCGGTTTGTAAAACGCCATGTATCTATACCAGTGTAGCACTCAAAATTAGGAACAAAAAATTTCAATAAAGTTTGTCCGAAAGCTGTTCAAAATGTCCTAAAATGGCCATTATAGTACGTGAATTTTCAAAAATTTTCCAGAAGAGCATGCCCCCGGACCCTCTGGAATCTTTTTTTTTTGTTCCTCAACTTGCTTCAAAATAATTCTGCCGGAAAAAACTACGCTTGAAAAAACGTCGAAATTTGGTGCCCCTTTCTTACAAAAAAATTCTGATAAGGCCTACGCCTCAGACACGAAACGTTTCAAAGGGCTTCGTTACGCTCTTTTCCGCGTTTAGACGTCTACCGTTTTTGTATTTAAAGTAGTAAACATTCAACCTAATTTAAAATTGCATCTATCCCCCCACCAAAATTTTCTGGATCCGCTCCTGTCCTGAAGTAAGCACTCATAAATTGAAAATGAGCGAACAAAATGCATCATACTTGGTGAAGGACTCCGAATAAGGGGCAAAAAGTGTGATCAAAATTTGTTCAAAAAGCACTAAAAAGGCCATTACACCATGTAAAATTTCAAAATTTTTCCGGGAAAGTAGGGCGGATCCAGGAGGGGATGTGGGGAATGCATCCCCCCCACCAGCTATTTTCAACAACGGTTTGGATGAATAAAATTTTTCCATAATTTCGAACTTCTTCATAACAATATGTCTGAATCTCCTTAAGCACGCCTAATCGAAACTGTGCGAACAAAATGCATCGTATTTGGTGAAGCTCTCAAAGTTAGGGGCCAAAAATATGAACAAACTTTGCCTGAAAATTGTTCAAAAAGCACTAAAATGGCCATTACAGTGTGCAGATTTTCAAAAGTTTTCCGGGGAAGTATGCCCCCGGATCCCAGTAGAATCGTTTTTGTCACTTAAGTTGCTTAAAATTAACTCTGCCGGAAAAAACTACGCTAGAAAAGTGACTAAATTGCGTGCCCCCTCTCAGAAAAAAATTTTGAATACGCCCCTAACATGAAACATTTTCTAAGGACTTGTTTACGTCCGTTTCCGGGTCTAAACGTCTTTGTATTTAATTAACATTCAAGCAAATTCAAAATTACATCCCCCTTAGCAAAACTTTCAGGATCCGCTTCTGCGGAAAAGCATGCCCCCGGAACCCCTAAAGCCGTTTTTTCTTTAATTTGTTTCAAATTTACTCAGCCGGAAAAACATACGCTCATAAAAAATGTCACAATTTGGTGCCCTCCCCAAAAAAACTTCGAACACGTCCAGTGGCGTATCCAGGGGGAGGGGGGGCACCATGGCACTGCCCCCCCCCCCCCCCCCCCTTCCTGACGAAGCATAATCTGAAGTGTAATGAAAACGTTCTTATAAAATACCGTAAACTTCGTTTCAAAAGCTCCCTCATCTTTACCATTTTTTCAATTACGACTAATTTTTGCGCCATTTAAGTTTCGACATACCTTTTCCACAATAAGCGCTGGTTATGCAATTATTGCATCATAACAGCGCAATAGGATCAAATATATATTCAAATGTAAGTAAATATGGCGAGCAAAAAATACTCAGTTAAAAATTATTTTAAGAAGAAAAATAGGCAGTTTGATTAGTATTAGGGTAGCGATTAGCGAACTTAAGGATTGCCTGCCTAGATCTACAGACTCTGCTGTAAATAATTAACTCCATATTCATCCGTAAAACAAAGTAAATACCAATAACTGGAAGCAAAAATCGAAATACGGGAAGACAGCGTGAGTCTTTTTGAGCCAGTGTGAGCCTTTTTGAGGCGCCTAGCGGGACCAAGCTGGGGGGCTGGTGCCAAAACGCTGTGCATAGCTACCTTGGCCTTCTCTTTGAAGTCGAAGTTCTCACACGCGCCTCATTGACAAGCCCATCAACGACGCTTTGCGCCTGCTGACTGGATGCCTCCGTCTCACACTAACGGACAACCTATTTCTATCAGGCATCACACCGACTGAGCTTCGTCGAAAGAAACCCACACTGTCGTTGGCTTGTCGTGCCCAGGAGCCTGGCCATCTACTCCATGATCGGCTCACGTCTCACTCTTATGGAGGGCATCGACAGCTTAAGTCAAGTCATCCCTTTGTGCCTGCTGCTCTGAAACTGCTCAGAGATGTAAGCAAACTGGACATCAGTGCAGCAAGATGGGCGGACCACAGTTGGAGCAATGGGTGGCAAGAGAGCACTTCTCGTCTACATTCATTTTTGATGATGTGGACGTTTTTCCACCTGGAATGGGGCTTCCCAGATCCACCTGGGTCCGGCTGAACCGTCTCCGGACTGGAGTTGGCCTCTTTCGTTCATCAATGCATAGATGGGGCATGACTGCCACAGCGTCCTGTGAGTGTGGTGCAGAGGAACAGACCGCAGACTATATTATAACATCCTGTTCCATATACCGCCATCCAAATGGGATTCGGGGTATGCTTACTGTAAACGAGAGTTGGGCAAGGAGGCTGTCTGACACGTGCTCAGCCATTTATAGTGATGCTACTTCCCGATGCAACATCGCACCCACACGAAAAAGAATCGTGAGCCTAACGCCTCGGCCAGAGCAAGTCATTTTTTGAAGTTCTTGGCCTATTGTAATTTGCCCCCCTTAAATATTCCGCTGGCTACGCCCCTGAATACGTCTCTGACATGAAACATTGACACCCTGTTCCGGGTCTTAACGTCTGACGTTTTTGTATCTAGTAAAACTCAACCTAATTCAAATCTGCATCCCCCCACCAAAATTTTCAGGATCCGTTCCTGCTGTTGGGTAAGATTTCTTAAACTTTAGTCCCCTCCCTCCCCCCCCCCAATTGAAAATCCTGGCTACGCCTGTGGAATATAGCTAATGGAAAGTTGTTGAGCAAAAGCATAAAAAAACATTGTGAAGAAAGACAAAAGAAATACATGAATAGTACCAGGTAGGAAATATTAGATGGCTACGATAGCAACTGATGGCATTTTGGATGCAATCAAGGCAACGTCCAAATGAACTGAATAAGATAAAACAAATTGTTTCCAGAATAAGATAAAGCATATATCGGACAAATTATAGTCTAAATAAGCTCAAAAAACATGGTTCACAAAAAGCATAGGCCTAGTTATTTTGCGCGTAATTTTTGGTCCGACTTAGAGTACAGTTTGTCCGATATATCGGACAAACTATGGTCTAAATGAGTTGATGAAACATGTAACACAAAGTCGTTCTTTTCCAAAAATCATGGTTTACAGAACGAATAGTTCTTTTCCAAATTGCACCTCATATTGTGTGTTTTATTTCAACTATCAATGGTCATTTTCATCATTCAAGTAAATGCTGATTTTGTTTTTACCTACAGTAATTAGCGCTTTCTCCGTTTGGTTTTGTTGAATGCTTTACGCAGACGCTAGAGGAATAGCAGCTGTAGGACTAACGGTAGGAGAGCGCGTGATGAACTACTTATGAATGTTTTATAAAAAAAAAACAACAATAGAATGGCATCTGATTAAGTGGTTCTATTTTGTGTCATTTATGGTAATTTAACTTGAATGCTAACTTACTGGACACCAAATTCAAGATAAAAACGTTGATATAAAAAAATTAAAGCCGGCCTCGAATAAAAACCGTACAAAATGTTTAAAAATAAAAAATAATCAGTGGCGTACGCACTGGGGGGTGGGGGGGGGGGCAAATGAAAACTTTACTTTTTGGAACGAACCGCCTTTTTTCATGCAGAGATTGCCTAAATTGCTCTCATGTTTTTCCGTGCTATCCAACTTGCTTTAAAATCTTGAAAAACCTTCATTGTGATGCAATAATTGGCCTACTAATAGTCAAACTTTGCCTGTGCGCAGCGCCTGACGTTGACGATTGCAGAAAAAGTGAGACCTTCATTGTTTTTAAGGCAAAATCGTTTTTACGCACCGTAACTGTCTCAGGAGCTGGAGTGCTCTGTTTCCCAGACACCCCGATTATGTGCTTGAGAGTGTCACATGATATCGACGCTGTGATTTGGGTGAAAAATACTTAGATATAATTGACGCTGTTTTTGACCGTAATCACATGATTAGAGATTCCTCTCGCGCGTAATTTATTGTAATATAAAAATGTTTCGGTAGGGAGAGCAGTTTTTGCTCATGCTTCACTGTCTTCAGTTTTCAAGACAGGGAAAACTGCCCCTTTTATAATGAGAGCATGTTAAATGTTTTTATCAAGGTTTATATGTGTTGTTTATATCAATGTTGGTTCTTGAAAAGATTTTTTTGGAGGGAAGCAATTACCTGTTTTACCCTCCTGGCTACACCCTGTTTGTGACGTTGCGAAATCTAGCTTACTTTAGTCGGTTAACCTTCCTATGGCCCAAAAATGAAGTCGACTAAAATTTTTTGGTAAATTTTTAACCACGAATTGACAGCATGAGTTTTTGTGAAACCTTTTCGCTCCCACATGAAGCGCAAAGAATCAAGCAAAAGTGTGAATGAAATATCTGGATTGTTTTCTTCGTTATGGCATAATAATAGCTGTGACGTCACTGAAACCCACGTCATCACGATGTGACGTCACTGAAATTCTCCCATTGAAAAATCCTGCGTTCGCCACTAAAAATAATAGTCACGACTTCTAATCAAGAAAATACTTTAGTTGAAAAAACTCCGATAGAGAGATGTGAGAGAGCTGCTTGACATTCTTCAAAGTTTCAAATATCTGTCATTTTATTATTCGCTTTTTTATTCACTTATGAAGATGTGATGTAAAGCTGTCTGGAGAGGGGGGTGTCGCGACCGCGGTGTTATTTCGTGTTTTTCTGTATTAGAGGTGTCAATTGCTGCAGTCTGCTTTTTCTTTCTTCGCTGTTAGTCAATGCGCTAATTACGCCTCGTATGTGGCCCTTGCCTATAGAATGAGTTTGAGGTGGTAGCATGGCGGTACAATGAGTTTTTGTGAAAGGAACTTAATTAGGCCACTTACTGGTTGGCTGCTTGACTCTGGGTGGTTGCTTGACTCGAAAACCTTAATCGGTCCATTCGCTGTCTCCCTTCGGGCTGCTTTTAAACCTCGCTTTATTATTGTATTTTGTTGAGCTCGAAAAATAAACATTTCTGTCTGTCTGTCTGTCTGTCAGGCCAGGTTCAGGGTGATTGTTTTCAGCCTCATATTAGAGACCAGATCACTGTAGTAATCTACAGTTGCGATTGCGAACTCAGGATGATGAACTTGAGCCAACTTACTTCTTTGAAAATTATTTTTAAAATATCTAAGAGTTGTACCGGTAGCGATTAGGGTCTGTGAAGATTGAAATAGCTTAGCCTACAGTATGAACCAAAAATCAAATCTTCATTATATTTGCGTTATTACGCCGAAGCAAAATACGAGTTGTGGGTCCTATCTCAGCGGCTTAGCGCCTGGGAACACCACTCTGAAAAAACGTCGCAGTGGTGGCGAACCGTTGGAGACACTGCGTCCGATTTGATCGGCCCGGTAATTGATCCCCAGACGTGGGCGACGAAACCGAGAGGACGCGAAGAATTTCTGGGGCAGTGAGAGACGCTTTTTAAGGTGAAAAAGGCCATAGGTGTTCAAGTTGTATATTATAAACTTAGTCTCGTCTCGGTCTTGATCAGATTCACCGAGTCTCGATCTTGGTCTCAAAAATGTTTTAAAGTCTCGGATCTTGGTCTCGAATTTTTTTTTAAGTCTCGTTCTTGATCTCGGTCTCGATCACTGGAACTTGACTCCATCACTAACTAATACGTTTGATTGCTGCACTGCTGAAAGTTCAGGTGCGAGTACAAAAAACGCGACGAAACTTCGCAATAGATCACAATCAAAAGTGCCATCTGTGACGATCAGAACTTTTTTTTGCATTTGATTGTTAATTTTATTCATTCATAAACTATGCGATTAAAGAATACGGAACCAAAAAAACTGTAAACTCACACATATCGAAGTTCTACGTTTGCTGTGAAAATGAAAAGTTTGAAAGGGCGCATAACTCAGAGACCATTTTCTTTGGAGTACAGTTTTAGCTTTGTCAACTGCCATACTATTTTAATGTTTTTTGATGTCATGATATTAATCTTTAATTTTTGCCTTAAAGCATCTCGTCGAAGTATCTAAAAGGAGTTTGTAAACGTAAAAGAGGTGCAGTGTTTAAGCGGTAAAGATCTGTTTAGAAATACTTAACATAAAAACTCTTCACAGCTTTGTTTTCTCATTGAATTTCAGCAACTACAGTATACGGACAACGAAATGTCCGACGTCTAACACCTAACGTATTGATCAGTTTTCGTTTGAAATATCAGAACGTCTTGTCTCTATACGCAAGAAAAAGATGAAAAAATGTAATCGACCGCGGTTTGTTAAGCATTATTAGCAGTAAATACTATTGTTTAATAAAGTAGACATGGCTTATCCAAGAGGGGACAGGGGCTTGAGATATCCCTGTTAGCCGACAATCGTCTGGTCTGTAGAAGGAATAACTCGGAAATTGAACAACTCATTTAAACGCGTAATTAGCTTGAAGCGGCCAGTATCTGCAACTTCAGCCTTCTACCTTCACTACCAGATTAAACAATTTTTTGATTTTGGCTGGCACGTCAACGCCACCGACTCGGAAAAATTGAAATAAACAAACCAATTTATCTCCAAACCACGTCCAAGCAAAATTTATCACCAATATTGTTTTCAAGTTACAATTAAGCAAGCAAAAAATTGAAATACCGAGAAAGGAGACACTATGAAGTCTTTCTGTCTTGAGAATTTTGAAAAATGTGGATCACGGTAGACTCGTTCTTGAATCAATTATATCTAGACTCAAAGGTGAATTTTGTTTTTAAGATTTATATGACCCATCATAGCAACATTTTTTGTTTCAGTCGCTAAGAAAAATATATTAAAGTTGCACTTTGACATCAAAACAGTGAGTGCTCCCTACGTACACCCTGCATCATCGAAATTGCCCTGGTCATGCATTTTGAAGTACCAACCAATGATATCAAATCCAAAAATGTGTAGAATGTCACGACTTAAAAGGACAAAAATATTTGTTGCACTGACTTTCTTATCTCTGATCTTAATTTGCTCTTACTTGCATGAAACAATTTCACCACATCAAGCACAATCAGTATTCAAACCTGTTCAAAGATTCAGAACGAAGATTGCCGTAGAACCACACTCTAGCATCGTTGATTCAATTAGAGGCGAAACATTCTCATCCAGGTTTACAAACAATACGAAGCGTTTGTCCATTCCATCACCATCTGAATTGCTGAGCCTACGCATTGTTATTCCTCCGGAAGTTTATGATAAGAAATCACCTTTCTATGGAATGGTTTACAAAGACATTTATGGGTTACCAATGGCAGCGTTTACAAATGAGTCGTTTGATGAAGAGGTAATTGAAAGTTGGACCCACTACTTCCCTTCGTTGATGTCTGCAATCGAAAACGATAACAAGTTTAACCCTACTCACAATCCAGCTTACTTCACAAAGTCAAGCGTAATTACTCTTAACAAAATTAATTACACGTTGAACGATGAGTTTGAGGCCACTATTACATCACTGGATGGACAAGAAAGAAGGAAGACATTTGGAGGAGATTATTACCGAGCAAGGTTAGTCCTTGACCATGAGAGGTATTCTGACGGAATACCATGTAAAGTGATCGACAATAATAACGGAACTTACACAGTAAAAGCACCGCTTGTTTTGGAGGGTTCACTGACATTAGATGTTAAACTTGTGCTTACATTGCAAACAATAAAACGTCTTATCAATCACACATCATTTCCTTGTTCGAACACCACTGTGTACTACTCAGAATTAGAAAGCAATGAGACTGTTCGTTGTGCCTTGTCTTCAAAATGGTAAGTTAGAACGTTTTTCACTTTACCATTGCATAAGTTTTCTGCATAAGATGGGCAGCATGCGAAAGTGAAAAGCATTCTAAAAAGAATTTTCTTCGCATTTACATAATATCATTCGATCCAATTAATCGCAAATTAAACCGAGATAAACACAAGCAACTTAAACTCAAAAAATTTTGTAAGGTTAATAGCAATTACAATTATTAACTGAGCGCCAATTAGTTTTTTGGTACAACCGACTCAAAATTCGACAAAAAAACAACTTAACTCAAAAACGTGTGGGAACGATGAAGACAAATATTTTTTGGCTCACTCAAGCTAAAGAAATTGATTGAAGTTTTGGCGTAAAAAGGAAACCATAACCAAACATCAGTTTCTTTTACTGTAATTAATTTAAATAAGGTGAGTCACGTTTTCTACGAGTAGATGCTGTGTATTGTACCTCAAGCAACGATTGGGTTGTTATTAAAGAGACTATTTAGGCCTACGTACTTTTTTCGCGGATTTCTTACTTATGCGTTTAATGTGTTTCCAGCTTGGAAAATGAATCTTCTTTATGTGACTACAGCACACCCTGGAATAAGTTTAAGTGGGTATGTGTAAAACCACCAAGTGGAAATTGCTCCAAAATCGCTAATAGTTTCACTGATCGGAACACGCATGAAGAAACTATACGATGGCAATCTAATTTCAGGTTGAAAGACAATTCCTGTGTTATCGATTTCAACGTAACGAAGAAACGAATTGAAGTGGAACCAACAAAAGCTCATCGCAGCGTTGTTCATCAATGGTTGCCTAGATGCAAAAACATATTTGCAAAGAGCAAGTCGAATCCACTGCCTTCAGTCACGGGTTATTTTTTAGAAAATAAATGGAACTCGTTAGTTTGCAAAAGCAATGTTACCAATTATAATTTTCAGCGCATTCAAACTTGTTTGCAAAACAAAGTTGTTTATTTTATTGGCGATTCAACAACGAGACAGTTTTTTCGCTTCTTGGTAACAAAATTATCCTTGAAAGAAATTGGGACAGATGCTACTTTTGTTTGGGCGCAACCGCGAGTTGCATTTGATGAGAACAACATCACCATGTACTTCAGAGCCCACGGTCAGCCTTTACAAAATCCAGGTCCACCTCATACCCGACCGTTTGTTTCAGACACGATCTCCACAATAGTCGGAGGAAACAACGTGTTTGTCGTGTTCAATATCGGAATTCATTTTTACGAAATAAATCCCAAAACGTTCATGCATAAATTAAAATACATTCGAAATGCCATTAATAAACATCACCAAAAGTTTCCAGACACCAAGTTCATCATCAAAGGTATGAACGTGGTGGAACCAGCAGACTCATGGGATTGGCCCATGTTTCGTTATGACGTTATATTAAAGGAATATTTCAGGGACATGGAAAATGTTTTGTTTGTTAATATGAGGGATTTGACAACAATGCGGCCTCTATTTCGAGATATTCATCCACCTGATGAAGGTGCAGTACTTCATCAGGAATGCTTGTTACTGCTAAGTTATATTTGTGAATGAGATTCATCATGACAAGCAACTAACTGTTGGTGTATTATTGTGTATTTCAGCGCTTCGTAACCTATAATAGGTGGGCAGTGCATTCAAAAAAATTAACGCTTGTATTACGAAGTTCACACCGCAGTGGAATAAATCAATTTCGAACGATTTCTTATTTCGTGATGTAGCCCACTACAGTTTTTATGAAACAAACGGTAGTCAAGATTTTGCTGTGTTTTTTGATCTCTAATCACTAGTTGATAAGTTTTTCGTTGCTACAACTTTAGATTTAATCTTGTTTAACTAATCATGCTGATTCTGAATCTGCAAACGGTATTTTTGCCAATGAGGATAGATTTTAAAGATCATAATAGTATTCTGTAACAGTAAATTTCTTAAAACGTTCAAGTCACATCACAATTATTTTTGTCACATAACAAAGCAACTTTTTTATGATGTTATATTTTTACTTGTGATATCGCAATGTTTGCTGGTGAATTAACGTCATAATTACCAAAGTCCGTATAACTCACGAATAATTTGCGCGGACAGGAATGGAGCCAAGACAATGGAGCAAAACATGTGTCCAAAAAGACAATCGCCGCCTATCTTTTATAATGTAAAAACGCTTGAAAGTGTTACAAAAAAAAATCATAATTTTAGTTACGCTCGTTTGATTTTAAAAATTTCAACTGCATAGTGAAGCTCTTGATTATAGCTATCGTTTAAAATAACCTTCAAGAAAACTGATTGTGTTTTAGGCACTCTATATGGTAAATAATTGGTATACAATATGTAGCACTTTTTGAAGTACGTTTTACGCTAGCTGAATTTCTTGCTATTTCAAAGCATAAATATAGCACAGATTTGCAAAAAGTAAAAGTTATCTTTTGATTCAAATTAAATAGGTTCAGTTACAAAAATTTAAACTTCAATACGAAATTAGCCTAGCTATGTTGGTCGTGGTTTTCCAAGCCTTTAAAAGTTTGTCGCAAGAAAATGATTGCGTAAATTGTTTTCAACCTCATGTAAAAAATGACTTCACTGAATAGAACTAGATTTTTACAACCATGGTAGATAGGTGGTGAGGTTGTTAACTTCTGTCATGCTTCCACCCTTAGATCATATGTAAAACGAGCTTCTAGTTAATTGTATTCTGGCCCACAATATTTAATTTTGAAAGCCCAGGGTTTAAAAATCGAGAAGCTGCGGCCATGAAACGATGTAGGCCTATCTTAATGCATATGAAGCAGTGAAATCAAAAACTAAAATTAGGGGCGTATCCAGGAGCAGCGCCCCCCTCACTACCCGCAGACAAATGCACGGAGTAAAGGTGATATTTGCATAAAGGACAATCTGAGGGTGCGTTGACCTTTTTTTGCTCTTCACTTGACTTTGGGCGGAATATTGGACATCTGCGGGCGTGATGACTTTTTTTTTGCTCTTCACTACATCCGGCCCTGCTGGCTTGGCTTTAAATTGCGCCCCCCTCCCTCTCAAATTCCTGGGCATGCCCTGAAAATAGATATATTTTCTCCCGGTTGAATTTTGCTTATTAAATTTTTCGTTTAACAAATGGTCCAAGGCCCAAGGGCGGAGCATGACAGAAGTTAACAACCTCACTACCAATCTGCCATGGTTGTACGTGTAAAAATCTAGTTCCGTACGTGCAGTGAAGCCCACTTTAACGAGAAGTTGAAAACAATTTACGCAATCATTTTCTTGCGACAAATTTTTTGAGGCTTAAAAAACCACGACCAATAGCTAGGCTAATTTCATACTGAAGTTTATTTTTGTAATTAAACCTATTTAATTTAAATCAAATAAACTCTTTGCGAATCTGCACTGTATTTATACTTAAAAATGACAAGAAATGCTATTAGTTTAAAAACCGCTTCAAAAATTTTTGTCTCTGTCCAAATTCGTTACCATGTAGAATGCCTAAAAACACAATCAATTTTCTTGAAATTTGTTTTAAACGATAGTGTAAGTCAAGAGCTTCACAATGCAATTGAAATTTTTAAAATTCAATCAGCATAACTGAAGTTTTGACTTTTTTTGTAACACTTACAAGCGTTTTTACATTATAAAAGGTAGGCAGCGATTGTCTTTTTGGACACATGTTTTGCTCCATTGTCGCTTAACAATGTAACGAATGATTCGCTCAACTTATACGTGAGTTATACCGACTTTGATAAATTACTATGGACGAGTCCTTAATAGCAGCGTGCAAATGATTTACTGTACTAATTTTTACTGTATCCGTTCTAGATTTTAACATCTAACTTGGCTTTTTTTTGTTAGCGACATGGCCTAGCGGTACCGCGCGCAGGTGGCAGATCCTACGTGACGGGTTCGATTCGCGGCTGGAGCCGATCGCATTTCACATATGTAGCGGTGGCTGCTGACTCGAAGAGCGCAAGCCCACTTCGCAATCTCCCTCATTTGCCGTTGAATTTTCAGTTCAATAAAATTTGAAAATAACCTCAGTTTGAAACCTCAGTTCTAAGCCTCAGATCGTCATCAGTATGTCATTTTTCTGATTTAAAACGCTTCGCGTGTCAAGCGTTTTTGCGTTATTGCTTGATTCAATTATTGTACCGTTCGTTAGAATTTAAAAGGATGGATATATGATTTGAATGCTAACTATCTAACTAACTAGCTTTTCTATACCCGCTTATCCTTCGTGGAAGAGGGCGTAAGACAACTGCTCAAGTTGGAGCCTCCAAGTATTTCAAGCTTCTTAAGCTGCATGTGTCTACGAACGCGACCATGCATTCAGCCCAAACAAGATCTTATCGCTCTCTCATTCAAAGACAATAACCGCTCGTCGACTACCAAAACCAGTTCGCCGACCGCATGAGTCCCAAGTGATTTTGCGAACCGTTTGCTTAGCCACGATCCGTGAACCCGACCTATTCGAGAAATTTGTCAATATTTGAGAAATTTAGATATCGTACCGCAAAAAGTACTACATTGGACAATACGAAAATTAAATACATTATAATGGCTGCTAGTGTAACTACCAAATGTCTAACAAAATTTAACGATCATTGCAACAGAAGTGCAATCTACCCCAGAGCCAAGGGCGTTGGAAGGTGGGGGCTGAGGGGGGCTGAAGCCCCCCCTATATTTTTCAGCCCCTCATAAAAACTTTGAACCTCCGTTCAGCCCCCCTTTCAAAAATTTATAACTCCAGTACACCCTATTGCACTTGAACGATGGCTTATGGCGTCACTTGTTTAAGAGGGGGTGGAGGGCCATAATTTCCACTTTTTTTCAAGCGTATGTTTTTTCGAAAAAACAAATTTGAAGCTGATTGAGAAACTAGAAAAGCTCTAGGGGGTTCGGGGGCATGCTCCCCCGGAAAAATTTTGAAAATATGCTGCGAATGGCTATTTTAGCACTTTTTGAATAATTTTCAGGCAAATTTTGTTCAAATTTTTGAACCTAATTTTGAGTGCATCGCCAAATTATTATCCTAAGCGAACTCGTACTTTTCTAAGCGAGCTCGTGCAGCGTATTGATCGCTTTTCTCGTAATGGGAGGATAATATGCAATTAAATACAAAAAAAAAATACGACGCATTTTGCTCGCACATTTTCGATTATGCTTGCTTAAGCGTAAGACTTATTGCTATCGAAAAGGTTCGAAACTACAAAAAATTGTATTCATCAAAAACATTATTGAAAATGGCTGGTGGGAAGGCGCATACCTCTCATCCTAGTCCTACACCCCTGGATCCGCCCCTGACCATAAGCTACAGAAACCACCAAAAGAGTCTGACATATTTCAGTAACCTGGCACCATTAGTTTTGTTCTTTTTTACTAAAAGGCAGAGTCAACAAAGTCAAAATGGGGTGGGCATGGCACAATGCCCCCCTTTCTAAACACGCTCCTGCCTAGGAGTCTGAGACTAGGAGCTTGTGAACGGATAACGAGTTCATTTAAAGAAGGTTAACACGTTTACAAACGTCGATCTGGCTACTGTGTGTTATGCTATATAGTTCAGGGTTTTTCAATCTTTTTTTGCTCATAGCCCACTAAACTGATAAAATATGTCGGTGGCCCACTTTATTTATCAAATAGCACAAAATAAGTCTAGTAGCGTGATCAGGAATGCTGGTGGTGCTTTCTAGTCAAGCTCTGTGGCCCACTGGAAACAGTTCCGTGGCCCAAGGCTGGGCTATGGCCCATAGGTTGAAAAACTCCGTGTTAGGTAGAGGAAAGTTTGAGTTTATCAAGCTGTCTCCAAGTGACTTCTGCTGAAGTTAAGTGCTTGGTACGCATGACGTATGTTGCAATAACAAGAAGGGGGGTCTGGGGGGCGAATCCCCCCAGACTTTGGTATGGTAACTCAAATTTCAGCCGCCCCTACTTAAAAGTACTTTCAACGCTCCTGCCCAGAGCTGTTAAAAGTGCTGAAATTTGCTGAAATGATATTGGTCCACATACCAGGAGATAAGCAGTGTTGTAATAATAATAAATAATAAACTGATTTTTTTAATCACGACTTTTTCAAAAATGTTTGTATCGGCTTACCATTTGATTTGTTTTTAAGCTTTTTTAATGACACGATATGTGCATTGTTGTCAACTGCGTAAAATCGAGCTGCAGTGATATGATTTGTGGGATGCTCTACATTTGAACTATTTTTCTTTTCTTACTGTATCTACATTTAACTATATTAGTGTGTGTAATTTACAAGTGAACCTTTTCGCAAATGATGCAATCCTATTTCTTTAGGAAAATAATCACTTTAACGATCAACCTACTGTAATCAATATTAATAGTGAATTACGCAAAGTTTATGATTAGCTGACCAGTTACTACTATTAATAACGCAGGACAATAATTAGTTATATGATAATGACTAATAAAAAATGAAATTTCCTTTTTACATCCAAAGAGCTGCCAATAAGATCGATATCATTGAAAAGGTTGCCTAGGAATCTTCTCCAAATTGACTTGAAGGTAGGATCATATATGCCAACTTCCAGGTTACTCAGTCTGCTAAGAGGCTCACATGTAAAGTTACTCAGGTTGACATGATTTGGGCAAACGACTCGGAGAAAAGCCACAAATAAACTGGTTAGAGAATCAATTTGCCTAAACTGGTTAATAAACTGATTAGACTGTTTAATAAATTGATTAATAAATTGGTTAATAAATTGGTTAATAAACTGGTTAATAAACTGGTTAATAAACTGGTTAACAAACAAACTGGTTAGAGAATCAATAATAAGATCGATATCAAAACAAATCTAAAGTATTTAAAAGTTATAATAGAGTCCAGACAATAAGTTGATTAAGAAACACGTGTAAATTACTGCGTACAAAAATAGCGAGTGGATAGCGTGGACTATATCTAGACTGAGTTATTACTCTGCACTAAACGTGAGGTATTATGCTTTACTCAACTCACCCTGTATAAAGCTGGATAGAGCACCTAAAACTACACTAAAACCATTGCACACCAATAAAAAGCGTGTCTGTAGAACTATAACTAGAAGTTCATGTCTTGCACCATACACTCCTCTTTTTTCTCCATCAAGTATTCTTATGTCTGTAAAATTTTTAACAGCATATGTAGAACCGCGGGTATGGGGAGAGGTTCCCGAATACATGAAATCTACTTACGCTCAGAAACTTAAAAAAGATTTTCATCGACATTGTAATTCTGAGAAAAATTGGACGAAGATTTTGAAATGGCAAATAGAATATTTATCGTATGCGTGGAAGAAGATCTCCAGCCGCTTTCTTCATCGAAGACTGAAATGGTGTTGTCCTATTTGAATCGGTGGAGAGAATACTTCGGTGATCTTTTAAACCCTGTTGATGCTACAACAAGCAACACTCACGACGAACAAGCAGTGCTACCGTCTGGGGTAGACTCGGTAAACTCGGCCTACCTTCTTCTTTTGCTGCGGTTGGCTCAGGTAGGCTCCGTATTTTTCTGCCTTGCTGTGACGTCAAAACGTAGGCCTAGTTACCAGAACATTGGCACGTACCGTTCTAAGTCCTCAAATCTTGAATAGATTGTGCGCCTGTTTTGTCAAAGTAACAACAGTGCACTGTATTTCTAGTACGACCATTTTTTTCCAATTAGGCTTGTCGTAAACATCGGGCTACCTTGATTTTCTTTTTTTCTAGTATGACTATGGTACTTTGTGATCTTTAGAGACATGTTAGAAGTAACTGGCTTTGTTCTTTTGTGTATTGCGTAACCTTGAATTTTGGGCTACGATTCGGATGTTGCTGTCTCTTTTATGTGCTTTTTCATGCGCTTTTGCTTTTGTCTAGCGGGACAGTTCAGTCATCGTAGATTTCACTCAGAAGCACCTTGACTAGATAACCTCAAGGTTTTTCGGTACTTCCTCGTCTGGCTGTATATGGTTGGTCAGTTCTGTGTGTGCGCTTACTGCATTTATTTGTTTCTTCTGTGTTTGTTTACCGTATATCAGGCATATCAAACATACGGCCCGCGGGCCGCAACCGGCCCGTTGGATGATTTAATTCGGCCCGGCATAAATTTCTAAGTATATCAAAAAAGAAGAGTCTCTCGCTCGTTTCTATCAAAAGTTATGATTTTTTAGATTAAATACAAACCAAATGCTCCCTCCGGCAGCGGAAGGGCAGTAAATGTGAAAAAAAGCTCACGTCCAGCATGCGACGTGACACGAACGTTGCCCATTTTTTTCGGAAGAATTATTTTTATGCTTATGCAAGGATAAACTCATTATTATTAAAGGTTGTAATAAAATTGTTTATTACATAATAGACAAAAGCATCACAGCATAATAGGCAATGTGGCATAACATTCGGAAAAAATATTTAAAGTTATCGCAAGAAATCTAATTAGGCCTATAAGAAGGTGCAGGAGTGACCTGCGGGAGTGCAGTGAGAGAGAAAAAAGTGTGACGACACGAAATTTGTTTGCACCCACGAATTCAGATCATTAAAAAAGATTAATCTGGTTTCATGTTAAAGACAACTAAACATTGCGGAGTATATTCTCAGCTTCAGTAGGTCCACTCTAGTAGTTTGATCTGATGTAGTTTAATCTTATTGCCCATGCACTGCTATAACTTGTATCTTTTTTTTTTTTTTTCATTTCAAAGCAGTATGGTAATTAAGACGAAATTATCTTTTTCATGGCTCTCACTTGCGTTTGTTCGGTGTGATGACTTGGTTCAGGTGTAAAACTGCATTCATTCAACTGTTAAACCAGCAGTTGTTAACATATTCACCGCCTCGCATGAAAATTATTTTTTCCATTGTTTGTGAATAAATGTGTCGTGCTGTGAAAAGATCCCTTGTCTTCTGTTATTAGAATACGTAGTGTAGGCTACAAATGCAGGCTGAAGGATAAAACTTGATACTGAAAAACAAAGCTAAATATTTGAAGATATTTGAAGTTAACATTCTTTTACTAATCCGGCCTACCTGAGAACAGAACGTCTGGATCCGGCCCCAGAGCCAAACTGAGTTTGACATGCCTGGCCTTAAGGTATGTTCACCCAGAATACGATAAGATTTTTGTACGTAAAGTGACAAAGGCTGCGAAACACGTAAAAGCTATGGCGTAAAGCCACGTCACTTTGCGCGGCATTCTAGAAACAACAGTAAGGTGCTTTGCAAAACCATCGATAGAAAACAAAACTGCTTGGGTTCGAATCGCGTGGAAGGGATTTCTGCCAACTGTTTACGTCAGAAGTTGGATGAGCTTTCGTATGACAATAAATCGCATTAAGATCGCATTTACCTGTTTACTGAAATTGGGTAGACTTGAGAAAAAGGGAATGGGATCTCTCAATTGAATAAGAGACACAAGAGATTGACAGTAAGCAAGACGCATCAAATGTTAAAAGAACATCAAGGATTAGGCTACCACATTGAAAATGAGGGCTTCATGAGTATTGATATATTATGATGCTGCTTTTAGGCAGCAATAAATCTTTGATACGTTAACTGTCTTATGTTATGTGGAATATTATTCTAAACTTTAACACTTACATATTTCATTGATCGCTGTGTTCGAGTTGTTCTAAAGCAGGGTAAATAAAGTGAGTTTACGGAAGAATTTCTGGTGGTGTAGTTATAATGAATTTGCACTGCACGAAAACTAATAGCAACCGTTTTTCGTGCAACTAGAACGACACTAAGCGTTTACCGGTTCGGTAGAAGAGAGCTTTAATAAATAAAATTCTGGCTCCTGTGCCATTTCTACAAGGGGAACAGGGGGCGTGCCCCCCTTACAGATGCTTATGCCCACCCCTCCCCCAGTTGGAATTAGTTCTGTTTTTAGTTTTTCGTTCCGTTTGGAGCATCCCGTAACAACTCAGCAAACACTGATGGTGATACAATTTGATTATTGATGCAAAATGTTGTATGATTGAACGTAGTCTATTGGTCTATCACTCCATAGCTATCAATTGTGTCTTCTGTGCATGTGGTTGTGGCCCTGTGAACTACAGCAACCATGGCGATCTGTCGGTTTTAACGCATTAGTTAAAACGCAATAAAACGTTTTATCAAGAACTTGGGGAAACAGTGTTATTGCTTATTCATCAATATACGGTTGCGATTAAGATTTTGAAAGCTAAAAGTGAGTATAAAGGATTGGTTGTAAAATTCTAGTTTGAGAGGAGTTCTAAAAAATTGCAAGTTCCAAACTCGTCTGCAAGTAAAAGTGAGTATAAAGGATTGGTTGTAAAATTCTAATTTGATAGTGAGTTCTAAAAAATTGCAAGTTCCAAACTCGTCTGCAAGCAACAGTGTACCGTACGTACAGTACATTTAATAAGAGTAGGCCTTTGTGCAGGGCCATATTAAGACCTTAAGGGGGTCCTCGGTTGATTTTTCTGGGGAACGAAAGCTTTTTAGCCGATCTGATTTTCACGTAAGCAGCACACCCTTATTCTTTTTATTCAATTTTTTGGAGGATGCAATTCAACAACTTTTTCGCATGGCACGCTCTTGACCTAGGGCCATAGCCCTCCCCTTAATCTGGCCCTGTCTTTGAGCAAACGAAATTTTGCTGATGCTGATGATTTGCGTGGTGATGGCCCGAAGCAAGTTGTATAGACTGTATTTTTATTCTGTAAGCATGTTTATACCCAAAAAAAGATGCTTTAATGCTGCTTTATACCAAAAAAGCTGGAAGTTAAATGCAACTTTTTGCTTTCCTTACTGCAATTTTGAACGTGAAGCTCGAGGAATGCGCTGTGAATCAACCTTTACATGTCATGGTTATCGTAATTAGAAGCATGCTACTGAAAATAATAGAAGTTTTTACAAATATAGCGCCTCTTAAGAACACTTTGGCTAGTGTTGTAAGTCAAAAAAAACGAGTCGTTTTTTTTTTTGCAAAAAGAACGTTTTTTGTTTTTTTTAATCTCAATAAAAAAACAAAAAAAAACGGGAAAAGGGAAATTTTCTTGGCTTTTTGTTATACTCGTATGTTTAACATAACAGATATATTTTAATAAAGTGCTACGTAATTTTGCTGCGTATTGCTATTGCGAACATTTGGGGTTGAGTAAAATTCCGAAAAACACGTTTATGGGGAGAGTATTTCGGTGACGCACTTTTTTGAAATTGTAAGTTAATGCGAATCAGGGTTTGATTTTAATACTCTTTTTATTTACTGTGCCAACAACATGGGTACGCTTGGTACTATCGGAAAATAGGTAACCTTCCAATAAAAGGACCCATTCTTTGTTGTTTTTAATATTCAATCGGGAGAAACGGTTTGCTTTTTAACAGATATTTTAACCTAGAGCTACGACTTTGCCAGTTATCGCAATAAAAGATGAACAATGAAGGTGATTAAATTTCTTGTGTCAGCAGTCAGCAGCGATACACATAAAAGATTTTTAATTTGTTACTACGAAATGTCAATATGATAGCGAGCCATTGAAACCTTGCACAAATTGATACGTTCAAGGATCAAACCCAAATCTACATTGAGCCAGTCAAACGACTTGCATTCGCTGCACCTAACCTCGAGTTGGAGAGCAAAAATCAAACACAAGTTACCCATCAAAGAAAGCTTTAGTTTGCAAAATTAAATCGCTTGAACGTATCATTAAAAATAAATAAATTTAAAGAGTTTTCAATAATGGTCTTGCGGCTCGTTAGCGGCCCAATGCTATAGAAAAAAGCAACAGAACTGGACCGTTAGCGGACTGAAAAAAAAAAGTCCTGCTAACGACTAGGCTCAGGGTTTTCCTTTTCCTCGGATTTTCAACTACCCGGGAAAAGGGAAATTTTCAAAAAATTTGTCAGGAATTTCGTTAGTGGAGCTTGATTATTTTGACGTTTTTTCTGATTTTCAGCATTTCAGGTTTAATTTTTTGCATTTTGTTATGTTTTTAGACAAACTTAGCTTGAGTTTTTCCATTTTTTTGACAAATGGAAGAAAAATTTTTGATCTCAGAAGCATTTCGTCTTAAAAATTTTTGCGAATTTTGCAAAATAATTTTTAGTAAGCAAAAAAATTTTTAATTTGCAGTAACGCAAAGCTAACGCATTTTTTATGTCGGAATGATAGGTATCAGTACCACTGAAATCCTTCCTAATGTAAAGACATTTCCCGGGATCCCGACATAAATTTCCCGGGAAACGGGAAATTTCAAAAGTCCAAATTTCTTGTCCCGACTTCCCGGGAGGAAACACTAGCTAGGCTAGTCAAACTAGCAATTAAGGCCCCCAAAGTGGCTCATGATCATGCCATAAATGCCATCTTTAGCACCGAGCTATGAGTGCAGGCTATATTTCTGTTGTTAATGGAATAATGGTAACTTGACATTGCAAATAACATATCGGTACCATTACAAACAGCCTTGTTTTGCCTCGATCTCGAGCTGATAACAAACCAAAACGGGGTAGACTACCCAAGTAGCTATGAAATGGTCAACAACATGAAAATAACAAAAAATAAAACAAACAATGAAAAAAAACACGAAGCAAATAAAACGGTTTTTTAACAACACTACTTATGGCACGCTACACATTGCTACAGTGATTGACAAGAAAAAATCAAACAATTCAAAAAATATAAAAAGTTACCTCATTGATGCTTTTTGCCGGTTGCGACTTCCAAAGAATGAAAGTTGATCAAGTTGAACAGTATGAACAGCTTTTATTTTGCCACCATTCTTCTTATGGTTCGACGTCAGTTAACAACAGACCTAGGCCTAGCTGTAGATAATGATTCGAAAAACTGCGAAGAGATAGGTCTTGATACTAATATTGCATTTAAGAACGTATCGTTAAGATTTTGCAAAGTGAACGTAATTTTGTAAAGCTTTCATTAAAGTCAGTGTTAAGAATTTAGAGCTTCGTAAGTTTCATATTTATTCCAAATAGATTCCAGATAGGTTGCCCCTTGCGTAGTTGGTTTATAATAAAACTATTCTTTGTTTGACGGTATCGGTTTCGGTATTTCAGTGTTTTTTTTAATCTTCGTTTTAAGTTGTCCACAATTTTTTGATGCTATACCTATATTTAATCTTGATGTGTTGGTTATTAGCTATGCAGGCAGATATTGACATAAGCTATAAGTTGCTGTGCAGGTATACACAATTTTTTATTGCACTCAGTTGGGTGAGTTAAGTTTCAAAAACAATTATGCCACTAAGTTTACGGCAAAAACCTTAAGACACATCACAATTACATAATTAAAGTTGATCAATCCAACTTATAATCAGCAGGCTAATAATTCTTCTAAGATCATAAAGATTCGCATCGCGTCTATGTGGTGTTTATTCAAAGCAATACGTATAGGCCTATCCTCAGTGACGTGCGGTGAGGTTCGTGGTTGGTGAGGCGCTGTTCATTTCAGCATCATGTTACCAGCAATTTTTATTCATAGTATTTAATAACAAATAGGATTAAAAATAGCGCCCTACTCATCACAATAAAACTTCATGAAAAGTTTTACATTCATTCGTTATTTACAAAACCTTTACATACATCGTTTTGAATCAAAATCTATCACTTTTTTGTAGACAACCTCTATATTTTCCCGTAACTCGTGAAGTCTCGGGTCCCCGACATGTGGGCGCAAACATTAATTGGACGCGACGACATTGGGGCGCAAGGACATTTGGGCGCGAAATACGTCCGCGTGCAAACACGTTTTTTATCAACTTTTGTTAGTTTTTTTGAATTAATGACAATTATTTTATGTTTGCAACGATCTTATAGAATACATTAAGATGTGTTAATTAACGGTAACGTATATCGAAAAAGATAGAGCAAAATGAAAGTCAAGTTAGCGATGAATAAAGACTCATTTTTACGATCAATTGTCAAGCAGCCTGAAGGAGTGATTAAAAGTTTTAGATTTAAAAGGAAACTGTCCACGCACTATAAGACAGTGAAATAAAAAATAATCATAAGATGCTTAACGCAGTTGTGATTTGTAAATACTTTGAAATGGATTGATGTTTGATAGAATAAATTATGAATCAGCTGTTATTTACACACACAAACTATGATGCATTTCATTCGTATATTAGATTGACCAAGTACCTCTTTCAAAAGCATGCTATTTTTTTAAACGATTACTTCTCTTGTGTTTTCATTAAAAATTTGCTCCATATTAATCCAATTTTCAATGGGGGGGGGTGGTTTGAATCACTTAGCCGGATTTTAAGTTCAATGTTGCCATGCACTTATGACGCAGTTGCTCAAGGCGATTCATAACGTCGTAAGTGAAGAGTGAAAGTTTCACAATTATAGTATGTCGCCTAGCACCACAAAAACTCATCGCTATCTGTAGTATACGTGGCGTAGCGGTACCGCGTGCAGGTGACATATCCTTCGTGACGGGTTCGATTCACGGCGGGAGCCGATCGCATTTGACATATACAGTGGCGCACTCAGAATTAGGTAAAGGGGGGCACAACCGGGGATCTGGGGTTGTGCCCCCAGCCGCCAGAGGCTAAGGGGGTCTGGGAGCGTATTGCGTAGCCCCCAGCCGCCAACGAATTTTTGCGGTTTTCACATAAAAAACACTCATTTTAGCACACTTTTTATCGAAAAAGGGCATGCAGTGAGTGCAGTCGCTATAAACAACGCAACAATAATTTTACTGCTTATGTCTAAAAGCAGAAGCTTGGCTAAAATAAGTGAAAGGAGGCTGCAACCATTATTAGTTTGAGAAATTACAGACTGAAAGTTAGGTTTTAACACTTTATTACAGGGCCAAGGGGGGGGGGGGCATGGCACCGTGACCCCCCCCTGCGTGCACCTAATATACCGGGTGGCAGCTGACTCAAGAAGCGCAAGCTCCCTTCGCAGTCTCCCTCAGTTACTGTTAGCTTTTCTGTTCACAATAATTTGAAAATAACCTCAGTCATTTATTTATTGTATCTACTACAGTAGCTGTTGTTCTCACTTTACCATCCATGAACACCGGCCAAGGGCCAACGCTTTTCGTAACAGCGGTTGTGCAAGAGCGGTAAATATTGTGACGGAACAATGACACTTTGTAATTAAGCAACGTTAGGACTGTGGGCTTATGCTGTGATGTTACAACAAGCGCAGATGAAGCAAGGACAAAAATTATCGTTTTATAAGACAGATCAACGAATATCGAGTATAAAAGCACTAGCGTTGCCAAACCAATAGGGTGGGGGTTGAACCCCCGCAACCAGTGGCGTAGGCAGGAATTTTCAATGGGGGGGGACGGGGAGTTGAAATACTTAGCCGGATTTTAACTATAATGTTGTCACTTATGACACGGTTGTGCTAGGCAGAGATTCATACTTTCGTAAGTGAAGAGCGGAAGCTATATCACAATCCTAGTATGTCGCCTATACCACAAAAACTCATCGCTAACTATAGTATACGTGGCCAGCCGATCTCATTTGACATATACAGTGGCGCACCCAGGATTTGGCAAAGGGGGGTGCACAATCGAGGATCTGGGAGCGTCCTGCGTAGCCCCCAGCCGCCAACGAATTTTGCGGTTTTCACGTAAAAAACAGTCATTTTAGCACACCTTTTTATAGAAAAAGAGCATGCAGTGAGTGCAGTCACTACAAACAATCCAAAAATATTATTGCAGCTTATGTCAAAAGGCAGAAGCTTGGCTAAAATAAGTGAAAGGAAGTTGCTGCAAGGGGAGGACATGGCACCGTGGCCCCCCTGCGTGCGCCTATGGACATTAATATGCCGGGGGGCTGCTGACTCAAAGAGCGCAAGCTCCCTTCGCAGTCTCCCTCAGTTACTGTTAGCTTTTCTGTTCACAATAATTTAAAAATAACCTCAGTTATTTATTTTATCTACTACAGTGGCTGTTGTCCCACTTTAACATCCACGAATACGGGCCGAGGGCCAACACTTAGCGCAGGGCGAATCCAGACTCGCTTAGGAGTTGCCTTTGTTTCCAAGTTTTCCGGTTGAATTTTCTTCTGGCTACTTTAATTTGCTGCTTGCCAGATTCCACCAAGCAGAGATAATCATCGTAAAGCATCTGATGGCCGAGTGGTATAGAGCGTCTGTCTCTTAAGCTGTAGACTAGGGTTTGATTCCGAGTCGGGTCAAACCAATGACTTTAAAATTGGTATTCACAGCTTCCCTGCTTGACGCTCAGCATTAAAGGGACAGTGTGGAGAACAAGCCGGCAAGTTTACCGGTACTTGTTGTGCCGTTGGGAAAGACACTTAGCGGGATTCCCCCAACTTGGTGTGGTAGACAGATGGTCGGCAACTCCTAAGCGAGCTCGTACAGCGCTCTGATCGCTTTCTCGTGATAGGAGGATAAATATGCAACTAACTAACTATCTTATCCAAGGATGCAACAACGAGACTAGGTTGGGAGTTAAACCATTAACCTTGCGATCATGATCGTCGCAAAAATGATGCTCCAAACCACTGCGCCACGCTGCCGATAGCTTTTTTCTCTTCTGATTTTGCAGCTCCTCAGCATGTGAAAAAGCGTAGTCCGTGTGGTTAGTGGTTAGCTCAACCGACCGTTGAAACCGCGACTAAACCGCGATTGTGCAAGAACGGTAAACTATATTGTGACGGAACAATGACACTTCGTAATTGAGCAACGTTAGGACAGTGGGTTTATGCTGTGATGTTACATCAATCGCAGATGAAGCAAGGACCAAAATTATCGTTTTTTACAACAGATCAGTGGCGTATTCTCAGGTTGTTCAAGGTGTTCAGTGAACACCCTGACATTTCCAAAAAAATATTTCTTCTAACTTTTAGAAATCTTTTTTATTTTTTGTAATTTTTGTGATAAACTTTTTCGTTCAGAAACTAAACTGACTACTTTCCCCTTTAAAATAATTCAATAGTTGCAGTTTTTTGCGATTACCATAAAAATTGATTTTTTTTAGGCTGACGTCAACCAGGGTCAGTGTTGTCAGTTTGGCGGTTTTCCCGCCCAATTGGGCTGGTTTCGATACAAGGTTGCGGAAAAATTTTAGAATTTGCGGGTTGCGGTTTCTTGGGCTACTTTTTGTTTAAAGCTGCGGATTTTGGGGCTGGTTTTTGGGCAGTGTAGTACCGGTACATCTTTTCTGAACATGTTTCAATACTGATATACATGTAATTGTTTGTTTATTTCCTCATTCATCTAAATGTCAAACAACGTATTTTCTTAACTTTAGTTAGGTGGTCAAAGCTTCTTTACATTTGTTTTATTCCACAGTATGTTAATGATTATGATAATGTGCCAAAACCAGTGGGCTACCATTGGCAATACTTGTCATCAATACGTTAAGTCAAGGGTGGGGAACCTGCTGCCCGCGGGACACATGCGGCCCGCTTAAGTTTTGAATGTGGCCCTCGTCAGAACTTCGTTAAGTGTACAGTACAACAAACTGGTAGAATAGAAAACGCTAAGATTTCTTAAAAACTGTTTCACATTCAACTACATGCTGTTTTCGTGGCATAAAATAACAGAGAAGGTCTCGATTATAATCGTAATCCATAATTTGTAGTTGATGACGCCATTTTCAAATAATCGAAAGTTGATTACGTGGGTGCGTAATTGTAATCGTAATTGTAATCGGTGGAATCGATATAATCGAACCATCTCTGATCGACATAATCGAACTGATTGAACCATCTCTGGATAGAAACTTCGCCCTGCATGATCTGATATAAAGCGTCATAAAAGTGACGTCGCTCGAAGCTGATTGGACGAGCTAATCAGGGGGGCAAAGGAGGCAATTGCCCCCCCTCCAAAATATTTTCAGTTACCACTAGCCTACAAACGAAAATACTAATGCTATAACGTAAATCTACTAGCAACGCAAGCAGGGGCGGATTAAGACCACTCGAGGGAACATGTGTATCCTTTTACGACAAAAAAAACTACGCTAAAATGAGTATTTTTCTGGTAAAAATCCTAAAAATTCGTGACGGCTGGGGGCTTTGCCCCCACACACCCTTAGCCCCCGGCGGCTTTGCCCCTCTTTGCGGAATCCTGGGTGCGCCACGGGACAAACCTATGAAGTTGTACTTCCCCCCCCCCCGAAATTTTGGGCTGGTTAAGTCACTGAATTTAATCATGACTTTGTGAAAGCTATAACAAAATCATTTTTTAATTTTGACGAAGCAATGTAATCGTAATCATAATCGTAATCGTGACGATTACGAGGTGAAATAATCGTAATCGAAAATCGATTAGATGGGTGCGTAATTGTAATCGTAATCGGTAGAATTGTTACAATCGAACCTTCTCTGTAAAAAAACGCGCTTAAGTCTCTGATTTTTGCTGTAAAAAACAACTTAGCATAATTGCTTAATAAATTTGCGACGTAATATTGTGTATTTTTAAGACAAAATTTTCAAATTGAGAATGAATGCGGCCCGCTGAAAGTATCGTGCAATCAATGCGGCCCGCTATGCTTTGCCGGTTCCCCACCCCTGCTGTAAGTGTTAATGCACATCGCTTTTATATACAATTCTTCATTTTGCTTGTCACACTATTTATGTTAGTTTGCCACACAGTTTTAATTTAGCTTGTCACACTGTTTGTATTTAGCTTGCCCCACTATTTATTTACCCTATCGCACTGTTTTTATTTCACTTGCCACTTTTATATTTATCTTACTGAACGTTGGTATTTGCATCTATGCCAGGGTTGTTCAACCTTTTTTAGCTCATGGCTCACTAAAATGATAAAATATGACGGTGGCCCAACAACTATTACCAAAAAGCACGAAATTAACATAATGACATGATTGGAGACTGCTAATGTTGCTTTCTAATCAAGCTCTGTGGCCCACTGAAAACAGTGCCTTGGCCCACTGCTGGTTCATGGCCCATAGGTTGAAAATCTCTGATCTATGCTTTGCACCACCTATTTTTGTTTTTGTTACTGTTTTAGTTGATGTGTTGCATTCCACAAAACAGTGGACGCATTAATGTTATGCATTCACAATGGATTAACATTGGTGGTTACAATTGGGCTGGATTGGGCTAGTTTTTGTCACTGATTGGGCTGGAAAAAAAATAACAATCTGGCAACACCGATCAGCAGCATCCTAATGCACAGGTCTACGTCATTTAAGATGTTCACTTTGAAAAGTGAACACCCTGTGACGTCATATGTAGCTTCATTGCCCTGTGACGTCATATGTAGCTTCATTGCCTGGTTGAAGCATGGGATTGCTGAAGTTTGGCAATTGCCACTGGTTTTGCTAGTCTGCTAGGCTGATTCTGCTTGGCTTAGAAAGTGAGAGGATGAAATTAAAATCTTGCTAGGCAGCAGACATCGTGCTTATGGGCTAAAGACTAATGAGAAAAGTGTAGAAAAATACAAGAATTGAAACTAGACCAAAATATACCGCAGGAAGTGTCTATTTTGTCGTTAGCGGCAAGATACTAATTGGCTAATTTTCTTAAAACCGGGTGTGGAAATGGATGCAAGCCAATCATCAGTCATGCGTATGCTGTATACACATGGTTAACTTAAAGCTTAAATTTTTTGCCAATCAGTGTTCTGGCGTTATCGGCAGAATGGACACTGTGGCGATTACGTGCTCGTTAGACGTTGCTGGACGCCGTGCAATCTATTTCCCATACGAAACCTGGCTGTTTCTCAACATGTTTCATCGATAGTGCGATTTTTTGTCTTTTTCCAATCTTTTCACACGTTTTTCGTTATTTGCTTATCATCTCCTCCTCCGTCCTGGAACAGGCAGGTTTTTCCGAAATAGAAGGTGTGATTTCCAGCAATCCAACGTGGCAATGCTTGTATTCTGTTTTTTTTGCTAGAAATAAAAATTCGCGTGCTTGCTTAAAATACACCATTCTCTCTTCTGGCTCTTACATCGGTGTGCTAACTTGAGATCGAGACTCAGTATCGCGCTACAACAAAAAAAACACCCACAAACCCCAACAACACAGCCAAAATATATGGGGCGTGTTTGAATTAAGCTGGGGTTTGGGTTCAGGGGGTTAGGGTTTGGGGTTAGGCCCTAACCCCTACTAATAACTCACTAGCGGTCTTTGTGCTTGTGATATATCTGCCTGTTGTAAGGTGCGGCTTAATTCAAACAAGCTCCAAATATACTGGTACCGGTACCATAGTCAACAAAACATGGCCAATAGCATAGAATGTAGGACGTAACCTAGACAACTTTGATACCGTATCATGTTTATAGACTACCAGAGTACTCGTACAGTTGACTGACAGGTTTCTTCATTCTTATCCTCCACTTCTAAGGCTATTAGCCGAGATACGATCATGCAAATAAGCAAATTGGAAACCTTGTCACTTGGTGTGGCAAATGGCAATAGTAGGCCAGCACCCAAGTATGATTCAAGAGACTTGGAGCTATAAATTCTTAACTTGTGGCAAACAATATTTTCATGTAAGCAATCATACCGGTAGTCGATTATTACTGTTTTTTCTTTTAAGGCGTTGGCTATTTTGCCGCATGTGGCAAGGTAGGCCTAAATGTCATTTCGCTCTGTTACGCAACGTAGGCCTATGATCAGACGATGAAACAAAATTGTAAAAACTTTGTGAATCCAAACCCTGAATCTCAAATGCGAACCCCAATTCGAAACCCAAATAACCAAAAAAATTGGAAGTGGCTATTTTTACGGGCCGTAACATTTGTCTCTTTTTTGTTTATTTTATTACTTCATCATGCTCTCATACAATTGGGAAGAGCGCGAGGGATAATAAAAGAAACAAAGAGCTTATTTGTACGGGCCCATAGAAATAGCCACTGCCGAAAAAATTACTTGCAAAAAAAAGAATATATAAACCTTATATACCAAAATAACAACTGATTCCATAAGCATCCTCAATGGCCTGAGCTATATCTTCATCAAAATCTTCTTCGTTCTCAAGCTTAGGGTTTTAAATGACAGTGACATTTTGAATTTTATACATATAGTTTTAGTTTAGAATTGCTATTGTCGAAGTGGTTGGTTTTGGCATGCGTTGAATGTTTTGTTTAATGTTTTTCTGTTATTTGCCACAGTGACGGGTAATTTTTTTGCAGTAATATTTATGCAACCCAAGATTTAAAACCTGATAGTAAAATTGAAATACAGTAAATGTGTAGCAATATTCAAACACATATGTAAGCAGTGGTGGGATTAAATTTTTTTCTCAGGCGGTTCCATAACCAAAGTCATATTTTCAGCCGGTTCTGTTTTAACTAATGGCACAAGTATGAATAGTAAAGCTGGCCGGTTCGCTGATCTAGTGCAATTTTGTGAGACGATTATATAGAACCAATTGAATCCCTCCACTGCATGTAAGTCTGAGTTGCAACGATGCTTAGTCTTTCTTTTTATCATTTTCCAATCTTTTGTTTATATCTGCTTGTTACAAAGTTTGTCGCTATTTTGCTTCTCTTGTACCATTTGTAATGTTTTTATCTTACTGTATTTCTTGTTGCATTGACGCTTTTGACGGTGTGGAATAACTGCAGCATATAAGGCACCCCTACTACTAACTTCACTTGTTATTAATTGCAGAATATATACTATTTTAATAAAGTAATTTACATGTGTGTGTTCTTAATTCGGAAAATGGAAACTTTGATTTTCTCACTGTTAGAAAATACTTTTTCAAATCGTTCATTTGATGAAAACAAGAAATTGCCAAGAAAGGAAAGTGCTATGTGTTCCAGCACGGTTAAAAAATTTATTTTGGTAATAATCCTCACCAAGATTCGAACCCTCACTTCAACCTTGTCGCTTGTGCGTTGTCGATTGCGGGCGCTCAGACTCGCAGCTGCAACGTCCTTGCAGTTAAGCAACTTGCTGTAATTCATAGATACTTCACTAGTATCTATGTGTAATTCCACGCTTTTTTTTGCAACCTTTTTCTATTTTTTATGCTCTGTTAACTGCTAAAATGACACTTTGGTTCAGACACTACGTTTTAATTTCTTGAAGTTCAAGCTATTTTGTTTTTGGAGTCGCGATTGCAGTAAGCCGAGGCAACCTTGATTAATTTTTGCTGCAGTCGCTGGTGACATTTCCGTTGGATTTTATTTAATAAAGATATATTTTATCAAGTTGGTTGGATCTCTTGCTTATAGTCGCCAGTAACAAGTGCAGCGAAGGATTGCCGAAAGGCTGTGCAAAACTCATTCCGTAACACTATGAAACACCTTGCTAATGTTTGCACATGTGGAACAAGAGCAGTTACACACAAATTTTCTTGCTCTTAAGTTTGATGAGATACTATGGCCCACAGGTTTTGTTCTATGCGATTTCGAATAAAGGTTTCTGGGATCATGCTCTAAAGATGCATACATATATATTGATGAGTTCTATATTGTGGAAGTGTTCAGTGAGAGTAAATGCAGTTCTAGATAGTCAAAGATTGGAAAGAGATTTGTAGTTGAAGATCGGAAAGAGATTTGTAGTTGCAATGAGAATGTAATTAGCAAATATAGGAGTTTTTACAACTTTAATCCATGCTACTTGTTTTTTAAGCTGCACAAGAGTTGCTAAAGGACATGATAAATCACCATCATTTTTCAATCGAATTAATTATATTGAGCTTTTTGAATACCGATACACAAAAAAATATGATACAGTTTTAAATGCTCATCTTCAAGCAGCTACAACATTCAGAGAAACTTCTATCAGGTTAAATTACTTAATGAAAGCTTTACAGATCTAAAGCTGGATGGAGGTGCAAAAGACATTCAAGAATCTGAACTTGTGGCTATCATTCAAGATGAGACTCAATTGCAGTTGCATAGAAGGTATAAGATGAGGCACTAAATATTGCTACAAATTCTCAGCTTTCCTCAATTGTTAGTATCGCGATAAAGTCACCACAGACTACAAGCCTGCCGTATTCCCGCGAGGCCTGGTGACTGCGCCATGCGAATTTATCTTAAAGAATTTTCCTTAATGCAAGATGTTGATCCGAAATGCTGTGTTTGTTGACTTTACTGATTACTCGGCGGCTTTTCTACAATCGAAGTTATCGGTAGTTGATAAATGTCTTTTAACTGAAAGCACAAATAAACCTTTGATTGACTGATGATCAAATTGCTGTTCTTACACTGGTCATAAGAGTCATGGTCAAACCTATCTGGTTTAATGTTCCTGAGACAGACACTATATATCCACTCGGACATCTCATCGGCAATTTTGAAATAAATCAAGGGCTATTGAATTTTAAACATCAAGTTGATAGCGACATGGCCTAGCGGTACCGCGCGCAGGTGACAGATCCTACGTGATTGGTTCGATTCGCGGCTAGAGCCGATCGCATTTGACATATATAACGGGTGGCTGCTGACTCAAAAAGCGCAAGCTCATTTCGCAGTCTCCCTCAACTGTTGAATTTTCAGTTCAATATAATTTGAAAATAACCTCAGTTATTTATTTATTTTATTATTGATGTACTTATGAGTTGCGCATTGTTTGATATTGCACTACTCCAACCATTGAATGACGTGCTTTCCATTTATTTTTTAAGAAACGATCCCTTAGTATAAAACGATTTGTGTTTACTGTTTAATATATGCTTGCTTTCACCGATATTAATAGCATAAAAATCAAATGTGGTTACTAGTTGCCCCACAATTTGCAGTTGTATCCCCATATTATGAATCTTGATTAGTGATAGGCAATGAAGCAGTCATTATTGCAGCGACAAACGGGGGTCTGGGGGGCCAAGCCCCCCAGGGCATGATAGGTATTTCTAAAAAGTGAACACCCAGTCAAAAAGGTCACCGTACGCCACTGCAACAGATTAAGAAATATCGGCTGCAAAAGCACAAACGTTACAAAACCAATGGGGGGTTGAACCCCCGAAACCCCCCTTGCTTACGCCCTTGCCCGCATCCCCCCCCCCTTGCTTACGTCCTTGTATTAATCACTCATTACCGTGTCGTTGCAATTGTCTCATTCTCACGCGCTCCGTCATTCAAGAACATTCCAACAAAAATGTTCTAACTTTTAGATCTTTTGTTTTACGTTAATTTTAGAGCCTAGAATTCAACACCTTGCTGCGAGCGCCCGTTTAATTTTTAATCTCGACAAGTGGCCTCTCGAAAACAATGGTCTTCGAACTCTGCGAAAGTGATTGCGCTACAGTTTTTAGACCTGTCAAGCAGTGGGGAATCTAGGAGGATGTGGGGGATGCAACCCCCCTCCCACCAGCCATTTTCAACAACGCTTTGAGTGAAAAAAATTTTTCCGTAATTTCGAACCTCTTCATAGCAATATGGCTGAATCGATTTAAGCACGCATAATCGAAACTGTGCGGACAAAATGCATCATATTTGGTGAAGCACTTAAAATTAGGGGCCAAAAATATAAACAAAATTTGCCTAAAAATTGTTCAAAAAAGCACTAAAATGGCCATCACAGTATGTAAATTTTCAAAAATTTTCCGGGGGAGCATGCTCCCGGACCCCCCTAGAGTCGTTTTTGTTACTTAAGTAGCTTGAAATTAACTCTGCCGGAAAGAACTACGCTTGAAAAAGTGACGAAATTTGATGCCTCCTCCTTGAAAAAATTTTTGAGTGCGCCCCTGACACAAAACATTTTCAAAGGGCTTATTTGCGCCCCTTTTCGGGTATAAACGGGTCCTTGTATTTAGTTAACATTCAACCTAATTCAAAATTACATCCCCCCACCAAAACTTTCTAAATCCGCTCCTGCTGTTGGGGTCTCCAGTTGCGTGGAAGATATTTCCACCAACTTCTTACGTCAAAAAACGGATAAAATTTCATACGACAACAAATTGGATTAAAATCGCATCTAGTGCGAACAGACCTTTAGCCACGCATTAATCGAAAATGTGCGAACAAAATGCAATATTTGGTGAAGGACTACTTAGGGGCAAAAAAACAAAATTTGTCTTACAAAGTGTTCGAAAAGCGCTACAATGCCCATTACAGTAGGCTATGTAAATTTTCAAAAATTTTCCGGGAAAGCATGCCCCGGCACCCCCTAGAATCATGTTTGTTTCCATATTTGCTTCAAATTTAACTTTGCCAAAAAAATACGCTTCAAAAATGTCAAAATTTGGTGCTAAAAAGTTCTGAATACACTCCCCTCACATGGACACATTTTCTAAAAAGGACTTATTTACGCTCTTTTTCGGGTTTAACATCTTTGCATTCAGTTAACATTCAACCTACAGTAATTCAAAACTGCATTCCCCCCACCAAAATTTTCTGGATCCGCCCCTGCTGTCAAGGTGGGCATGCGATTCTCAATGATAGAAAGAGGTATACTTGACCAATCTAATATACGAATGAAATGCATCATAGTTTTGTGTGTAAATAACAGCTGACTCATAATTTATTCTATCAAACATCAATCCATTTCAAAGTATTTACAAATCACAACTGCGTTAAGCATCTTTTTATTACTTTTTTATTTCACTGTCTTATAGTGCGTGGACAGTTTCCTTTTAAATCTAAAACTTTTAATCACTCCTTCAGGCTGCTTGACAATTGATCGTAAAAATGAGTCTTTATTCATCGCTAACTTGACTTTCATTTTGCTCTATCTTTTTCGATATACGTTACCGTTAATTAACACATCTTAATGTATTCTATAAGATCGTTGCAAGCATAAAATAATTGTCATTAATTCAAAAAAACTAACAAAAAGTTGATAAAAAACGTGTTTGCACGCGGACGTATTTCGCGCCCAAATGTCCTTGCGCCCAAAATGCTCTGCGCCCAAACGTCGTCGCGCCCAATTAATGTTTGCGTTCAGATGTCTTGCGCCCAAATGTCGGGTTTAGTGAAGTTTCTGTCTATCTCGATGGAGATTGTTTTCAGCGATGAAAGATGCCCTTCTTCGGTGCAATTTCTGTACGGCGCGAACAACATGTTGCATTAATGGGAACTTTTAAAGAAAAGCTGTTGAAATTATGCCAAATGCCGAAACAGAAAAAGTCATAAAATTTGAAAACGATATATGTCTTGTAGTTTTAGCGCACCAAGTTTTTAAATATTTCGCGTGCATTTTTTGTCTTCCCACTCGAAATAGGGTGAAAATTTCTCTGTTTTCTACGCAGAACTGTGAGGGCTTTGTGTTAATTCTCAGCAGGCTGTTCATGTAAAGCGAAATCAAGTTTTAACGATAAAAGTCTAGCATAGTGTTTCTCAACCCCGAGTCCGCAGACTCCGCGGAAGCGCGTGGATGAGTCCGCTAAACTTAGAGGTACGGTAAGTTACAGGGTTTAAAAGCGAATTTACGACAACGTGGCCAATCGCAGCGTGTGATCGTTCCGTCTGACTATGACTACGCATTCGCGAGTCTATTATTATCAGCGTTTACGAATTAAGAGTGATATACCCAATACCACAAAACATTCGCGAGCTTATTGTCAGCATTTACGAGTTAAAAAAATGTAGTATATCGGGTGCATTTTTAAGTAATGTACCTAGCACCAGTAAAACCTTGCTTTTTTCTGACAAAGCGTGGGTTTATAAACGCCATTTTTTGCATCAATGCAACGACTTTTCTATAGATCAGTAACTCAGAGCGGCGCTCAACGTGGGAAGCGCTGCACTAATTATGGGTTTGATTCTCGTCGCGGCTTCGCTACCGTCATATAGGCAACTGTCGGGCGTGCAAGATAATAGAATAAGGTTATTAGATACATTACATGCATTTTTTTTCATATTAGACATATAGGCAACTGTCGGGTGTGCAAGATAATAGAATAAGGTTGTTAGATACATTACATGCATTTTTTTTTTATATTCATTTATTAATGCTCTGACCAATTTTGGACATCGAGCTCTTTGCTGAGATTCAGACATCATCATTTGAATTTGTATTCTCTGCTCGAACACCAAGTTGTTGAGCTCTCTCGTCTGCCACTCATTCTTTTTCTTCGCTCCGTTACACAGCTACAATGGATGGAATCAACCTTAGTTTTTCGCTAAAAAATATATTCCTTCCTAGCAATAATTCATACTTGAAAGCGCTTATTGATAAAGTGGAAAATTTATTGAGACGTATGAGATGGAAGGCTTTTTTCTTTGACAACCCAGAAGAAGCTGCGAATAATAATAATTTTAGCCTCTCTTCTGATTGCACCCCGCCTAAATCAACTCTGTTAACACCATTTGAAAACGATATGTTTGATCTGATCACAAAAACTACGGTTTAAACGAGAAAAAATGCATTCCAACCGCAAATGAACCGGGATAGAATGACCATAGAGCATTCTTCTAACGTTACAGTTACGGCCGACAAAACCACAAATATGTAGGCCTACAGCGTCTGTTGCGTAGTAACAAGATTGTTCGGGAAAATCTTCTACGTCAATTGGGATTAGTCAGCAACGCGTTAGCTAGCTCTCCCGCTCGTCTCCTGTCACTTCTCAAATACAGGCGAGCTTCGCGGCACAGATTCAGCGACGCAAGGCACCAAACATCAAGTATCAAGCGTCAATCATCAAACGTCAAACGGTTTCTATTAAACAAAATTCGCAAGTTAACAATCAGCTGAGCTGGCGCACATATGACATATCGCAGATAAAGTAAAACATCATTACCTAACTGTTTCAAGCCCGAACTGCAATAACACACGAACGAGGTCTAAAGTTGGCAAAACGTCTAAACAAAACACAGTAAGATTAATAACAACAATTAGGACTTCACTTATGCAATACGTTCACAAAATAAGCTCTTCGGTTCATACCTTGATATAAAAGCCACGGTCGGATGCGTTACCATAAATTGACGAGGAGCACACCTATTTTTAAACATAAAATCCTTAAAAACCGTTAAAATCTCAAATCTGCAATTCATATACATTTGAGTCATTTGAAGTATTTGCACGTAACTAATATCGCCGCTTTCATTCAACGTCTGCTATTGACAACATTTTACTGTATGATTCATCATGTAAAAACTCACTCTTAACTTGCAACTTGACTAGCAATAGTATTTGTGCACTAGGAACGGCAAAATCTCCAACATTGCACTTACTGTACATTTGCGTTTGAACAGTACAACTGGCAGTGCGTTGACTATACACTGCTTTTTACAACACGTGACCAATTAAAGACGAAAGCAGCAGTTATGTGTGATGTGCCGAGAACAAGGTGACTTACATCTATCAACACAGTAGCGAATTCATGAATTTTAACAAGCAAGTTCGACTCCCAGCGTAGCTTACATCAGATAACCAGTTAATCATATAAACGCAGTTACAACGGTAACAGTGCAAACATACGTGACTCTAATTCATTCTAAAACATGATAACAAAAAGGTGCGCAATATTTAACAGCGTCTCTCCCCATACTTACAAAAACATGCTTACGAACAATATCACGACAACTTACAAAAAAATGACAGAAGCTTCAGCAAATGCAATTAACGGGGAAGCAAAAGCAATAATTAAGCCTTTAAAGATAGAAGAACGATTAAAGCAGTACAGCATCAACGAAGCTTTTGCCACCTTGAAAGATCATAAAGACGACTTTATGAGTAATCCCAAATGCAGACTTATCAATCCTGCTAAGTCAGATGTAGGTTTAGTAAGTAAAAAAAATGCTGGACAACATTAACAGTGCAATTAGAAAAAAATCTAATCTAGACCAATGGCGAGACACGCAATCTGTTATAAACTGGTTCAACGATATTTCAGTCAAGAAAAAGTGCAAATTCATCAAATTTGATATTGTCGAATTTTACAATTCTATGTCTAAAAATCTACTTTTGCAAGCTATTGAGTTCGCCAAATCCATGACTACTGTTCCACAAAGTAGTATCAATATCATTTCACACTGTAGAAAATCTTTTTTTTTTTTTTTTTTAATCTGGTAACACTTGGATTAAGAAAAATGAACCTGAATTTGATGTAGCGATGGGAAGTTATGGTGGTGCAGAAATTTGTGAACTGGTTGGTCTTTATATTTTGCATCTACTTGACAAAGAATTCGGAGCTGACTGCTTTGGATTATGCAGAGATGATGGTTTAGGTTGCCTCAAAAATCTGTCTGGCCCAGAAAACAAAACACCAGAAAAAAATTGATCAAGATTTTTAAAAAATGGGATTTAAAAATCACTTCCAACACAAATCTTTCTTGCACGGATTTTCTTGATATTACGCTTGATCTTGACAGAAACACTTTCTAACCTTTCCGAAAACCTAACAACAGTTCCCTCTACATAAATAAGAAAATAAGAGCTCCAATCACCTTCCTTTTATTTTAAAACAAATACCAGAGATGATTCAGAAGAGAGTATCTTCTTTGTCTTGCAACAGAGCTGAATTTAATAAGGTTAAACCTGATTATGAAAGAGCATTGGAAAACAGCGGTTTCAAAATTAACGTAAACTACACTCCCGGTTATGGTAAAAGACGAAACCGCAAGCGTAATGTCACGTGGTTTAACCCCCTGTTCAGTTCAAGCGTCGAAACAAATGTTGGCAATTTTTTTTTGAATTTGGTTATTAAGCATTTCCCCCTTGCACATAAGTATCACAAAATTTTCAACAGAAGAAACTTGAAGCTCAGTTACAGTTGTAAAAACCATAACAAAGCTATTTTGAATCAAACATTAGCAAAACCATCAGCAACTAAGTCATGCAACTGCAGAAATAAAGATCAATGTTCTTTGAACGTCAATTGTTCGAAAAAATGCTTGGTCTACAAAGCGGTTGTAAAAACAGAAAAGAGTACGAAGTCTTACATAGGATGCTGTGAAACGGCTTTCGAAACTAGATACAGCAACCACAAACTTTCATTTAGCAAGAAAACCTACTCCACAAGAACTGCGCTATCAAAGCATACTTGGAATTTAAAGGAAAATAACTCAGAATTCAAAATTTTCTGGTCCGTCATAGCCCAAGTATCCCCAAATTTTTGCAAAGGAAAACGCTGCAATTTGTGCCCAACAGAGAAACTCCTCATCAACAAGTGCGTGAACGAAGATTTGTTAAATTCAAGAGACGAGTTGCTGTCTAAATGTCGCCATAAAAACAAATTCAAATTGAAACAGTGCAATTTATAATTTTTATTTTTACTTGTAGGCCTAATTATTTTTTATTATTTCCGTTTTTGGTGAATTTGACTGATTGATTTTTAACTATTCCTCTTTCGTTAGCCCCTTTCATTTTCTTAAATGTTTTATGTTTACCACGATTGTTGCGTCATAAATCCTTCACATAATTTTTCACTAAAAATATTTCATCCTTTTAGTTAGTACAGTCAGTCAGATACAGACAAAATTCGCATAATCTTCTCTACATGTAAAGATAACTCCACCTCACTTCTCTTTATTTGAAAGAAACTGTAAGTACCGTTTTTTAAGCGCATAACCTTAATGTTTATTTTTATTTTGTAGTTCACACCTGAAGATTGCCATACGTGGCATGAAACACCGTGTATAGTGCGTTTATAGCCAAGAATAAATTATATTTACATATTTTATATACAATGCTTTTTCCGCCTCCTTGACCCCTTCTTTTTCTTTAATAAATTAAATTTACCGCATTTATTACGTCACAAATCTTTTCCATATGATTGCTATAGTAAAATATTTTGCACCAGACGGGATACGTTTCGACTATTAAATAAAGTCTCTTCAGTGGTGCTTAAAACTTCAAATCCATGAAGTAAATCCATCAACATACAATGCATTCTACCTAGCACCTTTAAAGGTTACTTCTATATCAAACTCAAGTTTTTGGCCCCAAACAACGATACCCAATGAAAGAAAATATAACCACTAACCCCCACAACTAAGTTCCCGGTAGCCTAACTAGCCCACATCACTAGAAGCCCCTATGGCAACCCACTCATTTGCAGCTGCAGACGCGTTTCGACCTTATTATGGTCTCATCAGTGCAGCATAGCAACCTCCCACCTTCCTGAAAAAAAAAAAAAAAATTCTAACCTTCAAATGAACTACACGCTCCAAATCTAAGCCTCTACTCGTTCTGCTCAAGGTAGAAAATTTGAAATAAAACCTTCAAGAAAATAATACAGGCTGGATTATGATGTCACAGATTCCCTGTAAACAATCAAGGATTGTGACGTCATCCTGATGTTGCAGTACAGTCAATCTTCATTAAACGAATTGCTGAATTCAGATAGGCATGTGGACCATGACAAGCACTTGCAAAGCCAGCCAACGTCAGAGGGCGCTTACACTATGCTTTCTCTAAAATTCCTCAGATCCTTGTGGACCGTGACAGGCACTTGCATAGCCAGCCATCGTCAGAGGGCGCTTACACAAAGGAACCTTGGAACAATCCATCTAAAGAAGGGATGAATGTAGCTAGGCGATTGTAGTTCTAGTGATGTGGGCTAGTTAGGCTACCGGGAACTTAGTTGTGGGGGTTAGTGGTTATATTTTCTTTCATTGGGTATCGTTGTTTGGGGCCAAAAACTTGAGTTTGATATAGAAGTAACCTTTAAAGGTGCTAGGTAGAATGCATTGTATGTTGATGGATTTACTTCATGGATTTGAAGTTTTAAGCACCACTGAAGAGACTTTATATAGTAAAATACTTTTCCCAATTTAACTTTAATCTGTCAGTTACCAGCAAAAGCTATTTTATTTTGCTACTCCTCAGATTATAGAGCTAATCCCGATCCTACCATTGGAGTAAAAAATATAAGTACTTATGCGAATAACTTTACGTTCTTTTTTTGTTCGTACGGTAGTTAACATCTGAAGATTGCCACGCATTTGCGTGTGGCATGAAACACTGTGTAGTGTACGTAAATTCGCGTTGAATAAATTTATTTATCTACCGCTCTGATCTTTTGGACATCGAGCTCTTTTTGAAATTCAGACATATCAGTTTTATTTGTATACATACAGTATATGCCCCCTGTCGTAGCACTGCGCAAAGCTCATCGCTTATGCGATTTCAACACTTTGCCAGGGGTGGAAATTTTTTGTTTTGTGGTACCACAAACAAAAAATTTCTGAAGTTCTTTAAATTTGATTTTGAGGATCTTCACCCCAGGCTACGTTAAGCTCCTCTGATGATACCAAACGAGTAGGCCGAGTGGTTGATGCAAGGGCTCCGAAGTAGGATTTGTGGGTTCGATGCTCAACTAGGTCATCTTCATGATGCATGTACTTCACTACCACAAAAATTCCTAAGCTGCAATGAAGTGGCTTGAAATACAAAAATAAAAAGAGTTGCTTCTGACCATCTTATTCCTTTTTAAAAAACAGAAAAAAAAAAAAAGGTCGAAACAGTGGCTGTCAGGAGTTTAAGGATATATGTAAATATATATATACATGGCAAAATGGCAAGTATTACAACAGTCTGCAGAAGACATTGTAAATTTCTTGAACATATACAGAAATTTTGAAGTTTTGTGGAACATTCGTAATGAAGACTGAAGAAAAATGCTAAAGAGCATAACACAAAGAAAATGATGCTGGAATGGACAGCTGCAGGATTACATATTGACAATGAAGAGTCACTCAAAAAAATAAAAAACGTAAAAGATTGCTATACTCGTAAAAAGGAATTGAACAAAATAAAAAAATCGAAACGGTTTATTTCACGCAGTCCATTTTTCAGCATGAATGTGAAGTTTCAGCTTCCAAATCAATGGTTTCGGGCAGGAGCGTATTTAGTTGCCCAGGGGCGTTGTGCCGTGCCCCCCCTCTTTTTTGACTCTGCCTTTCAGTGAAAAAAAAAACAAAATTAATGTTGCCATGTGACTGAAATATGCCTGACTCATTTAATGGTTTCTGTAGCTTATGGCCAGGGGCGGATCCAAGGGGATAGGATGAGGGGTATGTAGTAGTAGTTTATTTTATTTAACGACCAGAAAAACGCTTAACAAAAACAAGGAACAAAAACAATGGCCGAAAAACAGGTTACAGCGACAAAACGATATACGTTGAAACGTGCAGGAGTTAAAAAATAAACACAACTTTAAAAAAAATGCACGGTTGTTGCACCTTAGGTTAACTTTTGTTTGCTATAGGCCTGCTTAAAAAAAAAAAAAAATACGCCACGTAAAGAGTAATGACCAAAAATAAAAAATGGGTTGAAAAGCAAAATTTACTTGAACGAGAGTTAAGCAGTAAGCCAATTATAATTAGACGTTCAACTACGGTACCGATAGTGGTTCAAAAAATAGTAATTATCAACTTTCATCAGTAAATTCGCTCAAAATTGTTCTAATCAGTTGCATACGCAATAAAACTGATGCAGATTAAAGAAATGTTTCATACAACGTAGGATTGTTGGGGTTGGAAACTGGAAAACCAAGAAATTTGAAATGCTCATCGAATGGGAGATGGTTGGTGAAACTCAATTCTGTAAAAGAAAAACTAATAGCAGATATCTGTTTTTGCCTTTTAAATCAATTAAAAATAGGTACATAATGCAATTACGGTATGAACTTTTCGCAATAAATGCACATGGAGTTGGCCAAGTGGTTGGTGCATTAGGCTCCGGAACTAGATTCGCGGGTTCGATGCGCAGCTACGCCATCTTCTATGATGCATGTAATTCACTAATATAAAAACCAAAGCTACAATTATGTGGCTTAAAAAATAAAAATAAAAAAAAATAAAAAAAAAAACTTTTCGCAATAAATTTTTAAGTTACTGGAGTGGTAGGCCAAGTCATGCATGTTTTTTTTAATCGCTTTTTTGAAAGAGTTGTGCGATTTGTTTTGCCGAATGGTTACTGGAATAGAATTCCAAGTCAATGGACCTCGATATTTCAAAGGTTGTTTAGTTAATTCGATTCTACAAAACCGGGGGAATAGATTAGATTAACTTCTAGTCTGACGAGAGGTACGACAAGCTAACTGGTTGTCGTCAAGAAGATTCTGAAAAGTGACTGGCAAGTCATCGTGCAAATATTTGTACATAAAGCTAGCAGTTTCTAATTCGTCTAATTGATGAATCGTCAAAAGACTATATTGTAGCATCAGAGTTTTTACACTATCTCTATAATTTAGCTTAAATATTAATCTAATAAACTTGTTAACCGAACTTTGAAGTTTTTTAACCTTGGTCTTATTTCCATTGCACCAAGTCATAATGCAATATTGGAGATGGCTTTTTATCATAGAGTTATACAGCAAAATGCGCTGGCTCAAATGATTGCGAATTTTGTGAACAGTACTGCACGTAATCCTAATTTTACTCAATAGCGCTTCCATATGAGGTTTCCAAGACAAATGTTCATGTACTAAAACGCCCAAAAATTTTACAGAAACGACTCTTTTAATTTCTCTGTTCCTCAACTGGAGAGCATGTTGACAAGGAAGCTTACTATTCGGAGTGCGGAACACAATGAAATTAGTTTTATTTATGTTAAGAGAAAGTTTATTAGCTGTGAGCCAATTATCAACACTTTTTAACTCTTCATTAGCCACTTGGAATACTTTCTCATAAGAACTTTTACTAAAAAATAAATCTGTATCATCAGCAAACATGATAGTCTTACCTTTTGTTATACATCTGCAAAAATCATTTACATATATTAAAAACAGCAAAGGTCCAAGAATAGAATCTTGTGGGACACCACACTTTATTTTCAAAATATCAGACAATCGATTGTTGCATACTACTTGTTGAGTGCGTTCATTCAGATAGCTAGAAAACCATTCTAAAGGTAGACCCCTAACCCCGTAATGCATTAATTTCTGTAACAATATCGTATGATCTATAGTATCAAACGCTTTGGATAAATCTAAAAATACTCCAATCATTGATTGCTTTTTTTCAAAAGCTGTCGTGATATTTTCAACTAATAGCGTAGTTGCATGGCTGGTAGAAAAATTTTTCCTAAAATCAAATTGATTTTTGTGAGAAAAACCTTGTCCAGTCAAGAAACTAACGAGACGTTTATACACCAATTTCTCCAAAATTTTTGACAACACAGGTAATAAGCTGATTGGCCTGTAGTTATTAACATCATAGGTCGAACCTTTCTTAAAAACAGGTACTACTTTAGCTACTTTAAAAGCATCAATAAATTCACCGTTACTTAAAGAGAGATTAAAAATGTGAGCAATAGCCCATAGTATGTTGTCCGGGGTACATTTTAAAGCTTTTGAAGGGATTCCATCCATTCCACAACTATTTTTTTATTTTAAATCAGTAATAATTCTTTTAATCTCAAGAGGAGAAGTGGGGTTAAAGAAAAGGGAATTTGAAGAAGGAAGAGGCAAGTGTTCCTCGAAATTATGAGAAGTAGGAGGAAGGTTGTTGATCAGCTTAATGCCAACTTCAGCAAAGTGAAAATTAAAGTGATTAGAAATTGTTGCAGCATCACTGGTCAACTGATTGTTAATTTTAAGAGTAGAGCAGGGATCTAATTTCTTTTTACCGAGAAGATTATTAACAATTTTCCATGTTTGTTTCAAGTTATTTTTATGTCTCTCAAAAACTGATGAATAACAAGCTTCCTTTTTTTCTTTTAAAGTACGAAAGTAGATGTTTCTTGCTTTATTGTAATTAACTTTGGAAAGTAAATTTTTCTTAGCGCAGTATTTTTTGAACATCTTTTCTTTTATTTGCAATAGTTTTTGCAAATCTTTATCAAACCAACTGTTTTTATTGTTGTTATTTAATTGTATCAATGGAAACGATTTATCAAACACTTGGTGATACTTATCTGCCAAAAGCATTTAAGACTGATTAGTTTTGGTTTCGTTTAAAACAGGGTTTACATCAATATTTTGCAAATCAAGATGATATTTTCTCATATTAGCATCATTAAAGCTTCTAGTAAGGATATTTGAAGAAGTAGCTTTACTTTTATCAGCGCACATAAATACAGGCAAAAGGTCTGATGCAGAATGCAAAATAATTCCAGATTTCATATGATTAGTATAGGCATTTGTCCATATGTGATCTAACACTGTTGCACTAGTATCTGTAATTCTAGTTGGCTTATTTATTATAGAGCAGAAGTTATGATTTAACATTACCTCAGTGAAATCACTAACGTGAATATTCTCATTTGATTTGGCTAGATCATAATTAAAATCACCAAATATATAACATTTTCTTTTGGCATCCAGCTTTTCAAGACATTCTGTTAGTTGAAGTCTAAAATCTAGATGAGCTTTAACATGGTCGACAGGGAAACGATAAATTGTACCACAAACAATGATTTCTTTTCCTACTTGCATATGAATAAAAAAAGATTCAAAAATTTTCTCATCCATTACAAACAATTCATTAATGACATTAAACTGAATACTGTTTTTCACATAAAAGGCAACCCCACCCCCTAGACAAGCTTTACGGCTATTCGATACCAATTTGTACCCATCTAAGTTATTGTAAGGTCCAGAGTGCGTTGGTCTGATCCAAGTTTCACAAATAGAAATCACATCAGGCTTGCATTGCATACTCAAAATCAGGGCTTCCAATTTGCTAAAGTTCAACGGATTTACTATAGATCTAATATTAAGGGCTAAGGCAGTAAAGGTATTTTTAAAGCTATTGTTAAAAGAAAGATTTTTGATTTCACAGGATTCCAAATATTGCTCATTTAGAGTAAGGGAAGAATCAGTGTCTAATTCGCTATCATTATTTAACAAATGTACAAATTTATGATCAAAGGTAGAATTTAAATAATCTACATCAAATGTACCAGTATTTACAACAATACACAAAATGAGTATATGAAAAAAATTGTTAAAATAAGAGAAAAAAGAACTGTTTACGGTCAAGATTTTCTGTACCGATATAAGAAGATTAAGGATACGATAAGTCAACATAAAAAGGTCTATAAATGGTTGTATATTAGCTGTAGAGTTGATATTTTAATCATGCTATTTTTATTACCCTCTGTTTGATCTTGAACTGAAAGTTAAAAATAATACATCCAAATAGTCTGTTACTGTAGTATACTGGTGAATGAGTTTGTTAATGGTTCCATTGTGAGAGCAAATTTTATTTGCCAAATTACCTTGAAACCCTGAAACTATTCCACACTTGTGTTTTAACAGTTTCCACTTTCCTGTTTTTACGTAAAAAATTAGAATTTAGGAAAAAACAAATAAGAATTTGGTAAAAACAAAAAACAACTCAAAAGTTCATTTAGAGTGAATGATTAGGCATAGGCTAGATCAGAGGCCAAATCAGTAATTCTTTAATTCCAGTTTTAAGCTTGCTTAGTAGACCCTAACCTAATTCTGGAGATATCGCTGAAGTCATCGATATAATGCCTTTGCCCCTGGAATCTACAATACACTAAGCCCTTCATAGTCCAAACATTTTTGAAATCAAAAATATGTCCAGCTTCATCAACGAGCTTGAGACATCTTTTAGTTAGCGACTCAGTAATTGCAAGCCGCGAGTTCGAGTCCAAGGACTTCAGTTTTGACTTGTTATTAAAAACCTCGTTTCTGACTGTTCTTCGGACAAACTTAATTATAATAGGATTCTTCCCTTTTTTGGAGGGGAGGAAATGGCAAATGTCGATGTTAAGGCTAGTTAGAGGGATGTTCAATTGCAGTTTAGAATTTAATACATCTATGACATGTTTCTCTACTACCTTATTTTTAGCATCCTTTGGAGGAAGATCTTTGCATCCATGGAGAATTAAGCAGTTGCTTCTGCCATATTGCTCCATATCGTCGAGCCTCCTTTCATTTTCCTGTACTTGGGCTGCAATCTGATCTACAGCACACCTTACTGATGTAATCATTTCTGCCAGTTCATGAAAATGCCTTCCTTGGAGGTCAACGGACTCTGAAACAATATCAGAAGCAGCAGCAGTTTTGTCCTTATCACCTAAAAATTTATTTTGATACTCCTCCTGTCTGGAGGAGATTTCATCTAACCTTTGCATTAATTTTTCAATTTGTCCAGAAGTCATCTTTGCAGTAGAGGGTTTGAAGGAAAATAGCACCACTTCAAATCATAAAAATTAAAACAACCAATTAGACCCGTTTTTACAATTAGCCTATAGTCCTATGCTGGTGCATGAAAATCTTATTCAAATAGAATGAAAATCTTATTCAAATAGAATCTTATATTATATGGTATTTCTGCACCATATACTTAAAAGTCAATTGGGGTCAAATCTGACCCCAAAAAAATAAAAACCACTATTAACTTATGTTAGTTATAAAATTTATGCTAAATCGCGTTAAGAATTCCTAAATCAATCTGTTCGAAGGTTTATTACATCAAATATTCTCTGATTGTATGTATTTTTATTATAATATTATATGATATTTCTGCAGTACCTACCTAATAGTCAATTGGGGTCAAATTTGACACCATGGAAAATGACTGATGTTTGTCAACCTAAGCTTGATTGCTCAACGTCAGCCCAATATCGAGAATGGGCTCCCGCAGTGGCTTAGTCTTTCCCAACCACTCTTTTTGGGTTTTGTCCATTTACCGTCTTTATTACAGAAAAACCAATTGCGGTCAAATTTGACCCCAAACGATTTATGCGAATGAAAATGTGATTACCGTATGAGGGTTAAGAAGTCAAAAAATCATCAGCAACTTAACAAAGATACTTCCACTAACTTAAAGGCTGTTTCGACCTTTATATCAGGGTAAGCTAGGCGATCGTAGAGAACTCTATCGACCGAGAGTTAATAACGTGTGGCAATCGATTGTCTCATCATTTTGCTTTTCGGCCCCGGCTCGTCCCTGTTGGATCTGCCCTTCGATTCCCACAATACCTATGAGTGACTTGAGTCCGCATATACTTAAGCTAGCTTGGAAATAGTCCATGGGCTAAAAAGGTTGAGAACCACTGGTCTAGCAATTTGGTTGTGAATATGCGCGGTCGATTTTTCATACTTCCTGGTGCATTCTTAACTTCACAAAATCATGTTTCAGTCCAACATTATTATTTGCTGAAAACAAGAGACAGGGAAAACAGAAAGAGAGTATTTCAAATCACAACCACACAGCCAATCTTTACTTTTGTACCAATCCACTTCAAAGGAGCGGAGATTTTTTGCCCTGAGTTCTGGCGTAAAGCCTGTACATGGGCTTTCCTTTGTTTATAACTTCAGACTTAAATCATTACTTCAGTACTAAAAAGTCTATCAAAGTCGATAATAATACTGTACTTCGTTCAACTTGTAGCCTGTTTACTTATATTCTAACTACAGGCCTTCACGGCGCGTAACTTCCAGCTTGGCGCAAAAATGTTTTCATCTTAGCGACGCCAAAATCATTTGAGGCCTGCCTCAAATCGTGTTGAATTTCAGTGGCGTACGCACGGGGGGAGGGTTTCCGGGGTCAACCCCCCCCCCATTGACAATTGGAAAAAATTAAAAACCGCTGATTTTGGACCGATTAGCGTTTTTTCATACAAAGATTGTGTTTTTCTGTGCTGTAGCAAATTGCCTATATAATCTCGAGAAACTTTCATTGTGATGCAATAATACCGGTAGTCAAACTTTTTTGGTGCGTAGCGCTTGAACCAATGACTGGCTCAAAATGCAAGCCTGGACAAGGTCAATGGGCACTAAAGCTGGAGTCGTGTTGTGATGTCATAAAGACATTGTTCTCGACGGCTACGGCTGGACAAGACAACGTTTCAGCGCTGAAGGCATTCTTGGAAGAGAATGGTTGCAACGCAGGCAGATAATCCGCTTGCGATGTCATAAGTTTGAGCCAAACCGACTAGTTGGGGTAGTGGTTAAAGACATCGGCGCGGGAGGTTTTGGGTTTGATTTTCGGGCCTGTACCGGCCGTTAGCTCAGTTGTTACGCGCACAGGTTATCGGTGCGGAAGGTCTGGGGTTCGATTGCCGGGATAGTCAAATCGGCACAGCGTCGCCAACGGCTCGCCACCGCTGCAACGTTTCTGTGTTACCCAAGCGCTAAGAGATGGGCCCCAGTGACGTTCGCAGGGGTCTGGAGTCAGCACTTCCCTACCCCCTTGACAATTGCAGAAAAAATGAAACCTTTCGTTTTTAAAACGAACCGACTTTTCTTCATGAGGAGCTTGCCGAAATTGCTATCATGTTTTCATTCCAAACAACACCATCCCCCCACAAAACATTTTAGCATAAACCATTCCCTTACAAGTACAATGATCTTCCCTCCTTACGTCGGCGTGAAAAGTTGTACCATCCCCCCTTAAGTGTTTTTGCAACTCGAGCACCGATTAGGATGCAATGCTACAATACCGGTACCCGGTAGTCCAACTCTTCTGTTGTGTTTTGCTTGAAGTGCATTTTTGTCATTGATGTTGCTGTGAAACAATTAAGAAGTAGGAGTTTCCTTAAATGCTGTGCATCTGCAGTAACTATGGCTGCACACAAATTTATATTTTTTTAATCAAATCAAATCTTGATTATACTCATTCCATTAAATTCGTTGTTGCATGGAAACGTAGTAGCGAGTGGCGGGGCCGGACCCCGCGGCTTAGCGCCTGGGCAACGTAGCTATAAAGAAACGTCGCAGCGGTTGCGAGCCGTTGGCTACACTGTGTCTGATTTGACCGGCCTGGGAATTGAATCCCAAACCTTCCGCATCGATAGCGAAATCTTTTAACACTACGCTATAATCGCCCGATTTTTTGAGAAATTTTATTAAAATATAAAAAACTGAATTGACACTGCTTTAAGTGAACAACTAAAAAGCAATGTCCTTCCTAGTGCTTTTGCATTGTTGGTGATGGAGTGCTGTTATAGCCTCTGACCCAACAAGAGGAAGTCGTCATGACTTCCCGTCCGGTAGGCCAACAAGGACATTGCTTTTTAGTTGTTGATCTTCACCCTGGCCACGTAAAGAGTTTGACTGGAACGGTGACGTAGCCACACGAGTGGATATGCGTACCACAAAGGTTAAGTTCTTTAAAAAATATTAATCCAAAGGGATCAGTGAACCTGGCAAGATCATTTGTTCTGGAAGATGCATGTTTCTTACCTGAGAGCGGCTGATGAAGTCTAATAGCCAGACACAGCGCTGTCTTGAACTACGGTACTGCTTTAAGTGCCAAAAGTAAGATTAAGTACTGCCAAAGACGACCATAGACCAACGAAAGATTTGAAAAGACCTAGGGGCGGAACGAGGGAGGACACATCATTGTTTTTTTGTACCGTAGGCTGACTATCTCAGGTGTTTGAAAGCATCTGATATCGACGCTGTGATTTGGCAGAAAAATGCTTAGATAATATCGACGCTCTTTTTGACTTTAATCGGATGATTAGGGATTCCTCTCGCGCATAATTTATTTTAGTTTAAAAACGTTTTGGTAGGGAGGGCAGTTTTTTATGCTCCAATATCTTCACTTTTCAAATTTCATGCGAGAAACTGCCCCCTTCATAATGAGTGTACCGTATATTGACTGTTTATAACAAGGTTTAGCCTATATGCGTTGTTTATATTAATGTTGGTTCTTGAAAAAAGTTTTTTTGGAGAGAAGGAATTGCTTGTTTTACCCCCTGGGTGCACCCTGTTTGTGACGTTGCGACAGCTAGCCAGTCTACTTTAGTCAATTAACCTTCCTATGGCCCAAAAATGATTTCAACTTAAAATTTTTCAGAAAGTTTTTTAACCACGGCCTGACAACTTGAGTTTCTGTGAAACCTTTTCTCTACTTAAATGAAACGCAAAGCATTAGGCAAAAGTGTGAATGAAATATCTTTGTTGTTTCCTTAGTTATGGCATTATATAGCTTACTCATGGTTAACTGCAATTTAGACTGAAAACATTACAAAACGATGCACTTTAATGCCTCTAAACTACTGTAATTGTAATGTAGTATCGTTACGTCATCACGATGCGACGTCACTGAAACCCCCATCATTGAAAAATCCTGCGTACGCCACTGTTGAATTTAGCATTTGGAACATAGAGAGACTCGAGGAGAAAACAGAAAAAAGCACGCTTTAACAAGTTTATGTAAATTTTGCTCTAGGAGTGAGGCAGGTTTATTTTGTCAATTCCTCACGCATGTTCTTGAGCGAAGAAAGCTACGTGAATTCTCTGTGCGAATAACGTCATAGAAACCTCTGAAACATCGATGGAGTGTAGGAACACAAATGATAGTAAAATAGCTGGCTTCAACAAATATTTCATTTCAAGAGATAAGACATAACTATTCAAAACAAAATAGTTTGGTTTCTACTCATAAATTGTATTTACTTCTTCCGCGATAAAATTATTGTTGCCTCGCCATGTATTTTAGATAGGTCCTGCCTCCCTTTACCGCACGTCTATGCCTATCCTAAACCTGGCAGTGTAAGGCAAAGTGCAGATCCATCCAAATTGCACAAAGTTGAAATTACACTAACAATTTGTTAGTTACACCAAAGGGTTACACTCTTTGGCTAGTGCCCCACTACTTGATTTACTCTGGAGACGGCACTTCCTGGCTTTTTTTCAAGCTTTTACCATTATGATAAAAATAGTACGATCCATGATTCAAAACCCTATTGAATCTATGACAAGTGGCCACATTAGCGACATCGCGCGAGGTAAAGCGATTGTCATGACAACACGTCTTTGCGACGTGAAGTGTTGGTTCAGTTGGGTGTTTTATTGTCATCACTTTCTTATTATTCCTGTCTTCATAATTTGCTTGGGTAAGCTTTATTATTAGAAAATTAGCATCGTTTCCTTTGACGAAGTGACTCTTTGGTTATCTCTAGTTGCAAAATTATCTTTAATAAGATTTTGTTGGTATTGTGTAGACTAGGAATTGCCCTAAATTGCTGCAAGTTAATTGGTTGATTTTTCTATTGGATTATCATTTATCTGGAATAATAATTAGGAATTAAAAATGCTGGTGACACAAAGACTCAGAAAAACAAGAGAATATACAGGGCCTACCCCTCATTCCGTGGCTATTGTAAGTATCCTATCATATTATTCTTGTGTTATTTCAATTAGGCCTAGTATATATATGCAGGTACTGGTAGTCCATAGATTAGCCTACAATTTACAGTAACAGGTACTGATTTAGTGGTTAGCCTACCAGTATTTAGACTGTACTTATCTGTTAGCATGCAGGTAGCAGTGCATGTCATCAACCAAGCGGCAGGGTAGTTGCAGCTTTTTTTGCAAGTTATCAGTAGCTTCATTTAGCATGATATACGGTACCAGTAGTTTCGGAAATAGGCCTATACTGGTAGTTAGCCGATTGTGGCAGTTGGCATACGGTACTGGTACTGCGTAGCCTAGTGGTTAAAGACTTTGCTAGTGGTGGGAAAGGTCTTGGCACAGTGTATCTATGTATTGCCAACAGTGGAACCACTCTCTATGCGTAATGTTCGCAACTAAAATCTTAATTACATTATAGTCTCGTAAGTTGAAGTGAGTTTAGGAACTGGCTGCTGCCATTTTTCATGTTTGTTTTTGAGATTTTTTGCTAAATTAGCAAGATTTTTGGACCTAGTTTACCAATAGGCCCACATGTTTGGTTTAGGCCTAGTTGCTAGTGTGTGATTACAAATCATATTGATTAGATGACAACTTCTAATGATTTCTTGCAAATTAAAAAAGAAGTGGAAACGTTAAAAAATTCACAAGGTTGGTTCCTCAACTTGCTTCAAAAATTAAAATATCTTCCATTTTCCTGACATGTAAAGCATTTCTGTGGTCATACGTACGGTAACAATCAGTGGCGTACGCAGGATTTTTCAATGATGGGGGTTTCAGTGACGTCGCATCGTGGTGACGTAACGATACTACATTACAATTACAGTAGTTTAGAGGCATTAAAGTGCATCGTTTTGTAATGTTTTCAGTCTAAATTGCAGTTAACCATGAGTAAGCTATATAATGCCATAACTAAGGAAACAACAAAGATATTTCATTCACACTTTTGCCTAATGCTTTGCGTTTCATTTAAGTAGAGAAAAGGTTTCACAGAAACTCAAGTTGTCAGGCCGTGGTTAAAAAACTTTCTGAAAAATTTTAAGTTGAAATCATTTTTGGGCCATAGGAAGGTTAATTGACTAAAGTAGACTGGCTAGCTGTCGCAACGTCACAAACAGGGTGCACCCAGGGGGTAAAACAAGCAATTCCTTCTCTCCAAAAAAACTTTTTTCAAGAACCAACATTAATATAAACAACGCATATAGGCTAAACCTTGTTATAAACAGTCAATATACGGTACACTCATTATGAAGGGGGCAGTTTCTCGCATGAAATTTGAAAAGTGAAGATATTGGAGCATAAAAAACTGCCCTCCCTACCAAAACGTTTTTAAACTAAAATAAATTATGCGCGAGAGGAATCCCTAATCATCCGATTAAAGTCAAAAAGAGCGTCGATATTATCTAAGCATTTTTCTGCCAAATCACAGCGTCGATATCAGATGCTTTCAAACACATAATCGGGGTGTCTATGGGAAACGAAGAACTCTAGTTCCAGAGATAGTCAGCCTACGATACGAAAAAACAATGATGTCTCTTCCCTCGTTCCGCCCCTAGGTCTTTTCAAATCTTTCGTTGGTCTAAGGTCGTCTCTGGTAGTATTTTTATCTTACTTTTGGCACTTAAAGCAGTGTCAATTTAGTTTTTTATATTTTAATAAAATTTCTCAAAAAATCGGGCGATTATAGCGTAGTGTTAAAAGATATCACTATCGATGCAGAAGGTTTGGGATTCAATTCCCAGGCCGGTCAAATCAGACACAGTGTAGCCAACGGCTCGCAACCGCTGCGACGTTTCTTTATAGCTGCGGGGTCCGGCCCCGCCACTCGCTACCACGTTTCGATACAACAACGAATTTAATGGAATGAGTATAATCAAGATTTGATTTGATTAAAAAAATATAAATTTGTGTGCAGCCATAGTTACTGCAGATGCACAGCATTTAAGGAAACTCCTACTTCTTAATTGTTTCACAGCAACATCAATGACAAAAATGCACTTCAAGCAAAACACAACAGAAGAGTTGGACTACCGGGTACCGGTATTGTAGCATTGCATCCTAATCGGTGCTCGAGTTGCAAAAACACTTAAGGTGGGATTGTACAACTTTTCACGCCGACATAAGGAGGGAAGATCATTGTACTTGTAAGGGAATGGTTTATGCTAAAATGTTTTGTGGGGGGATGGTGTTGTTTGGAATGAAAACATGATAGCAATTTCGGCAAGCTCCTCATGAAGAAAAGTCGGTTCGTTTTAAAAACGAAAGGTTTCATTTTTTCTGCAATTCAAGGGGGTAGGGAAGTGCTGACTCCAGACCCCTGCAAACGTCATTGGGGCCCATCTCTTAGCGCTTGGGTAACACAGAAACGTTGCAGCGGTGGCGAGTCGTTGGCGACGCTGTGCCGATTTGACTATCCCGGCAATCGAACCCCAGACCTTCCGCACCGATAACCTGTGCGCGTAACAACTGAGCTAACGGCCGGTACAGGCCCGAAAATCAAACCCAAAACCTCCTGCGCAGATGTCTTTAACCACTACCCCAACTAGTCGGTTTGGCTCAAACTTATGACATCGCAAGCGGATTATCTGCCTGCGTTGCAACCATTCTCTTCCAAGAATGCCTTCAGTGCTGAAACGTCTTGTCCAGCCATAGCCGTCGAGAACAATGTCTTTATGACATCACAACACGACTCCAGCTTTAGTGCCCATTGACCTTGTCCAGGCTTGCATTTTGAGCCAGTCATTGGTTCAAGCGCTACGCACCAAAAAAGTTTGACTACCGGTATTATTGCATCACAATGAAAGTTTCTCGAGATTATATAGGCAATTTGCTACAGCACAGAAAAACACAATCTTTGTATGAAAAAACGCTAATCGGTCCAAAATCAGCGGTTTTTAATTTTTTCCAATCGTCAATGGGGGGGGGTTTTGACCCCGGAAACCCTCCCCTCGTGTGTACGCCACTGGTTACAATGCTCAGTGGGCTAACAATGCTCTGCTCTTTCTGTTCAGTGGGTCTACTGAAGAATTTAAGCACACTGTGGTCTTGGGATAGATTCGAGAACTAGTCAAATCAAACACAATGTCACTACTGCTGTGGCATTTCTTTGGAGTTGTGCTGCCCTGGCACTAAACTGCAAAGATTGGTCCCAGCACTCGATACACGCTTGGGCATAATACCGGTACTACTAGTCGTTGTTGTTGTGCTATAGGGTTGCCAGTAACTTCGCCACAAGGTAACTTTGCCACAGAAACTTCGTCACATGGTAACTTTGCCACACTTTGAGAAGGTGAGGGGGATGTGGGGATAGGTGTAGGAAAGTGTGTTGGGGAGTGGGGAGAGGAAGGGAAGATGTGGGAAGAGGTATGAGAGGAGGTGTGCGAAAGTGTGTTGGGGTGTGGGGGAGGCAAGGGGAGATGTAAGGAAAGATGAGGGGAGTGAGGTGAGGGAGGAGATGTGGGGAAGTGTGGGAGGAAGTGTGTTGGGGCCCCACACCCTAACACACTGCCCTACACCTCCCCCATTTCTCTACCCATAATCCTCCCCCTCACGCCAATACACTTCTTCACTCACCCCATACACTTTCCCACACTTCTCTAGTTCTACTCCCCACACATCTTTCCTTACTCATCCCCACGCCCCGACACATTTTCCTACTCCTCCCCCATACCTCTTCCCACAGCTCTCCTCACCTCCTCTACTCCCCAACACACTTCCCCACTCACCCCATGCACTCTCCCACATCTTCCCCCACAGTTTCGATTATGTGGCAAAGTTACCTTGTGACGATGTTACCGTAGTAAATTTAACTGGACTGTGGAAAAGCCCGATAAAATGTCTTACGACTACCGGGAATTTAAAGTCTTGTTAGATGTAGGCAATGTGATTTTTCGATTTATGAAAGTGTGGCGAAGTTACTGGCAACCGTGTTAAAGTCACGAAAGTGCATTTTGCCACTTTTGAGTTAGAGCCATTTTTGTGTTTCAGCAAAAAATACAAAATGTCATAAATGTCGTTTGTGACATAATAAATCAATGATATTTTTGTAGTGACAATATTTTGGGACAACTTTTAAACCGAAAGGGGGGGGTGCCCAAAAGTTTCTTTTTAGGGTTTTTTTTGTCAAATTTGTGACTATAGCCCCAAAAATTTCTGGAAAATTTTAATTTATTTTGCTAATACGCACTTTCTTGAAAAAGAATCAAAATATTTATGGCGATTTTTTAAGAAACGGTGATTTTAGAGTTGTTATGTTTGCAACATCATGATGATTTTTGATAAAGAATTGTTGTTATTTTTTTTTTTTTCGATATCGATATTGTTCTTAAAAACGTCGATATACGGTAACTTTATAACCTAGCTACACTTCATTTTGTTTTGGGTGATAACATCCTCTAAAAGGTGCATAAAGATTATTTCTAGAAGAAAGATTATTTACCGTATGCCACATTAAGTCATGCGTACATTATTTTTCAAATTTTCAAATTATATTGAACAGAAAATTTAATGGTAATTGAGGGAGACTGCGAAGTGAGCTTGCGCTCTTCGAGCAGCAGCCACCCATTAAATATGTCAATTGCGATCGGCTCCAGCTGCGAATCAAACCCGTCACGTAGGATCTGTCACCTGCGCGCGGTATCGCTAGGCCATGTCGCTGACTAATTATAATTAATTAATGGTTACAAAAATTCTTAATGCTAATTCTAATTCTAAAATTTAAAAATTCATAATTAATTAATGCTTACAAAAATTCATTCTGTTTTATGTGGTTGCATTCTCGAAAAAGAGCATCTATAACAATTATTTTTAGAGAAAAGATTATACGTCACAGTAATTCATGCTTACGAAAATTCAGTCTTTTTTGGGTGGTAGCATTATTTAAAACGCCCATAAAAATCATGTTTAGAGCAAAGGTTTATCGTTCGTCACAATAATTCATGATACGTTAACACCAACATTCAACAGTATACAAAGGCACAGTTTTTATCACACGAAAACAAGCGAAAATGAACCAACTATTGTAACAAACCATCAAACAGGTATAAAAACAAAAAGGAAGGTTTTATTTCACCAGAAATTTACGATTACCAAAGTTTGAAAATCATGGTTGCGTAACCGGAAAATTCCCCTATGGTTCCCCTACTGTGAGAATGGCATTACGGGAACCGAAAAACGACTACGCAACTACGATTTTCAAAGTTCGGTAACCATAATATCCGGTGAAATAGACACTTCCAAACAAAAAACATTTTTAACATGCTAAAAATTGAACTCGTAACACAAACTTGTGCAGCATTGGTCTCAATTGGGTTGTGCAAAAACCTGTAGTGGTCGGCGACTATTGTGATTATTGCACAAAAAGTGCACTTTTTGTGTACTTTGCAGTACAATATAGCTCAAAAAGTGCACTTTTGTGATTATAACACAAAAAAATTATGTTTCAGATTCGCAAAAATGGTAACACGTCAATATCTCTAAAAGTGCTTCATATATCATCTTGTAAACTGCACTGGATTGAAGAGCGTGAAAAAGACTTCCTTGCTAGATGCATAACTAAAAATCACTAAAAAATCACTGTCGCGACTATAGCACAACAACGACGTAGTTTAATGAAGATTTGATTTTGTGTTGCTGGTTACAGATAATCGTTTTTGGATTTATGTAATAGGTGTTTATTGAGTAGGAGTTTACTTGCAAAAGCTAGGGGGCCGGGTGGGCCCTGCCCCCACCCCACTTTTTTTCAGGGAGGGCCCTGGGGGGGCCTAATTTACGCGTTTATTTCTGCAATAATACCTCTGCATTAATGTATTTGGAACGTAATAGGCCTACCATCGAAATTCAAACCCAGGAAAGAGCTTAAATCCAGAGATGTTTTCTTTAAAATTTTGTTTGTAGGGTTGGGGGAACAGAAAAAGTGTAATCTTCTTATAGCGAAAAAAATTAACTTGCGGCTTGCAAATGTCAAATTGAGTATCTTAACCTACAAAAAGGCAAACCAGCGATTAGTTACATCTAAGCCAGGGGTTCCCAACTGTGGCCCTTGGCCCCCCAAATGGATCACAGAGCACAGAGTGTTTTCTTGGGAGCCACGATGGTAGGAATCATCAAGGAATTGTAAAAGACTGGGACTTTTAAACTTACACACTACAGGGGCCATGGTGATTTAGAGGTACAGGCAGGGGGCCACGGCTCAGAAAAGATTGAAAATCACTGATCTAAGCTTTCAGCATGGAAAAAGCATTTTACAGTACGTTTTGAGACGAGGCGAGGCACAGCAGTTGTTGCAAGTGTCGTTTATAGTAAACAATTATAGTAACTAAACTTAAAACTAATTTATTGTATACCTTACTATCTGCACTGACTTTCCAGACAGTCACTCAAAAGAGATGTAGCCTACTGCATTTGCTGTGTAATTTTTCATAATGCGAGTGGTGGAGCTAATTCTTGGGGAAATGGGAGTTTTACTTTTTTCAGACTTAATTTTGATGTTAACAACTAACCTTCAAAATCGATAAAATAAGCAGCTGTCAAGATAAAAGCGGCGGTCTGTGCAAAATATCTATAGCCTAGTTTTTTAATTCTTTTGAATGCGTTTAAATTTTTTAATTCACTTTATTTTGCTGAATGCTGTGCAGTGCTTACCCTAGCAATTCCTTTGCCAACAGAATTTCTTTTTCTAGTCAGAGAAACCAATTGAGATATTTCGATTCCAGTTTTACGTGTGGCGATGCGGTTTATGAGGTTTTACTATTTCTCTACGCATCACCTTATCGGTGTAGAAATAACGTTAGTTGGAGTTTAGTTATTGATCATCCCAACTTTATCTTTTCGTATGCTCCAAAAAAGTTTAGTGCTCATGTTGTTTCCGAGACCGTGTACAACTATACATGACATACCGTGAACCTCTATTTGAGCGCCACACGACCACAGCGCTCTATATTTCAACCATCTCTTCTCCTATTATGGCGTTCTATTAAATGTGGTGTTCAGTTAGAGCAGTGGTTTTTAATCTTTTTCCCGCAGCGCCTCTTTTTAGAGATTTCCTTAGTCTGCCGTCCAGATGTCCTGTTTTCCACTAAAAATCAGTGAAGAGCAAAAAAATATATAAAGAAAAGTCATCCTCATCACGTCCGTAGATGTCCTATTTTCCACTAAAAATCTGGGTAGAGCAAAAAAAAGAGTGCATCACGTACGCAAAAGTCCCTACTTTTTTTGTCCAGCCCTGGGCTAGACCCATACAGATGTACTGAGCACGTGTATATATTGATCATGACACACAATATATTTACACCTTCTAAATGTAACGCCCCCCATAGCGCCCTCTGGACGGTTATGGTACTTGGGGTAGCTGTTGGGGTTGCTAAACCAACTAACTTCAAAATCAAAAAATCAAATCTTCATTATACTCGCGGTATTACGCCGAAGCATGTAACCAGTTGCGGGGCCCATCTCCGCATCTTAGCACCTGAGCTACACAGCTCCGAAGAAACGTCGCAACGGTGGCGAGCCGTTGGCAACACTGTGCCGATTTGACCGGCCCGGTAATCAAACCCAGACCTCCCGCACCAATAGCATGCGCTTAGCAACTGAGCTAACGACACTTTAGCTACACAATTACCTTGTTCACATGTCCAATTTATGTGGGCTTTAGATCCACGGTTCTACATCACAATTAAATTTTAAAGTGATTATGACATCAAAAATTTAATTGTGATGCAGAAATTATACCCTTTAGAAGTAAGAACCGTGGCTCTGAAGCCTCCATAAATTGGACTTGTCACATGTAGACAGGCTGAATATGGGTTGCAGGCAAAGGAAATCTGGGCGTTGCTTTTTGGCCCCCCACTTTAGAAATGCTTCCGCCATCGCTGGTTCGAGTTATTATTGGTACCTGCTCCAATTTCTTTTGTACTTGACCCTAATTCTTAAGCAGCGTATTAACTGCAGCTCTAGTTAGGTTGCTGTACATGTTAAGGATACTGCTTTGTATTATTAGCCGTAGACATTGTTATTTCGTGATGTCACATTTATCACAGTCTTCGTAGTCAGCAGACCGTACATATTTTGTTATTTCTTTTGGTTCTAATAAATTTTCTCAGCTTCTGAAGAGTAGCATGAGGGAACAGAGTAAAAAAAGCACTGAAATGTCAGTATCTTTGTATTGCTAAAATATTTATTGGGTGATTTAATTGCAACCTTACAGTAAAATGTAAAAGTGTAACAGTTTTGATCTTCTGCTCTAACTGATTTTCAAATTTTGTATGTTGCACAATTTTCAGTACAGTCTTACTGGAAGAGTTTAGTAGGAGGGTGTGCTGCATGTATTACTGTAATATTATCCGTATAGTTACTTTGACAAGTTATAGTTTTTTATATTATGACGCTCCAACACCTAAGCACTTCTAAAAAATGTAGTTGCAGAGACTTTCTACCGGTAGCAATTATTAACGTTGGTGAGCGACAGTTTTAATGATACATTAAGCGTACTAGAAATTTTAAAGTACAAAACTTAAAACTGAATTTGGCACAAAACTTGCTTTGTAAACTCATAAAAAAGGTACTGGTAGTTATATTATTCCACCCAAATGTATTTCCCCTGCAGTTCGAAATCATAGCTTACTAATAATACATATTGATTGCAATAATATTTAATATATTTATACATGAGTATGTCAAAATTTGGTATATCGTTTATTGATTTATCACTTGGTTTGTATAAACAATTTGCATATGGTGATGTATATGCAGTAAAATGAAATGAGTTGATCATAAGAAATTAAATCTTTAATTTTAGTTAATAATATTTTTATCTACGCAGTTTATTAATGTTTTTATTCTGCTGCTCATTCCTCACTGCTGTGTTGTCTCTGTGGAATCAGTACAATTACTTTTAATCCCGAAATACAGCCCAACTGGCTGTTCCGCCGCAGAATGGATTTTTCAGAAACAGACTTGCACTTAGTTTTTCATTTTTATCACTACATACAAGTTAGGTTTCATGTTATTTTGCAGAAAGCTAAAGTTCCAACTGGAAAGTTACCAGAACACCGATTGTTAGAACGACGAAGGAAGGACGAAATGCGAGATGAAGCGCTCAAAATCACTAAGTACAACCAGATGATGGACTTGAAAGTGCGAAGCTTTTTCGAGATATTTTTTCTTTTGTAAAAAGCTTTTTTTATTCTTAATTTTATTTGCGTCTACCTATGCATTTATGGTAGACAGAAGCTTTCTGGTGTTTATTAACAACTTTGACAGTGTTTAATGCTCAGTTGTGCTTGTATGTGTGACAAGCTTGCCAGAAATGGAAGATAACGGCATTGGACGAGTGCAAATGATATGCTTTACAGACTGGTTTGTCTTTGCAGAATAATTGGGAACGACAAACCGACACCGTGCTCTTAAAAAATAGGATTCATCGTCAAGTGCGTAATGTCGTGGAAGAAAACAGGTTAAACATGGAAGATCGCAGAGAAAGGTTAGTTTTATTCGCAAACTATAATAGTGCTGTATCTTTTCGAACCAGTAAGCCGTTTGTAAGGCATGCTAGTTAAGCAATGGTCTGTGATTGCTTTTTTACTTTCGTTTCTTTGTTGTCACTCCTTAAATATAAGATGGTTTTGCATTGATAGAAAACTTGAATCTATCACCTCGATGTTGATTGCATGATAATTTTATTAAGTACAACTTTTTGTCATTTTTGATAAAATACCGTACAGGGAATTCACAAAATCCTGATACAATTTCAAAATTCTTTTTGTTAGGTCAAGTCCCAAAATTTCTTGACCAGGTTGGTTTTATGTTAATCAGTGTTGCTTAAAGTTTTTATTTGAAATAGAATTTTGTGTTAGAGATGTGGCTTTTGTGTGTTTTCTGAATGTGTTAAATAAACCCTAATTAAATAATTGGAGGGTTTATTTAACCCATTCATGAAACACTTAAAAGTCATATCTGAAACACAAAATTTTATTCAAAATAAAAACTTTAAGCAGCGCTGATTAAAATAAAATCAAACTGGTTATGGCATAGTGAGAATAGGCTTCATAAAAATATTTTTGCCGTTGTATCAGGGCTTTGTGAACACCCAGTGCATTAGCTGCAAGTTCATTCATTTTCATTTTTCATCACCGATGGCTGGTCTTCTAACCGGTATTTTTTGAAATTAAAAAAGGAAAGACGAAGCTCAGAGTGAGATATTGGTTCACGTATAACCTATTTTCCATTTGGTACTGTAGAAATGGTATTGAGCAGTGAAATATTTTCTTGCAATCTTTATGTTTTGTGTTTGCAAAGATTGCGTGAGTTACTGTCGAGAGAAGACGAAGCATATATCGCTGAAATGGAAGCTAAACAGGAAACAATTGAAGAACGGCAGAATAAAATGGTAGAACGAGCAAAAATGCTGAAGGAAAAGCGAGAAGCAGAAAGGCTACAAATTGTTGAAGCGAAACTTGACCAACAGTGGAGGTAATTTGTTTTTTGCAATTCGTGTGTGTAATTACTAGAACTTGTGGAAATCTTTTCCTTCACGGTTTGGTAAAGAAATAAGCGAAAAAGATTTTCGGATGGCACTTCTATTCATTGTTCTTTCATACATGCGAAGGAAATAGCGAACTGAATAATGTGGAAGAATTTATCTGTGGAAGGCACCAGGCACATGGTAGTTGTAATGATCGCTGGAAGTCCTAAAATAACATGGTGGCTATTTCAATCCCTTCTCTCTTTGGGAAAAATTTCCTTTGCTCACAACTTCGACTTTCTACTTGTTTAATTTCTAGGAACAATCTTTGTTGATATCTTTGTGGAAGTGTCAGCCATGTTATTAACAGTGTTATGACTAATCGATTAGCAAACATTTTGTTCATGACTTTCATGTTGTGTGTTTTGATTCAGAGATCAATGTGAGGAGCTTCGTGGCTTGCAATCTCGTCGTCATCAAGATGAGGTCTGTCTGGATCGCATCGAGCAGCTGGCCATTAAAGCGGAGTTGGAGAGGAAGAGACAAGAGGATGAGCAGATGTACGCCATCTTGTGGGAGAAAGACCGGCTAGCGAAAGCTGCAAGGGAAGAAAAAGAAGCGCAGGAACAGATTGAAAGAAATCGGTTGGTTATTGATAATTTTTGTGGAAACCGTTTAACATTTGGTTATTTTTGCCGGAGCATCTGGTTTATATTTCGCCGATTTTTTTGTGATACGAAGTAATGTTTGTGGAAGATTTCGTTTTCGTTAGGCATTGAAGCGTTTTTGTGGTTCGCCCATCAAAAACTGATGGTGTGAACTATTTGCAATTACAATATATATTTTTATTGTTTCTTGCATTATTAGGCTTGTTTTGCTCGTTAATTTTACAAAAAAATACTTCGGTGTTGTAACTGCATGAAGAGGAGAAATAAGTATTAATAAACGGGAGAAGTCATTTCGTATGGATTCTTAGTTTCTTTCCGCAATATATTACACTTAATTAACTCAATTTTTCTAGCAAGCATCGTGTCGTTAGCAATGTGTTAGTATGCATGTTACGCAAAGCTGCGGCACCGGCCTGGCCAGCTATCTCGCTCGGCATTAAGATCCTTTGTGACGATTTCAAATCACCGTTAGCGCCAATTGCAATTGATATATATTGGACAGTAGCTGAATTAAAAGTGTGAAATCACTCCCTTGTCTCGGACGACGCACTGGTGCGATTTCTGTGCAGTGATTTTATACTCTTCTTAGATATGAGTATAATTAGCGTTAAAGGTAACTGCCATTTTTCCGACATTCACAGCTACATGGCTTAGTCATAGTTGTACCGCCCGCAGGTGACAGACACCACGTAACGGTTTAATTCATGGCTGGAGCCGATTGTGCTTGGTATATATATCGGGTGAATACTGATTCGAGCGTTAGCTCGCTTCCCAAACCCTCCCAACTACCGTTAAATTTTGAGTTCAGTCACGCAAAAATAACCTCAGGTATTTATTATATTATTTATCGTGTTTGCAGAGGAATGGTAGAAATTCTTCGCACTCAGACAGCTGCTCTTGCCGCCAAGCAAGAAGAAGAGAAGAGACTGAGGAACGAAGAAGCTAAACTTCTTCAGGAGGAAAGGGAACTACGGGAACTTGAAGAAAATAGAAGCTTGCAATACAAGAGAGAAACGCAGCGGGAACATAAGTACTTGTCATTAACTCAACTAGTTTTGATTTTGTTTTTTTCTGTTTGACGCCGGTTCTAACTCAAAACTGCTCGATTCAAATGTGGCTTTACCTTCGCTTTATTGGATAAATTGAGTTTTACGCCAACGTGAGACCCAATTTTGCGTTTTAAGCATCGGCGCCGTCTTATTCTGAAAACATGGAAGGTGTTTTGCGAACACAAGCAAAGTAACAACGATCATAAATACATTACGCATTACTGTGCTTATATCGAAGAATGCCTAGTTTTCCAAGGCGCGTTAAGCTTTGGTTTGCTAATGCGATAATTACCGGTCTTTTTATCCTGCGCTGCACTTAAGCATGCGATCAACATATTTTTTAAAAGAAGTATTGTTCCGTTAACTAACATAAAGGAGTAATTCGCCGCTGGCAGATTTGCAGTGCTAGTCAAAACTGCATGTACAAAATGTCTCAATCATGATGGTGAATGGCACGGAAAACAGAAAAAACGCCAACTGTTTTTTGGTTCGGCGAATAAAAAAAGTTAATCTTTGCCGCCGACGTAATATAAGAAATTGTAAACTAATGGAGTTCCAGCGTAACTGTACCTTTATAGGATGTTGGTGCAATTTAGCAATGATTAGTTGGGCCGGGTACTGCTGCGGCTTTTGCTCAACATTCAACTTACACTTTCATGCAACGAATTTAATTTTTAAATGCAGAAGTATCGCCGTAAAACCCATTTGAAAATTTTCAACACAAAAACAATATTACCACATGGGTGGAAAATAGAAGTCATAAGCGTGACAAAATCCTATTTCAAAAAAGGTGTTTTTTTCGTAAACAAAGTAAATTTGGGGTAAATCGTAATTAATGCAAATAACGAATTCTGCATTTTGACATTTTATGAACAAGGTATCATTCATTAACCTAAATGGAAGATTTCAATGGGGAAATTTTTCGCCATGCTGCCAGCTTTCTTCGGCACCTGTGGTTTTGAGCTTTTTACCATTAATTATCTACAACCTCAAAGCAGTTATCTCCTACTTGCCTTTAAAATAGTAATAGTTCCAGTGGAGTTATCAAATAAAGCGCAGCAGAGTGTAATTACCACTTCATATTATGTTGAAAGCGTCTGCTTTTTAGCAAAAAAAAAAATAGGCTTCACTTCCGATCTGGTCATCGGTGATAGAGGTAAAATGGCCGAGTCAAGCAGCGTATTCATTTATTAGCTGATGAGTAATGTTGCTCGTAACATTTAAGTGATTGGAAAATGAAATTCGTATCGAGATGTTGTTAAATTCAATTTAGTTTACGTTCCCCATACAGCGGCATTCGACTTATAAAATTTATGCTGAATTTTTGAAGCCCAGGTGTTTTACATAATGACTTAAATCAACAGAAACGATCTTGATAAGTCCGTTAAACTCAAGATGAAGAGAGAAGCTCAAGAGCGTCAAGAGGAGCTTGCTCTTGACATGAAGATCTTGGAGCAGCTTCTCGAGGAATCTAGGAACGAGGCAGATGAAGAAATGCAGAGGAGATTGCAACGTAAAGATGAAGTCCAGAAATACAGAAAGTATCTTCAGGAACAGGTTTGTATGGCAGTAATTTTTTTCTTGTACATTTAAATGGTTCAAAGTGCACGTAATTGTTTTTGGTGAACCTTACCTGAACATTTCTTCAGCGGAAGGCGAACGTAGACATTAATCATCTTTACGCAGTAGCCTACTCCGCTAAACCCCAAGAGCATAAGAGTCCAGGTGAGGTGTTGATATTCCGAACCTTTAATTAGCAGCTTTATATCCAATTCAACTCTGCCGTTCTAGATGCGCCAATTCCACTATTAGTCTGCATTTGTTCTTGTTTCAAGAATAAGGGCTTGCTTGATCGAAACATACCAACATTAGTTTTTTCACTTGTACCTACAGTAGTTAGTGGAACGGTGACGTATTACGTACCCTTATTCTTAGTATGAAGAAGAAAAACGTCGGGAGAAGGAAATTGATCGTTTGGTGGACCGTGAAGTTGCTGCCATTTGGGCGAAACAGATGCAACAGCGAAGATTGGAGAAGGAGGCGAGACACAGATTGATGCAAGATGTCATGGAGGTGCGGAGAGAACAATTGAAGGAGAAACGTAAGCAGTATTTTAACTTGTTTTAATAAAGCTTGAGTGTTTTGCTGTACTGAGAATTTGTTTTCTGGTGTTAGCATTGCACGATTAGTATTCATTGTAGTACGGTACTGCAGTTGGTGTGTGGGAGCATTGGATCAATTGCAATTAAAATTACTCCTAATTTCGTTCTTTCTTACGTTACAATTACATTGTAATAAAAAACTTAAATCACTATCGTAATTACAATTACTCTGAAACGTGTGATTTAATCACAAACTGTGCATACTATTTTTGCCACTCTTTGCGGCGTATCTATTGCAAAGGCTGTGAGAAAAGTGTGAAAAGTCCTGCAGAAATCAGAATTCAGTCTCTGTCTGTTTTAAACATCTCTAACTTACTTTCTCACTCTTTGATGTTAATAAAATTACAATATTGATATGTTGGAACTCATGTAATCGACATTATTTTTACTTTTGCAGTTCAAGTGGTTGCCAGAGAACGAGAAGAATTGAAGCGTGACCGGGAGGAAATGAGAAGAGCAATAGAAGAGCATAACAAGATGGAAGAGGAGAGAGTTTCAAGGTGGGAAAATACATTTCACGTTGCATTCTGATTACCACAGCCTTACGAATCACTTTTCTCGAAGCGCTGAAAATTGTTTTCGTTACAAAATGCCGATCACCATATTTTTGATGAGCTGATCAAATATATTGTAAAAGTGGCTGGCAGTACTTGAGCGTCAAAATGAACATCATTGAGGACAAACAATTGGTACCGGTAATTTAAAATTGGCTAGAGTATTGTAGCTGCACCTGGTCTTTGTTATAAAGGTCTATTATATTACTTGAAATTTGTTCGATGTACTGTGTACAAAAATGTAACTCGAGTATTATTTTAAGCATACATAAACATTGTGACGAAATTCCAAGAACTAACTTTAAGTTAAAAGTAAACTAGAAAAGTCGAAGCTAGTTGAACATTGAAGCGCGTAATTTGAGAAGCTTCTCCTAGAAATTTTGATTTTTATATTATCCACCTGGTATTTGCGAAACTCAACTTCAATTCTTCATTTACGTTTGTGACCGACAAATTGGAGCAACGCGTTTCATCTTGTTTGTTTTTACAATACTTATTACACGCAACAGTTTTTTGAACCGAGATATCAGTCATGCATTGTTAAAATACAGAAGTTTGATTAATTAAGCAGCCAGATTTTATTGGTTACTTGCTTTTTTCTTCCTATGAGCTGACGGCACTATTAACAAGTCTTTCGTTGAACTGGCCACCATTGCGATTAGACTGCATAGGCACACTGCGTAACTAGCTAAATTTCGATCATAAGTTCCTAACTGATTCAAGAAAGTGCCTTCAGCAGTTAGTCATGCATTAAGGCTTTAGGCAGTCAATTGCATTCCGCATGCTAAGAAAGTAATGAGCAAACGCGTAGTGAAAAAGCAAGTACGTTTAGTAATATTGTTGCAAACTAACTGAAATATTTTGATCGAATGAGCTGATGGATGGAAACATCGCATTTGAGCTTTTATGTGTGGCCATTTACGCAGTAAATGTTTACCCACAACTTTTGATCAATATTTTATTCTTGCCAAAACATCCCATTCACAATCTACCAGATACTCAGCATCAGACCACTTGAGAATCCCCTTACATAAAACCAATCGATTGCAACAATCCATTAAATTTGTTGGTCCTAAAATTTGGAATTCAATTGCCTTAAAAGTTCGAAAAACCTCGTATACAAAATTTAAAAAAGAATACAAAACTTATGTACTAAACACAACTGAATAGTCATCTAGTACCATAATTATTATGTTAATTTGTTTAACTCCATTCCTACTCCATCCCTTCCATCCCATTTGCTGCCTTCAGTGTGTGTTGCTACTTAGTTTTTTATTTTCTTTATAAGTCGGTTTATTTAAATTGCCATTAATTATCTGATATTATGACAATTGTTGATTTAATTAAATTTAAGTTCAGGAAAGCTGCTTGACTCGAAGACCTTACGGTCCCTTCGCAGCCTTCCTGTTGCTGTTTTCTGATTATTTTTTGTTTTTCTGTAAATGTAAAATTGTTATTTGCAGCAACAAAATAAACAAGCGTGATTGATTGATTGATTACGTTCACAGCCATACAACATAATTGCTTTAATGAACAGCTATGCTGTTATCTTGGACTAAAAAAAAAAAGCTAAATGTGTCTTATTTTGTCATTACTGTTGTTATCACAATGATAAATTTGGTACTTTCAAAAGCCCAGTGAAACGTTATATTTTAGAGTGAAAGCTACCAACAAAAATCACCAGTCGGACTTGCTGGCTCAAATTGATCATTTCAAATCGATGAAACTGGCGGCGAAGGAGGAAGAAGAAAAACAATATCAAGATGGATTAATGTCCGAGGCGAAATACCAAGAAAAATTAAAACACGTATGTTTATTTTTTTTATACTTGCTATCATGCAGTATCTCGTTGAATTGTAGTTAGGTGGCATAACGCATACAAGACAAATTGTTAATGCAAAAACGAGTTTTGATGAAAGTGATCGAAAAAAGTTAAAGTTCTGTAAAAACTCATTCCATGAATGTAGAAAAGATTTTGGTCCGGCGAATCATTTAGAAGCATGCTAAACCTTGTCTGTTGGTTTACGTATTTATTTATGTCTTTGATTCACGCTTTATTTATTTACCGGTATTTATTTTGTTTCCTGTGTTTGTGTGTGTGCTATGAATTGCAATAATATGCAGTATAATGAAAACTATGCAGTCCAAACATTATTCTTCCAGCCACACATGATGTTCATAGTCCACAAAATGAATTTGCGCATTACGATTTTAGAAAGCATTTCCTTTTTCGTATGACCTCTACTCAACGTTAAGCGGTATTATTAGCAAGCAACTTTAGTTTCAAACTTAAAAGCATCTTGACAAAGTTGATAAACTTTTTGAAAAGCAATTGCGTTTTGGTTGGATTAAATATTGGTCAATTATTTTAACATCTTCACGCACAGGTGTTAACTTCCACTACTTCTCACCCAAAGACACATCCTCTGCGAGCAAAGCAGATGCAACCTCAGTTCGAAGTTGTAGGAAACAAGATGAAATGAACCTGAATCACCTTCCTTGAGTTTCCCACTGCCTCCGTACATCGGTATAACTTTAACTAAGTTTGTATTTCTAGGTACCAGTCTATACAATAATTTAGCTTTGGGCTCGCTTGCGGTAGGCCTACTAGTTGATTAGAATTCATTGTTTTCGCTTTCTAGTTTTGCTTTTTTCAGTAGGTGAAAGTTGCAAAATAGTGAGTCCGCTTTAAACGTTCTTGCTTTAAAATGTGATTTTACGTAAATGGTTTTGGTATTTATTTTTACTTTTAAACTTATGTTGTATGAAAGATCGCCGCTGCAACATTTTTTGTAACTTTTTCAAGACTATGTAGGTGCACTTTTTGATGATAGCTGATGAAGTGCATTGACGTTGATCTATCTTTTCCTACGTAAGCCATTTCGCTTTACTGTAAACTGAAGCAATTACTTTTCGATTGCTGATGATTTAATTGTAATTATGAAATTAATATCTAAAAACCACCGGCCGGTTAGCTGTTCTTGAAGGCATCGCCGTCGGTGCGGTAGATCTAGGGTTCGAATTCCTGTCCGGTTAAATCGAACGTATTGTCGCCAACAGCTCGCCACCGCTATTGTGTTACCCAGGCGCTAATTCGCGGAGATGGGCCTCGCCACTCGTATCACGCTTCGGCGTAATAGCGCGAGAATGGTGAAGGTTTGATTTTTGATTTGGTATCTAGAAATACTGAAGCTACGAATATTCATTAAAATCATGTTGATATTGATTGATTAAAGGTCAGAAGTATTTTAACTTTCTCTTGAAAAGTTTTTCTAGGCGCCGTTTATAATTTTTGATTTCCAAGTTTTTAAACAAAGCGCTGCGATAGTAACTTCTGGTCGCAGATTATGTTGATTTACAAGTTTTTGCTTGCTCACAGTTTACACAACCGCAACTATTATGAATTACTTTTTTAATTCATTGAATATCGAGTTTTCTGATCCTTGGTTGGCAATGATGTCTTTCCGCAGGTTCAACGACTTGTGTAAATATGCGTGTGACTGTTTTTTGAAGCACTTTTTTAATGATTTTAACATTATTTAATGCGAAATTTTAAATCTACGAAGTTATTAAATTCTTTAAAGTTATTATTTCGTGTTACGTGTTGTGTGGTGTTCTGGGGTAGGTTAATCATGTGCGAAAAGGTTGCTGGCGAAATTGCTTCCTGCTGAAGTCATTAATTTCTTTGATAGTTTTTATTTTACTGATGTTTAGTTGTTGCTCTTAAAGTGCTTTTTAACTATATATTCTGCGCTGAATACGTCGTTGTTGGTTTTATGAAAAAGCTGTTACATCTGAATCTTCGAAAAGAGTTGGTAAAAACACTCACAGACAATAATTGCTCGATTTACTAATTCTATCACCATGACCGTTTTATTGCGTTTTTTAAATTTTCAGTCCTAAAGTTGTGATTTTTGTCGTCATGGCTAACTGGAAATTTATGAATATTTTCAAAAATTTTAGAATTAGTTTGTGTATTTATTATTGCTGATATGATGATATTTTGTGATTGAATTACGTACTAGTTGTTATATCTTTGAATTTTGCTCTTGCTCATTGACTCGAAAATACAAACGAAATTAATGATTATTGCATTGATTTCTTAAATTATCTTCGCCCATTAGAAAAAACCGATAATTCTAGGTTGGGGCGGAAGTTGGTGTTTTGTTCGTTTGCCAAAACATCGTAATGCAAAAAAATTTTTGCGTGAGAATGTCGTAAAAGACATTGGTACTTGGAAAGAAAGGGTTCGATTTCGAGCCACCAGGGTTTAATGATATGCTGATTTATCAAAGTTGTAAACGCGCCGACAAGTTCAGGCTCGAACCCAAACTTGATTTGAAACCCTAAAGTGGCTCGAAAGAGCACGAAAGATAAGTTTGGTCTGAAACACAAGCTCACGTTATTTTTTTTTTTTTTCAAACAAACTTTAGACTTGGATAACTCTATTACTTACGGTTCAGGCTTTGGGTAACCAAAGCTAAAACAGTCCTATCTTAAACTTGGCGCTGAAAAAAAAACAGTCGTTTTTCTGTACAAGCGGCCCTAGGCTCAAAGTTTTTTTCAAACTTACGCCCGATTAGAAAAGCCCAGCGTGACTTACAGTAGTGATTCTCTTTGTCATTACCGACACGGCGTTATAACCCATGTTTTACAAAAATAACTTCTTTTAGCGGGTAACCTCCTTAACTTATGTGTATTTTGCAGGCAGCCGAAATGGATTTCAAAGACTTCGTTTGAATAGTGCGCGTTTTTTTGTTTTTTTTTTCGTGAAGCGATTTTATCGTCGCATCGAAACGAATAAGCAGAATCAAGCAACACTTAAACACAATAACTTTCAAATGAGAAACTGCAAAAGGACCGTTGATTAGGGATGTAGCGAATTTCATCGAAAATAACAGCTGTGATTGAGTAAGTCCATTTAAACAAGGAAGGGATCAGTGTGCTCCGAGTAGTGTAGGCCTACAGAACGAAACGTTTATTTACATCAACACATACGCTACTTAAAACTCGCTCGTACACTGAAAAAAATCATAAAGTTTGAAATTGGTGGTTGCGTGATGAAGGGGTGAAAAGGGACTTTAGTCATTCAATCTGTACCCCATTATTTAAGGATTGACAGAATATGTTTCAAAATCGCAACCAATGAACAATATAGGTTCAAAACAGCGAAAACATCCTCACAACAAAAGAGTTATTGATATCCCATCATGAAGAATATCAGATCATTGTAGTTCGAAGCAAAGAGTAATAAAAATGATTAAGTAAAATAGAAGTTCAAAAATTTACTTTCAAAATACAAAAAATTCAAAGTCTCCGTGTTGAAGTAGAAGTACACCCGAAAACTTATAGTGAGAAGTAAGTAGGTTACTGAGAAAATGCAGCGTGACTAATCTACTGCATTTAAGTAGCCTAGCTTTAGATTTGATGTTATTTGAAAGCTCAAATCATATCTTTTGCTGACGTCTTTTGTGAACGCGTTAAACACTAAACAGCCCAGTAGGCGAAGCAGCACCGATTGGGAGGAATTTATCAAAGCCTTGTCAAAAATCTAATTAGCTTTCTTTTCACCATCATGCTGCGTTGCTGATGATTATGCTTTTCAGTCAGACCCAAAGTATCCACAACATGGTCTAGCGCAGGGCTGGGGAAACGACGGCCTGCGGGCACTTACAGAAATATTAACTTTTACCGCGAATCAAGACTTTTTTTCTTCTTTTTTTGCTCTTGAGTGATTCTCAGTAGAAAGCAAAACATCTGAGGACGTGTAGACCCATTTTTCTGCTCTTTCAATCAGTGCGGTCTTCGGCTTCAACATTTTTGCAAATGTGATTCTTCGTGTGAAAAGTTTGCCCACTCCTGGTGAAGCGCATGTGGGTTACAGATACGAATTCTAGACGTGACTTAGTGTCGGGTTCGATACACGACTGGAGCGAATAGAATTTGACAAATAATTCGGATTGATACGTGAAAAGTTGCTTAAAATAATATTTCCCAATTTACCCTAATCTTACAGATACGCAAAATAAGAAGATCTAGACTTCCAAATACACTCCATGGTGAGCTAAGTCATATTGCACGTTAGAGGTTTTTCGACCATTTGGTTTCTGTTGGTCTGAAGTGGATAACAAAGGTAGACCAGACATTACTTTGACAGATTTAAACCTGCTATTGCTTGTTTGTAGAGATGAAGACTTTGCATTCTCATTTCGCATTTGTAAAATTTCGGAAAAATTGGTGCCGTTTAAAGTTTTCGCAGAAAATGTTTTAAAATTTCTTTGATCATTGCTAAAAGACCTGGCTGGGTCATCAGGATCAATTTCTTCGACAAATCCATTGTTATCAGTAGAACGGTAAGTTGCAGATTTCACTTTATTCTTTCTGTTGCGACACTCTGACTCATCATGCTTTGCATTTGAGGATACATTAAAATAATCTGGAATAATAACACATTGCAGATGATGGTAAAACAGCATAAACTAATAAAAAATAAAATACGGCAGAAAAATCTATGCAATCAACCTCAGGTTGGTTGCACTCAGTGTTGAAGAGACTCGTGTCAGTGACTCGACTGGAGCCGCTACGAAAAATGACTCAACTTGACTCTTGTGGTTGTGCAAATGACACGGACTCGATTCGAGACACGACCATTACGACTCGAACTCGAGTCGCGATTCGGACCACTTGCTGATAATCTAATTATTTTCATGAAAAAATATGACTTAGAAAGAGATTCGTATATGCACAATATATTTCAGAGCCGACAGTTTGAGTAGGCTTGCGGCAAATTTAGGTCATGTAGCAAAATAAACGGCAACTCTGGTAATACGCCAAATGACTCAGTTTAATGTACTTACGCTAAAATCCTAAAATTTTGTACTTGAATGCATTGTGTACTTACTTACGTAAAGTGCATTTTAGTGAAATGTAGCAACCAGCGACAGTAAACAAGCAGTTTTCAAAACTTCAAAAAATCGGCTTGTTTCATCTGCTCAAAAGCTCATACGTCATAATTTTTTACAGTTTTTTGCACCATCTGTTTTTTGCTTCTAAGTTATGTGTTTATAGCTATTGCACTACAAAAAAAAAAAGAAAAATTCAGCCTTTTTCTACATTACGAGCATATTTAACATTAATTTACAGTATAGACATGTCGCGCAATTGCTTCATAGTAAAATTGTGTGTGAAAGTTGCCCCAAGCTAAAATTTTTAACAATTTCATTGGCCTAGTACTTTCGAGACTAGTCGAGACTACAAGACATGACTCGAGTCTGTATGTAAACTGACTCGACTTGACTCGAGTCTATGGCGCAAATTGACTTGAAATGACTCGAGTCGTTGCACGAAAAGACTCGAACTCGACATCATTGACTCGAGACTCGACTCGGACTCGACTTCCAGCGACTCATTCCCAACACTGGCTGCACTTGCAGAGGAGTGAATGTTCAGCCAAGCGACGACCACAAAATAATTTCGTGGCCATAATCACCCAGAAGTTGTGGTTGCACCCATAAAATGAAGATTACTCCCAACAAACTTTAAACGCGCTGTAGAGCAAACTTACACGCCAAATTCAGGGCCTGGTACATACCTCTTTGTTTTGATGTTTTCACTTTTAACTTTTCATCATTCTGACTAGGATCTAAAGTAACTTTAGGAAGCGGGATATGTCTGAAAGATTTCTGATGAAGTTTAGCCGAAGTAGAAGACGTCTTCAAAGATTTTTTAGCTTCTTGCGAACCGTTGGAAGTCTGTTTTGACTCTTTTTTCCAAAAATTAAAATGCTTTCTGCAAAAAAATAAAGTCAAATTTTGAATTATGCTGTGATTAAAAATTTCAAAGTTCAAATGATCTTTTGCTTAAACTTTCGAAAATAATTCGTAACTTCAAAATGGCTTTTAGTCTGGAATAGTTACAAAATTAGAGCCGCTTTAAGACTTTTGTCGGACATGTCACATTTTTCACAGAAAATATCAGAGATGGCGATTTTTCAACCAATCACGATTATGGGAGAAAACAAGATTAAGAAAAACAAAATACCTCGGAGCATGGTTGATGGAAATTTTAGAAAGTTTAATTACAAATAAAATAGCCAAAACAAATTAAAACATATTAAACTATAGAGACGTTTCGGTTAAAATGCAGTAACGATTATCAATCTTATTCAAATGGAATTCTGTTCAAATTGATTCTATTTGAATAAGATTGATAATGACTACTGTATTTTAACCGAAACGTCTCTATATTTGAATATGCTTCAATTTGTTTTGGCTATTTTATTTGTAAAACAAAAACTGGAAAGCTCGCCAATGCGAGTGTAAATGGAACATTAGTGATAATTGCGTCATTGCATTACAAATGCAACGATTGCAATCGTTTCAAATTTAAATGAACATGCAAGAATGCGTAGGTTAGGCTAATAATGGAATATCATAAAAAACACAGTCAAAACCATCTTTTGTCAACCAGTGTTAGCTGTTTATCTTACTTCAAGTGATCTCGAAAATTTCTGGTATAAACTCCATAAAGAAGAGGATCGCATACGCAAGTGCAAAACGATAGCCAAGTAATAAAAAACTCGCTCCAGCGAGTACCGGCGGAGTAAGGACGGCGTGCGTATCCATTGGCAGCTGAGTGAAGTGCATAGGTATAATAAGGAGTCCAACAACAAACAAAAACAAGAAGCAAAATAATGATAATATGCATTGTTTGCTGGTCCATCCTTGGTTTAGTGTGAGGAGGAGGATTATTTGATGCTGGATAAGAAAAGGGTAAAGCTACCGTCTTGACGCGTTCTTTTTTTTTTCCGGAACAGTTTGAATTGTGATATTTATTTCTTGGTATGGCGAGATGATTCTCGCTGTAGCTACGAGTGATGGTCGTCTTTTTCTTCTTCTTTGTAGCATGAATTTTTGTAAACTGAAATTAAAGTTAATAATATTACTTCATTGTTCAAGTTCTCTACAAACTTTGACGGTGTATCATAGACAACATACAATGCACTGGAAAAAACATGCAGGGCGTAGACCTACATCAATGCTTGGATGATTCCTAATTTTGGTCCCATTCATCCGATTAATAAGATACAACTGCTGCCTTCTTTGAACTTTACGAATAATTGCCAATTACATTGAGGTAAGGGTGTTGCAACCATGCCCACTCTTCAGTGTTGGGGAGATTCGAGTCAGTGACTCGACTCGAGTCGCTACAAAAAATGACTCAACTTGATTCGAGTCGTTGCACAAATGACTCGGACTCGACTCGAGACTCAACTTTAGTGACTCCAGACTCGACTGGGGACTCGACCATTGTGACTCGAACTCGAGTCGCGACTCGAACCACTGGCTGATAATCTATTTATTTTTGTAAAAAAATATGACTTAAAAAGAGCTTCGACAGTTTCGACACAAAACTGAAAACAAAAAACAGTTTTGACAGAAGAAAGGATATATTTAAAAGCCGACAGTTTGAGTTGGCTTGCGGCAAATTTAGGTCGTGAAACTAAATGGCAACTCTGGTATTACGCCAAATGGCTTTATTTCGCGCGTGAAAAATGTAATTGACTTTCGAGGCTAGTCAAAACTTGAGACTCGAGTCTGTATGTGAACTGACTAGACTTGACTCGAGTCTGTGGTGCAAATTGACTTAACTTGACTCGAGTCGTTGCAAGAAATGACTCGGACTCGACATCATTGACTCGACTTCCAGCGACTCGTTCCCAATGCTGCTACTCTTGTATTTTATTAACTCCTCTTCTCCTACCTGCATGCAGGAGCAGATCCAGAAAGTTTTGGTGGTGGGGATGTAATTTTGAATTAGGTTGAATCTTAATTAAATACGAAGATGTCAGATGTTTAGACCCGAAAAAGGGCATAAATAAGCCCTTTGAATATGTTTCATGTCTGAGGCGTATTCCGAAATTTTTTTTTAGGGAAGGGACCCCGAATTTTGTCGGTTTTTCACGCGTAGTTTTTCCAGCAGAATTAATTCAAAGCAAATTGAGGAACAAAAACGACCGTAGGGGGTCCGGGAGCATGTTCTCCCGAAAATTTTTTGAAAATTAACATACTGTAATGGCTATTTTAGGGCTTTTTGAAGAATTTTCGAAAAAATTTTGTTTAAGTTTTTGGCCGCTAATTCTGAGTGCTTCACCAAATAAATGCTTCACCAAACTCTTTTGCTTCAAGGAATTGAGGATAGCTTCTCGGCAAAAAAGAAGGCTGGTGCTGTATTCGTGCACCTTACAGCTTCCTATGACACTGTATGGCACCGTGGGCTCACCTGCAAGCTCTTGCACATACTGCCGGACAGGCACATTGTTTCCTTTATAACTTAATGGAGCTTGTCCGTAACCGCTGTTTCACCCTCACCACTGGTAATGGTGCGCAAAGCAGTTTACGACGTCTGCAAAACGGCGTCCTTACAGGATCAGTCTTGGCTCCCCTCTTTTTAACATCTACACCCATGACCTGCCTTTTACAGTTGCCAGGAAGTTTGTTTACTCAGGCAACCTGGCCATCATGCACTCTGCAGGAGACTGCCAGTCGTTGGAGGTACCTCTTACACAGGAAATGGCAACCTTATCATCGTCAGGCCCGTAGCTACGGGGGGCACAGGGGAGGCCACCCCCCTCCCTGAAAAACCTTGGGCCCCCCTGTAACTTGGCGAAAAAGTTGCAAATTTTTCTGAAAAAAATTGCGAAATTATAGATAAAACACAAACTTTGTTTTACGAGTCGAAAATAGCGCTAGTATAATGTAACAATGATGGTAATAAACGCGTGACCCTGGTTTTGCGCCAGAGCAAAAAATGCGGTTGAAAGTTAGAACTCCGCAGAGGAACCTGCATTGAGCCAAATTTTTACTGCTATTTTCATTTCAATCGTAAACAGCGTTGCCAACTGGTATATCAGATTCGAAAAATCTGGTATATTTTTTGGCTATTTGGTAGGTAAGGTTTTGGTTTGGTAGCCTATATTTCTGGTACATTTTGAAAATATAAATCAGTCTATCGGGGTTGAAACGCAAAAACCACATTATCGCAACTCTTCTTCAGCCATTCAGCATTTGAGCCCTCGATTATGCTTGGACTCGTAGCTTGGACTTTTCTGCGGAGTTCAATTGTTTGGAGCTTTCACTGTTGCTTGTGAAAATTCCTTTTCTTGCTTACAAAGAGTGTTAAGCAAGCAGCGTATGAGCATGAATCATAGAAGAAAGAGTAGTTAGGTACACCGGGCATACGAAAGTGACATTACCAATAACATTAAACGTGATGCATTGTAGAAGTCTTTGAAAATAAACACCCATGACGCCTGAATTTATGAAGTGCTTTACACCCTACTGGGAGTGCTCGCTCTTTGACTTAATGTGAAATCTATAATATCACCTTAACTTATTTTCAAGGCAACAGGTGTACGCTGTATGTTTATTCAAAACATGTGTGATTGTTTAGGCGTATATCTCGCTTCATTTGCTTTTTCTGTGAGCATCTGATGAGTTTTTTCTCAGAAAACAAATATTATACAGTGCACCTAAAGTCCTTCCTCATGCCTGTATAGTTTACCATGTCTGCAGTTTGACCCCTCTCCCTACAAAATTATCTGCGGGCGCCTCTGATCACGTAATGCAAGCAAAACTATTGTTGTAGTATTCATCTTCAGAAACTTATTTACTTTTAAAATACCGTGCGCATAAACCGTACTGAGAAGCCAATAAGCTGTACACGTGTACAGTTCATGTATAACATGATAAAAATTATGTTAGCCTACTACTACATTGTCGCAGAGTTTGACGTCATATATGTAATAAAAATATGGGCCCCAACGAGCCCCCCCTGAAATTTAGCAACACGCGTTGGTCTTTTGAGGCGCCTAAAAATTAGTAACACGCGTTAGTCTTTTGAGGCGCCCAGCAGGATCAAGCTGAGGAGCTGATGCCAGAACATTGCGCATAGCTACCTTGGCCTTGATCTACTTTGCAGCAGAGTACTGTTTTCCTGTTTGGAGTCGAAGTGCTCACACGCGCCCCATTGACAAGCCCATCAACGACGCTTTGCGCTTGGTGACTGGATGCTTGCGTCCCACACCAACCACAACTTATTTGTTCTATCAGGCATCACACCCACTGAGCTTCGTCGAAAAAGAGCCGCATTGTCTTTGGCTTGTCGTGCCCAGGAGCCTGGTCATCTACTCCACGATCAGCTCACGTTCCACCCTTATGGAGGGCATCGACAGCTTAAGTCAAGACACCCCTTTGTGCCTACTACTCTGGAATTGCTCAGAGATGCAAGCGAACTGAGCACCAGTGCAGCAAGATGGGCGGACCACAGGTGAAGCATTGGGTGGCGGGAGGGCACTTCTCGTCTGCATTCATTTTTTGATGATGTGGACGCCCTTCCACCTGGAATGGGGCTTCCCAGACCCGCCTGGGTCCAGCTGAACCGTCTCCGGACTGGAGACGGCCTTTTTCGGTAATCAATGCATAAATAAGGCATGGCTTCCACTGTGACAGACCGCAGACCATTTTGTAACATCCTGTCTCATATACCGCCATACAAATGGGTTTCGGGGTCTACTTACTGTGAACGAGAGCTTGGCAAGGTGGCTGCCTGATACGTGCTCAGCCATTTAGAATGATGCTACTTCGCGATGCAACATCGCACCCACACGAAGAAGAAAACCAAATAAGTGCATTTGGTTCGCACGTTATCGATTATGCGTGCTTAAAGCGTAAAGCGTATTGCTGAAGAAAAGGTTGGAAATTATAAAAAAATTTTTATTCAGCCAAAGCATTGTTGAAAATTGCTGGTGGGGGGAGTGCATCCCCTACATCCCCCTCCCTGCATCCGCCCCTACCTGCATGCCATAACGTTAATCGTTTTGTTGCCTCTTCTCTTTTCTTGTACTGCGTTATAGTTCCTTAATCTATCGTATTATTTATCGTGTTGACGGTGCGGAAATAAAAGACACGAACTGTTATACTGCTACCACTGGGTAAGTCGTTGTACCACCCAGTGAAAATGGATCGTAGCAGTGAATAACGATCTCTTATTGCGTTAGGGCTGGGTTAGCTTCTAGAGATCAAAAAATAGTTCTCTATCCTAATTTTAAACTATAGTTAACTTTTGGGATTCATCAGAACTACGCGTCCATATTTCCGCTCGTATTTTTGCTACGTTGGTTAACTTTTTCGTCAAAAAAAGGTATATAGGTACTTTTCCAATAAAAGCACCACAATTATTGTCTCATTATAACAGTATTACAAACACGAAAGTCAATCAGCGGCAATCTACTACTTTATTGTGCGTTGACAATGAAGTTAAAAATGAGATTTTAGCATTTACTTCTAATGTTATTAACCAACCTTATATACCAATGTGTAAGACCAAATAGTTGTAAGAAGTGTAGCAATAAAAACTGCTGTAATGTGAAACGAAGTATAGACAAGTGAGGAACCCCCAAGTGACCAGCTGACGAAACAAAGGTGAAGAGATGATGAATACCTGCGAGTGAATACGTCATTAATGTGTTTTATTTTCTACAAGTAAACAGTTGCGTCGCACACTATAAGTTGCTTCCTGCAAATAGTTAACTATAAAGGAACCCGTTGATACACACGACTAATTTTCGGAGCTTTCGCGAGGAGGCAGCGGTGTATGCAGGGGCCCCATGCGCGCCCGCTTCAGTTTTACTTCATTGGAGCCGTTATTGCTCAAATTCTCTAGTTTCTCCAAGAAAAAACGTGGATTTTGGAGGTAAATTTACTTTATGCATCCCACCTCAGAAAAATTTTGTGTACGATCGTATGAACAAACATAGCAAGACTTAAAGGTCAAAAACACGTGCCACCTTTGCAGTATTACCACATGTGCAGCGAGTGTCACCCTGCACTTTTTTAAAATCAGTCGGGCATCACAGCAAACAGCACGTCGTTGTGTCGTTAGCAAATTCATTTAGCATCTGTTTCATCTATGAAAGCTAACTGACAGTCTATCGTAAACCTAGACACAAAACATCGAGACAGGCGGAACTTAACGCAAGAGTGTTGCGGGCTGTGGAAGCAAAGTATCGACGGTAGATGGTTTATTAATATATATTTTTTTTCGATCAATCAAAGATGCAAGTAGAAAAACAAACTAATTCACTTGAAAGATCCTATTCCAAATAGAGGAGGGGAGCACACCAACAAAGCCATCCACCACGAAAGAAGTATGAAAGCTTTCGCTTTTTTCTTTTTCATTCGTTTGTTGAACGGTCTGCTAATCACATGATATCGATCGAGAGCGATAGCACCGATTGAAAAAATAGTCGTTGAGCGACATCTGTTAAATTAACATTATACAAGCTACCGGTATATTTACACATAATTAATTGTTCGCACAAACCAGGGTTGCCTTGGTGGGAGGGCTGCCTCCCCTAGTTCTAAAAAAATTGTTTTTAGAACTAGGGCCCAGGGGCTCTAACAAATCAACTAATAGTGTGGTCTTGACGCTAATTAGTATTCCATATCGACTTTCACGTCAGGGTCTTTCGTAAAAAAGTATTTTACAGTAAACTTCGATATTCGTGATTACTGCCGTGTTCTAGAAATGGCTATAACTCATGACCTTCCGGTCACTTTATCACCTGGCCCATCTCTGCGCGCTTAGTTTAAATCGTTGCGGGTTGCGCATTCGTAACTAGAGGTCTTGTAAACAAACTTGTAACAAAAATAGTTCCGGCTTCAAGCCTTTAATATGCAATAGCTTGAGCATTGTTAATTATGCTGCGGCACTAGCAGCTACAGCATGAGCATGGTATTTGACACCAAGGTAAGAATACTTCATTCAACCTGAACACATTTTACACGTTGAAATGCTATGGAAAGTCGGCGTTAAAAACAACAAAATAAATGGAATTACCGAATTTTCTGTGCAGTAAACCTCGCATAAAATGGATAATGGCGTATAACGGACGAAATTTTAAGTCCGGATGGCTTCCTATTGATTTTAGTACCAATCGTATATAACGAATTTTGCATATAACGGACAAATATCGCTGGCCCCGACTTGTCCGTTTTATGCGAGGTTTACTCTACTTAAATGGCCCTCCTAGTTCGAATTTCACCAAGGCACCTCAGGCACGAACATAAGGCCTAGTTAACGCAGAATTTTTTATCTACAACACTTACGTAAACGTAAAATAAGCGCAAATCTGGCAGAAATTTTTTCCAAAAATCCAGTCGTCCGCAATGGTTGAAAGCAAGGCGATAGGCAACGAAATGGAGGAAATCAAGAGCTGGACAAAACAAAGGGATGAAACCCACAAATTTGTGACACTTTGCAAGGATTTGTAAGTTCGAACAAGATAGATAATCAAGGTGTTTGATATGATCCCAAAAATTAAGAGAACTAAAAAATAATAGAGTCAGTTGGTGAAAGCTGGCAGCTACAGCAAACGGCTTACTGAGGGTGCCATTTCAGGCCCATTTTGGCAACGTTAGACATCTGTAAAGGTGGCAATTAGCTAATTGTATAATAAAAAACCCAAAATACGGTCCACATTGCCAAATACTGGAGGCTTAGAGGTCCAAGCAAACTTCCCTATATTTTCATTATACATGATTATGCATTTGTGCTTCGATACACCTGGATGTACGCGTTTTTCGATTTTAGCCTCCCCTAAAAAATTTTGGATCCGCTTCTGATTCAACTAACAAACCACTGGAGATGTGAGAACCTACATAAAACCAACTGTTTTGTTTCTGGGGGACATTTAAAAGACTGACTACAAAATACACTGAGAAGATTGCACAACAGCATGGTAGGCCTATCCATAATTGGCGAAGTGCAATCATTGTTTTACTGCCCAAGAGTCTGCGATTACTACTAGCTTCTACGAATTTCGCTAACTCAACGATGCGTTATGTTACAGCTTACTTTTTGCCCCTCCCCCTCATTTTTTTCTGGTTAATGCGCCTGCTTCATATTAAACCATTACAAGTAACGTATGGCGCACATTTTTACACTTTGCCACGAGCGTTATTTTACCTAGATAAGCCACTGACTTACCGGAATACAAAACACTTTGGATGACAATTTGAGCAGTGGAGCTATCTTCCTGTGCATTAGCTGATACTTGTGTCAAATTATCCATTTGTTTGACTGGCACTCACATTATCGTCGTAGCAATGTACCTTTTAATATTATTTGCAATGAACAAGACTTATCTATTAATATAACTGCATTACTGTATATCTTGCTTCAAAATAAATCTTAAAGGAAAAAGTAAGTTCAACTTTAAGATTATTATGTTCATCGTAACTGCACGTCACGTCAACGTAGGTTCAATTGTTATTAGGGTTTCTCTTTTTCCGATTTTCAACTTCGGAAAATTTTCAAAATAAATCTTGGGAACCCCGGGAAATTTCCGGGACCCCGATATCCTTGGGATTCGGAAAATTCCCGGGAATTTTTCTCGAGCTTGATTATTTTGACGTTTTTTTCTGATTTTCAGCATTTCACATCTAATTTTTAGCATTTTGTTAGACCTGTGTTCTTTTGACAAACTTAGTTCAAGTTTTTCAATTTTTTTGACAAATTGAGAAAAAACGTTTGATCTCACAAGCGGGGATCCGGGCAGTGGAGGTCTTCAAAAATTTTGCCAATTTTGAAAAATAGTTTTTAGTAACTTAAGCAAAAAAAATTTTTAATTTGCGCTAACGCATTTTTTATGTCGGAATGACGGATATCAAAACCCCTGAAATCACTACTAATGTAAAAAAAAATTCCCGGGATCCCGACATAAATTTCCCGGAAAACTGGAAATGTTAAAACCGAAAATTTACCAGGAAATTTCCCGTCCCAAATTTCCGGGAGGAAACACTAATTGTTATCACTAAACAACTAAGCTTATTTAAATATTTTCAAATTTCATTGAACTGAAAACTTAACAGTAATTGACGGAGACTGCGAAGTGAGCTAGCGCTCTTCGAGCCAGAAGCCACCCTGTATACTGCATAGGTCAAATGTTATCAGCTCCAGCCGTGGATTGAACCCATCACGTAGGATCTGTAACGCGTGCGCGGTATCGCTATTGGCCAGGGGTGAGCAATTATGATCACACGAAGGCCCCCATTTGAAAATATTTTGAAGCCGAGGGCCGCACGTCCGCAAAAGTCCAATTTTCGACTCAAATTCAAGTAAAGAGCAAAATATAAAAAAGCCATCACGTCCGCGCAGTGGCGTAGCGAGAAATTTTAAAAGAGGAGGGTATACTTTCAACATTTTTTTTAAGCGTATTTTTTTTCGGCCCAACTAATTTAAAGCTGAATGAGAAACAAGAAAGGCTCTAGGGGGATCCGGGCAGTGGAGGCCAGTGTTCCCTCTAAGCTGTGCGCGTGTGCGCGCGCACACGGCTTTCAGAGACTGCGCACACGCATAAATTTACTGCGCACAAACATAATCATGATGAAGCAATGCTCTCGGTTGGCAACTTGGGGAAAATTGTATTTGGACTTGCTGAAACAGGGCTTCTTAACCAGGGGTGCGGGGTTGATGAACGAAAAATTGGACATCTGCGGACGCGATGAACTTTTTTTTTATTATTCATGGGTTGTTGCACAAACGTTAGTCATTTCTAAAAAAGTGCGCACTCGCCAAAGTTTCTGCGCACACAAACTACAAAAAATTAGAGGGAACATTGGTGGAGGCCTTAAGGTTTTGCGGGCCCCAGGCAAGAAGCAATATGCGGCCCCCTTTCAGCAGTGCTGGAAAAAAGACCAAATTCTATCGCACGGTAGCATTGTTTAGGTTAAACAATATACACTTTCATTGACAGAGTGTGGTGTACTCGACTCGCACCTCAAACAATATCAAGTTACATGAAACCGCGGTAGTTGTGATAAGCAATAAATAACACGAGATACGAGCACTGGCTACGATAAGCATCAAGCAACAATGGCGATGATAAGCCATGTCATGAAAAGCGTGGCTATGAAAAGCATCAAGTATGACTGTACCACACTTTACGTATCATATTCAAGTGCAGGCTTTTTCCAAGAGTGTGAAGGAATATTCAAGCTACCTGTTGCTGCGTAATATAGGTATCTATTGTTTAATTTCGGGATTGATAATTCCAGAAAAAAGTTTCGGTGACTAGTAGTAAATTTTACATTCGATATCCAGCTTTATTGCTATGACTACCTGATTGGTTGGTTTTCATTTTGCTGATTGCTGTGGCTATATTTACATATAGTCGAAACTTTTCATAGCTTTTCTATATTTACGACTAGTCGTAACTTACAAGTTACAACAGCAATCTGTGTAATTTTTTTCGTTGATGTAAATTCCATTTAATTATAACTTATATTGCGCGTATTTTGCTAATGTGCAGGCCCCTAAATTTGTAGGCCCGAGGCGGTCACCTGTTTCGCCTTCCCCAAAGGCCACTCCTGAGTCCGGGGGCATGCTCCCAGGAATTTTTTTTGAAAAATTTCATGCTGTAATGGCTACTTTAGCGCTTTTTAAAAGTTTTCCAGGCAAATTTTGTTTAAATTTTTTGACCCTAATTCTGAATGCTTCGCCAAATATGATGCATTTTGTTCGCACATTTTCGATTATGCGGGCTTAAGGCGTAAGGCTTATCGCTATCGAAGAGGTTCGAAATTATGAAAAATTGTATAGGCTTTACATCAAAAACATTTTTGAAAATGGCTGGTGGGAGGATGGATACCCCTTATCCTACCCACTGGATCCGCCCTTGGCCATAAGCTACGAAAACCATCAAAAGAGTCTGGTATATTTCAGTCATTTGGCACCATTAGTATTGTTCTTGTGTGCTAAAAGGCATAGTCAAAAAGGAGGGCCATGGCACAATGCCCCTTTCCCCCTAAATACGCTCCTGCGTCCGCACATATCCTTTTTTTCACTGACATTCAGCGCAGAGCTGTAGAAAAAAATTGTCTTTGGCTTGATTCACGTTGGAAGTGTATATTTTCGTGAGTGCCCGCGGGCCGCATAAAATAGTCTCGCGGGCCGCACTTTGCCCTCCCCTGCCATAAGTCATGTCGCTGACATACCGAAAGTATAAACTTGCTACTGTATGTAGATGGTGCACACTCTCCTCGTACTGATTTCGGTTTTAACTTCCCTCTTTGAAACAACCCTCATCCTAACTTTATTAATAAGAAAATAATTCTTGCTTTTTTAGTGTCTTGCTGATCGTAGTATTAAATGTTTTTATTTGCTTTTAACCCAGGCTCACTTATTGTAACAAAATAGTCTCAAAGTCTGTTCTTTGACTACTCAAAGCAAACAGTTTAAGTAAGCCATGTGCCTGGGAGTTAAGTGCTATTGTTATGTCAAGAATGAAGTGCTCTTAACCATGGATTTTTATAGCAACAGTGCAACAAAGTATAATTCTTTTTATGAATGACTATCACTGATAGATCGGAGAGAAAACGAAATAAAAGCGCATCTCAACAAAAAAAATGTTAACCACAAACGAAACCAAATAAATTTTTGGGCATCTGAGTTAAAACGATGCTTAAATGCGCTAATCGTTAAGTTTTGGATTGAATTTTCTAGGCATTGTAAAATTTGAAGCTTCGCATACAAACAAGTTGAAAGATTGCTTCATTTGGATTGCTTTTCATTTAGCTCATGAATTTCCAAACAGCAATATTGTGAGAATGTTTGATATTTTCACGTTTACATCACAAAAAAACAGTTAAGAAAGTAAGAGAGCAACCGGAAAACGATATAACAGTTGTGAGTTTTATGAAACTGCAGCAGATAAACCTAGACCATTAGTGGGCAACTTTCCTAGTCAGCGGGCCCTACTGTATGTGGGAAAATGAAGTCCTTAATTGGCGGGCCGGATTATTAGATGAATCGTATTCAATATTTGAAACAACTGCCAACATTAAGGCCGCGCTGATAGGAAAAGCAAAAAAAAGATCTTCAGATGGTCCTAGGCTTGATTCACGGTAGGAGTTTACATTTCTGTAAGTGCCGGCGAACCGCATGAAATGGTCTCGCGAGCCGGACCCGGCCCGCGGGTCTTATGTTGCACATGCCTGATTTCGATTAACCTAGAACTGCCGCTAATACTCAAAAGATTGCGAGTTACATGGCCTATTCGATTTTTGAGCTGGACATTGCATCATTGTAGTGGCGTATTTAGGGGGTCATTGTGCCGATGCCTCCCTTTGCTTTTTAGTTTTTCAGTACAAAAAGAACTAATGTTGCTAAGTACGGTAACTGAAGTATGCCAGACTCTTTGATGACTTTTGTAGTTCATGCCCCTCCTTTTTAGAGTTTCCACACCTCTTTTTGAAGGACATGTCTTCCTTTTTAACAAAAAATAATCAACTTGTTTTCCAAGAACGTTAAAAAATGCCCAAATGTCCTCTTTTTTGGCATTTTGAACAGTGAAAACACGAACAATCATGCTTTCAGTGCGTAAATGTATCATAAGCAAGTAGTTTGCTGGAGAAATTTTTTTATTTTTGAAGAAACCCGAAAATTTGGGAAAGTTTTAGCTCCAACGTGAAAAGACCTTTTTTTCAAGAGAACGGGATGCTGGTTCAACCTGTCCTCTTTTTGCGCAGTGAAAGTATGGCTACCAACTCCTTTTAAAATTTCTCGCAACGCCACTGCGTCATCGTAATGTATTGTGTAGGCCTGGACATTGCGTCACGTGGGATTTCGAAAATGCGCAACTATAGCTTATGTTTTGGATGCACCGTTTATCTGGTTTGCTGAATGTCTCAGCAGCCTAGTAATAGCGACTAGGCCCAAGAGTCCCTTTGCTCTTAGCATACCGTTAACACTACTATATGCCCATAGTTCGGTTCATACAATGTAGGCCTACTAATGGGAAAGCTGATTGACCCAAACCACACGAAACGAGTGCCATGTTCATAAACATATTTTCGTCGCACAGGCGTGAGCATGCAACGTATTGAAACATGCATTGACTAAAATAGGCTGTCGATACAAACACATTACACACGGTCTACTTGCTTCTCTAATACCATTTTCGGAATAATTTGTAAACAGTTTTACTCCAAAACTGCTTAGTCCGTAAAAACACTTCTACTTTAGAGGTCTAGCTGATGCTTTGCTTTCCTATAGTTTTTATAGCAACACTCCACCTGATGCACTGCTGCTGGCGAATGACAGTTTACCTTCAAGAAATTTAAACTCAGTCAATTACAAAAACTTTTGTTGAAGTAGCACTCAACTGCGAAAATCTTTTTCCAACGAAACGTTGACGACAAAGTTAGGTCACTTTGATCAGTTGAAGACAGTAGTAGAACTTGCATGCACGTTTGTTTGGTTAGGTTAAACAACATTTTTTATCCAACACGAAGTCATCTTCTTTAAACTTGCCGTAGCGCAAACTTTTTCAGCTTAAATAAAAAATTTTATCGAGCAGAAGAGGGATTCAGATTGAACAAAAAACAGCGTGAATTTTAGTTTCTTGCACTGGAGTTTTCTACTTAATGTACCCCCCAGTTAATGTACCATGGTATATAAACTGGATACAGGTGCCTATTAATGCATCATGATACATTAATAGGCGCCAAAGTTTTGCTAGGTTTGAATGTCTATTGATAGTTTTTTGATACTATTAATGTCTATTGACAGTCTATGATACTAGGTTTTTGTCACAAAAGCCAATGTATAAAATCAACTTTGGTTCCTGCATGATTAGCGCATGCTTGTATGTTCGTGATAAAAACATGCGTATGAGGTGGTTCAAGGGGCCATTATTCCAGCATTGTGTCACCGTGATAGAATTTAGCAAACTTGAATTCCGCAGAATTTTATCGCTGATGAAAATGTACAAAAAATTGTCAGAATAAGCACATATTGTGTGTTTCCGCTTAATGTACCATGGTACATGTACCATGGTACATTAACCCGAAACATTAATGTACCATGGTACATTAACCCGAACTAAGCTAATTTAAAAATTTTATTATTTTCCAGTTAATGCACCTGATGCATTAATTGGAAAACTCCGGAAAGTACGCCACTGTAAATCTATTAGACTAACGGTCCTTGCAACCCTAAATTTGTGTATCGTCATTCAACTTTTTCCCAATTAATTCTTTCTCTGCAACACTTTCAAAACAAACATGTTTGAGTAATGCGCTTAAAAAGCTTATGCTTGGACTTAAGTTTTTTTAATAACGCTTGCATATCTTTCAGCTGGTCGCTCGTTTGAGGCTACCTAGCTCATAATAATGGATTAAGTAGTTGGTCTAAAACAAAGATCTTCAACCTTTTTTGCACAATCGCCCCTTTTTGGAAAACGTGGGACGAAATCACCCCCTGAGCGCATTGATGTAATTTTTTCACCAAGATCAGATAAAGAGCAAAAAAAAGGTCTTCACGTCCGCAGAGCTCCATTTTTTCACTAAAATCAGATGAAGAACAAAAAAACACGTTCGCAGAGCTCCAATGTTCCACTAAAATCAGGTGAAGAGCATCCGCAGAGCTTCTTTCGAAAGATAAGATCATAGCGTATGTTGTTGTTGGAAATTCTGAAATCGCCCCCCAATTTCAACAGTTGTTACAATCGCTCCTCTGAAGGCCGAAATCGCCTCCGTTGAAGAACCATGGTTTAAAAGATTTACGCCCCAAAATTGATTACTCTGCCTTGCCATTATTGTCGTTACGCTAAAGTTCAAAACTGTTTCACCCTCTTGCTCTCAACATAAACATTTTGGAAGGGTTCAATAACCTACATTCATTTTAAACGAACTGCAATTTTATTTTTGCTCATTTTACAGTAACAGTTTTTTTTAGTAGTTGTTCTTATCAGCGGGCTTACTGTAGCCTAAATACGATGCGATTTTTCGTACCGTACGTAAAATTATGGCAGTACTGTGCGTTTACGTTACCAGAGTGTTGGAGATACAATGGGCTTACGTCAATTCTTACGATTTGCAAAAAACAATATGTGGCACCAAGGGCCGTAACTACTGCCGGTTTAATCAAGGGCCCAGCACAAGGGGGCTCCAAGGCATCACATCATAATTTTTTTTTTATTTCAATTATTTATATCTTTTTATAAAAAATTTCAAAATTAAAAATTTTAAAAATTCAAAACCATCCAATTTTTTCAAATATTTTTTACATACCGCTGTTTTACGCTTGGTTGGGACATCGGTTCATCCGCTTTATTTAATGAGTTTTGCTCCATGACGTAGTTATACCTAATGTCTTGTGATGGTTTCGAGATAGCAGTCTTTTAACTTGGTGCTTTGTGACTTCTTACGTGGTCTGGCTGGTTTATATCGCGTAAATTAATTGTTAAGAATTGGCCCATCCACGCGAAGTTGCTAATTTTTTCTGGTTAATTTTGTCCGCTTCATATAAATAGGTAAAATTTTACAGACCGTCGTCAAAATTTATTTCAACGTCGTGGTTTTGAGTAACCACATCGTAGAACTTCAGCTAGTTGACAGCTATATAAAGAGAAATTAATCATCATAGCGGAGCGCATAGAAATTTTCTGATGATGTCTGCACGTTGTTTCCTATCAGATGCTCAAATCCAATCGTGGTTTGGAGATAAGCTTGCCCAATAAAATCGGCGAAAGAAATGGCATTGTTTTTGATTATTGAAAACGCATGACTTGCTATAACTTATCCTGACGTGTGTGCGGCAGGCATGACGTATACAACCGTAAAAAGGTAAAGGTACGGGACAGCGGATGCAAGCACACATTGTTTAGGCTATTTTCAATTGGCAGCCCATTACAATTATCAATCACGAATAATTGAACGTTGTTAAGGGACAAAATGATGAACAACACATACACAAAACCCTTCGCACTTCCGCTTGTGCCGAGCGCCTGGCGCGAAAGCTGCTAATGCTATTTTTAAAGTCTCTAGTGTGACCCGATCGAAAATAAAACCCCAGTCTACCGGCTGCTAAGCGGATGCTCTAAACCGATACACCAAGCCTGCAACAGCAGCTAGCTTCGATGGCCGAGTGGTAAGAGTGTGCGCCTCCAAAGCTGTAGACTCGGGTTTGATTCTGAGTCGGGTCAAACCACTGACTTTAAAATTGGTGTTCACAGTTTCCCTGCTTGACGCTCAGCATTAAATAGACTGTGTGGAGAACAAGCCGACAAGTTTACTTACTGTGCCGTTGGGAAAAGCACTTAGCGGGATACCTTGGTGTGGTTGACAGATGGCAGGAACTCATAAGCGAGCTCGTTATAACGCTATGATCGCTTTCTCGTAGTAGGATGATGAATATGCAAATAAATACAATACATACAAATAAATAAACACAAATAATAAATACAATACAAAGACAGCCGAGAGGTATTTTTCCTTACTTAAACTAGTCAAAAGCTTCTTTAGAAGCTCAATGTCTCAAGAGAAACTTAGCGGTTTGGCTCTGCCGTCGATAAAGAATGAACGAGGTCAAAATTTAAATTTTCAGAAAGCTATACAACAGTTTGCCAGCGCAAAAAATTTTCAATTGAATTGAGGTTACGTGACTGGCAGGGGTGTCGAAACAAACAGATTTGCTTTTTTGATTGGTAATTGTTTGGTAATAGGCCTATTATTTGATTATTTTTTAGTTTAACCTATACTGCTTTTACGACTTTTATCAGAATTTTAATAGTTTTTGTCAAAATCAGTCAAAATGTACCAGGAATGTAGAAACAAACTAAGTGTCAAACATGGCATTTAGTTTTTCATGTGAGCAAAACTTTATAATTTAGCAGTCTAATTGGGCAACATTGTAATTAGTCTGCTATTTATATAATTGCCTTTTCAGATACTGTTCCCTCTTCCCCTTTCGACACCCCTGTCTATTGGCATCAACAAATTGTGTTTTATTAGTTGTCTCGTTTATGATGATGTAAGTGTAGGCTGTTGCACGTTCATTTGTTTGTGTTGAACAACACATCCGCATCGCATAGCACATCTCCATTTTACTGAAATATCGTAAATATTGCTCTCAAAGCGTCCTTGCCTCAAATGTAAAAAGATTTTAGTTAACGACGTATATTTGATCAAACTTAGTACGCAATAAAAGAAAATGTTAAAAAATGGAGGCCCCATAATAGATGTTTGCACCGAGGCCCCGCGTGACGTAGTTACGGCACTGGTGGTACCGATACTAAACAGTTAAAATATCGGAGTTAAACCGTGAGAGTGGGAACTCTGAAGCAGTTTCTACTTTAGATTTCTGTCGGCTCGTGAGGTAGATTCACTGTGAACACAACGGTATATGATTTCGTACGTGAAGTGACGCAGAACAAAAAACAGTCGGATCATTCGGATGCTGCAACCAAAGATGAAGAAGCAGAAGTTGGAAGCAATATTTTTTTTTCTGTAATACGGAAGCAAAAGCGCGAAAATTGAGACGTTTTCGCTTCCACGTAAGTTATTTCACTAGAAAAGCATATTGGCAAAAAGTTTTGTTCATCTACCTATGTGATAGTTGGCAGAAAACTGGTAATTCCAGAAATTGCGCCAAAATTTTAATGCAACACAAGTTTACTGCGCGAAAGATCGTGAAAAGGTATAACAAGGTCCAGAAATTCGAACCTGAGTCTACCTGATGAGCGGTCAAACCACAACACTGGTCGTTGGGTTGGTTTTTACAGGCTTTATTCAGCGAGTCTTTTAAAACCTGTCATATTATCTTTCTATACGATCTAAAAAAAAGATCACCTATCATTGCCGTACGCAATAAAGCATTTTCCCGTTTTTCCCATTCTTAGCACCAGTGCGTACAGGATTGATGTTGTTAGTTTAATCTGTAGCCTGCTAAACAACAGCAAAAAATTTATTTTAATCCACTAACGTAGCCTACCATTTTCAGTTTCAACTTTAAAAGAATCGTAGAATTGGCGGAAAACGTGGTAGTTAACAAGAGTTGTTTTCTATGTTAACCGATCACCCAAGGCCGTATTTAGGGGGGGATAAGGGGGTTCACCCCCCTTCCATCCTTCTCCGAAATATTTTGATAAGTTTGGACTTAGAAGAGTCCAAGTCCTCTAATCGTCAAAGCATAGCATAGTACCTACACAGTAGTAAGATGTAACATTTTGACCCGTAGGTCATTGTTGCGGTACATGCGTTTCTTGATAAATCATAAAAGTCAGCGCTCCAAGCACAGGGTGCCGCAACATTTCGTCCATTTGCCGTAAATTAATCCAGCTATAACCGCATTGAAATATGTAAAACACGAACCCATGAAAAAGCTAAAGCTTTTGTGTACTACTCATACAAATAAGTTGCGGTAAAGCATGGAGACTGATTTAAAGATGAAGTGTTGTTTCTTAAATTGATTACTATTATTAATGGTCGCCCGTCAGTATCGTGTGCAGAGAGCAGGCGTTTGGCTTGTGCTAAAACTGTCGCCGTATGTGTAGGGTACACTACCAGGTACCAGTTTACTGCAAATTTTACAATAACGTCACGTTCAAGTAATAGATAGCTTTGCTTATGTGTCTGATAATGCTGCTTGCTTGAAAAAGAAGTCACATTCTGCATAATTTTGCTGAACAAAGCTTGTTAGTTACAACTATTTTAGTGGGCTAGTGCAAATAGAAACGTATGAAAGGTGCAAACGTTACAAATAATTTGCTTTTCCATTTTATAAGGAAATTATCGTATCACACAAAATCAATGCTTGCTCACAAAACAGAATATAAGTTTACATGAATGCAAATAAAAAAGTGATATAATCTTTCTCAAAATTCGTTAATTTTTTCTCATTTTGTGCTCGCAACTGTAGCGAATCCTTTGCACTGAGAATTAGTTTAAATACGAAACACGGTGATCTTCAACCAAGGGTTCATGCCCTGCAGCATTCATGAATGCAACAAGCTGAGGGTATGTTCCAATTTGATTTTAGTGTACCGGTATATGAAAATTTAATCGTCAGCCAAGTAAATGTCTGCCACTTCCTGCGCAGTACCTCTAATTATGCTCTGTACAGAAATAAGTTCTAGGGCCCGCTAAAGTTAGTAAAGTCAAAATTTTTTTAGGACCTTATTACATGATCAAACATGTACTAACGTTCGTTTCAGGCCTTCAGGAGTCTGTTTTGGTAGATTGTTCAAGTCAATATAAAGTCAAAATTTTGTATAAAGTTAAAACTGGTCAAAATTCTCTTCATCAAAAATTTCCTAACCCTAACCCTTACAAAAATGAAAAAAATGTATATTTTTTTGTATTTTTTTGAATTTTTGAGCTGCTATTAAAATTCTATGCGCAGTTTTATTTGATTATTCCGAAATAGTAAGTTGCAATGGTAAAAGTGCGTGCGGTAATTGAGAAAGAAATAGCACTTATTATGATGGAATGTTTTGTTGATTATAAACCATTTTTAATCAAAAAAGGGCAACAAGACATAAGTAATTAGGCAAAAGCGGTTAGGTCAAAATATAGTCAAAATTTTGCTAAAATAAAGTCAAAAATATGTTTTTTAGGTCAAAAAAAAATGGCCCTAGAAATAACATATATTCGCTCTCTGTAAGCATCAATACACTGTATGCAGTTGTATTTGCATTGTATTCGAGAAGCTTTGGTCACAGGTAAATAGTTTTACAAGAAATGTGCGTAATTTTGGCAAAATTTGCGCCTCAAGGTTTGGAAAATCGCAAAATTTTGGGTTCGGATCCGGGCTAAAATTTTGCTCAAGTTTACAGCCTTAATGCACTAACATGTATGCAGCAGTAGAATGGTCCATCACTAAATGGAAAAAATATAGTTTGTGAAATTCTTTCTCCACATGGCTGATTTTTTACCTTTAGGTAATTATTGTATTCCTGCAAAATTTCAGCTTGATTTAATGAAGTTTAGAGGTCGGTCGAAACTGCACATTTATATCGGTTAATGGAATATGCCTACGCTTGCCGGTATGGCCTATGACAGTAGTTCTCAAACTGTGCGTCGCGACGCCCTGATGCTTCGTTTTAATTTTTAAGGGGCGTCGCAAACACGATGGGACTACATTTTAACCACAATTTTGTTTCATTCTTCGCAAAAATGAACAGCTGTAACTGATTTCTTAAGAGTTCGCAACTTTTTGCTTTCTTCAAAATATTCTGTTTTCAACTCAACAGTAACTTATATTTCATGAGCTATAACCCTATTGTTATACCGGTACAGTAATAACTTAATTTTCAGTGCATTCCATGCTGCTGTATATTTTTTGTTCATTAACTCGCTGGTGGTATAGCGGTAACGACATCGCTTTCGGTGTGGGAAGTAAGGGTTCGACTTCCAAACCGGTCAAAGCGTACACAGACAGTGTCGCCAACAGATCATCACCGCTGCAACGTTTTTTCTTGCTGTGTTGCCCAGGTGCTAAGCGCACATGAGTCCCGCCACTTGTTACTCGCTTTGACGTATTACCTTGAGCATAATGAGATTTGATTTGAATTTTTTAGAAGACTCTAGAAAAGTGACGGCCTCGTAATCGGAGAACATTAACACCAGCTTCGATATTAAATTGTGCGAGTGCGGTAGTGACCTTTAGTTTATAAACGTCTACTTTTGAATGAACTTCGTTTTATGGATCGTGTTCCAGCGCATGCACCATGACAAAAACGGAAAATGCTCAGTAATTACAGATCCATACACATCGTTCTAAAATGACCACTCTGAAAGATTTCGTTACAAGCAGAGGCCTCTTAGCTTGGGATTAAGCCAGTTGTTCGAGTTTTCACTTTGTAGTTGAGGGACGGGGTTTGCTACTTGGTGACGCGATACTAGAAATTTAAATGACGATATTCCCAGCAACGACTGCAAAGTAGAACACCATTGTATGATATCCTGTGAAGTCCGTAAAACCAAGAAAAGTAACGGAGCAGTCGTTATGACAAAATATCTTGCTGCTACAATGCGCTGAACTTCAAACACAGTATTTTGATTCAAAAAATTTTTCATCCACACCAGGGCGTCGCGAGATTAAAAATTCTTTGAGAGTACGTCGCGACAAGAAAAATTTGAGAACCACTGGCCTGTGAGATAGTATTTGTGACCGCCAACTTAGTTTTCGCTTTTGTAGTGTAGTTGTAAAGTAATTTGGCTCATACAGGTTATCTCGTGTGGACTTTTGGCTCGACATGACTATTCGTTCAACAAGAAAGACTATAAGCCATGTAGCCGTATGCAGTGATGGGCACGATAAACCTTTCGGTAGTAAAGCGATAACGATAATCGATAATTTCAAAAAAGCCCTGACGATACCGATAATCAATGAATCTCATTTTTTAAAGCGATATCGGTAATCGATAAATCGCCGATAAATTTTTCCGATAAATATTGTGGTATATTTTCAATGTGTTTGACGAAGTTTTTTCTGTAAGTCAAATTGCAAAAATGTTTTTCTAAATTTTTCAAGAAAAGAGAGCAGTCCACGGACTCTGCTGTGGCATTAAACAAAACAAAGAGAGTTTTTTAAATTGCAACAAGACTTTATGGACGCCGTGTATTTTTTCCATAGCGCCAATTGACTAACTTTGAACACTGTATGCATAAAGAATCATTTATCGCGATAATTTGCTTTCTCGTTTCCTCTTTGACGCGATTACCCACTGAAGAGTGCGTCACGAAAAGCTTCTGGGACAACAGCTTTTTTCAAAGCTACTCAAAAAGAGTTACTGGGACAACAGCTTTTCTCAAAGCTCTAAAAAACTTTAAATAAAAAAATAACCATTTTAATGGATAGCCAAACTGCTATACTGGCAATCCAATATAATATGAGGTCTAGCACAGTATTAACATGCTTGAAAAAAACTACAGGGTGACAGCGATAACGTCACTATTACTTGGACGCCTGGCCATACAGGCATCTGTAATAATGAAAAGGCGGGTGTTTAGGCCAAATCAGCGTCACACTTTAATTTTTAGGGCTTGAGCTCTTTATCCCAATCTCATATGCTAGTGTTCGCGCAGCAGTAAGTGACTGGAGTACTAAAAGATGGAAGTATGTAACATTTTGACAGTTTGAGAAATGCTTGAGAAGAAAAGAAAATGTAGAGTTGGCATCTCCACGCTTCACTCAACGACTTTTGTGTCACAAAAGACCTAGACTAAATGCGTTTTGCAAGTCCTTACAGGTCATTGCAACTTACATAAACACAGGAACACCATTAGACATGAAGTATCGACGACACCCCCTAAATGCAACCTAGAAGAAAAAACTCCCAATCACCATGTGAGAGAATGTGTTTTCCACCAAAAACTTCGAAAGATGATTTTTGGACAAGAAAAGACCACGATAAACCCTGAGGTACGGGAGCAGGGTTGGGAAAAATTGATTGTAATCGATATTCGATTGCGATATTCGTTACTTTTTGTTCATCGAATGCACTGGAGCCTTTACTTTTTTGAATGAGTATCGAACATAGCCTAGTCTTCACTTTAGGGTTGGGAAAAATCGATTGTAATCGATATTCGATTGTGATATTCGTTACTTTTTGTTCATCGAATGCACTGGAGCCTTTACTTTTTTGAATGAGTATCGAACATAGCCTTGTCTTCACTTTATTATTATTATTTTTTTTTTTTTTTTCGGCGCAATTCGATATTTCATATTCGATTTTTTTGTGCAGGTTACTTTATCTCACTTTAATAAATCTAAAATAATTGTCGGTAGGTCATTTCCTTGTTTTTGCTGATAATTTTTTTTTGTGCCAAAAAAAAGACTTTTAATAGCAAAGTTGCTTCACTTATGTTATGTCCGTTGTTTGTCTGTAAGTTACCACATGAATGTGAGGACATCACAACAAATGCTTGGCGTACACCGCTAAATGCTCAGTGTAATATTGAATATCGATTACAATATTCTTTATTCTTTACTTTTCTACACTACCATCGAAATCGATTGTTTCTTTACGTTTTGGTGAACTATCGAATATGGATTATTCCTTTACTTTTTTGGGTATCGATTCCCAACCCAGTCCAGGGGTGGGCATTTATGTTCACACGAAGAGCCGCATTTGAAAAAATTTTGAAGCCGAGGGCCGTACGTCCGTAGATGTCCAATTTTCCACCCAAATTCAAGTGAAGAGCAAAACAAAAGGTCATCACTTCTGCACATGGGCGTAGCCAGCGAAATATTTAGGGGGGGGGGGGGGCAAAATACAATAGGCCATTAAGAACTTCAAAAAATGATCTGCTCAGGCCAAAGCGTTTGGCTTACGCTGTCTTCCCGTCAGGGCCAGCGCCAAAGGGGGGCAGGGAAACCTACTTCTTAATTGACATGCTTGGCCCCCCCCCCCCCAATCAGCAAGATTACTCTTTTGAAGACAGCGGTTGTTGTGCTTAATCTTAAACTTTGCCCCCCCCCCCTGAAAAATGCTTGGCCCCCCCTATGCCAACTGCTGTGCCGCCGGCTCTGCTTCCCGTATTTCGAGTTATTGGTATTTATTTTGTTTCGGATGAATATGGAGTTAATTATTTACTATAGACCTAGGCAGGCAATTTGCTAATCGCTGCCTTAATACTAACCAAACTGCCCTCTGCACGGCATTATATAATTAAGAAAATCCACCGATTTCGTCAACGTATGGTATGCACAAACAAGAAACACTCGCATAGAAAAACAGCGGCGGATCCAGGGGGATGCTTCCTCCCCTACCACTCAATTTCAGCAATGTTTTTGATAAATGAAATTTTTTCACAATTTCGAACCTCTTCGATTCAACAATAATTCTTACGCTTAAAGGTGTGTTACACAGAATACGAGGCGGCTTTTCGTACATAAGGTGACGTAGACAACGAAACAGTTAGAAATTATGACGTAAAGCATACGTCACTTTGCACGGCAATTTAGAAAACAATCAAAAGGTGCTATACAAAATTGTCGGGTTCGAGTAGTGTGGAAGATATTTTCACCAACTTCTTACGTCAAAAAATGGATAAGATTTCATACGACAACAAATCGAATTAAAATCGCATTTTGCGCAGACAGACTTTCAGCCTCGCATAAATCGAAAAGTGCGAACAAAATGCAATATATTTGGTGAAAAACTAATTAGGGGCAAAAGAACAAAATATGCGTTACAAATTGTTCGAAAAGCGCTAAAATGCCCATTACAGCATGTAAATTTTCAAAAGTTTTCGGGGGAGCATGTCCCCGGACCCCTCTAAAGTCATTTTTGTTTCCCTATTTGCTTCGAATATAATTTTGCCAGAAAAAAATACGCTGAAAAAATGTCAAAATTTAATGCTACAAGATTCTGAATATAGCCTACTCCCTTTCAAGGGCGTAGCCAGGGGGGGTGGCCACTAAAGATGTGCCGGATACCGGATACATATCCGGGATCGGGCACTATCCGGCGCTTTTTTAGGTATCTGGTATCCGGCCGGATAGTGCTTCTCTACGCGGCCGGATACCGGATTTTCTAAAGTTCAAGAAAATTGCGTAGAGTAGACTCGGTAAAGGTAAAATTTACCTTTTCGATTTATGTGAAAAAATTGGTGCAAGTTTGAAAACTTTAATTTTGTTAGGCTCTCTACAAAAAGCAAAACCGATTCCAAACCTTAGACTACGTTGGTAATTGTTTATATCAAATGAATTTAAATTTAGTGCACAAGTTTTTTTTCATTTGGCGCTGTGAGTTTTGTGATTAGAAAAGCCGCTTCGATGGTGTAGCAGTAAGGCAGTAATCAATCGGCTTCAAACCGAAACGGTATAAGTTCGGGGACCACTATCGTTGTTTCATCCGTAAAGACCATACAAATAATTTACGTTTACAAGCCTGTCTTCTGTCCTCTAACTGGTATGTTCGTCTTTTGTTCAAAATGAAAAAAAAAATGCAAAGAGCGGCGGACATGGGGCCAGGGTTGGAAAAAATCGATTGTAATCGATATTCGATTGTGATATTTGTTACTTTTTGTTCATCGAATGCACTGGAGCCTTTACTTTTTTGAATAAGTATCAAATATGGCCTTGTCTTTACTTTTTTTTCGGCGCAATTTGATATTCCATATTCGATTCTTTTTGTCCAAGTTACTTAATCTCACTTTAGTATAATCTAAAATAATCGTCGGTATGTCATTTCCTTGTTTTTGTTGAAATATTTTTTTTGGGCCAAAAAAAACAAAAAATAAAATTTTTAATAACAAAGTTGCCTCGCATCAATAATGTCGTATACTATGTCCGTTGTTTGTCTGTAAGTTACCGCATGAATGCGAGGACATCACAAAAAACGCTTGGGGACACCGCTAAATGCTCAATGAAATATCGAATATCGATTACAATATTCTTTGTTCTTTACTTTTTTAAACTACATCGAAATCGATTGTTTCTTTACGTTTTGGTGAACTATCGAATATGGATTATTCCTTTACTTTTTTGGGTATCGATTCCCAACCCTGCATGGCGCCAAGGTTTCCTCCAAGGCAAACAGCAGGGAGAGAGAATTTGTATAGAAACTTTGTTTCCTACGTCCAAAAAATGACGTTTTAAGGTACCATTAGCATTGTAATGGATGTGTTTCTGCTTTTGAATGTTGTGCGGTTTTGTAACGTTACGTAGGCTAAGTTGAAATCTTTAATTCAACGTCTTTGTTCATCAATCGGCTGTTTGTACTAAAGTTTGCTGTAATCGACCCATTTATCGCAGGATCGATTTTTTGCAGTAATTTTGTGGCACAGTAACTACAAATGAAACCATGCGTTTTTTAGTGGCTTTGATGATAGCGCAAAATATGAGAAAATTCAAATTCAAACTTGCCTTATACCAACCGCTTAGGGTAGTGTTTAACGACATCGCTATCGGCGTGGGAGGCTCGCCACCGCTGCGACGTCGTTTTTTCTTTTCGGGATTCGAAATTGTGTTGCACGGGCGCAGAGATGGGCTCCGCCACTCGTTACATGCTTCGGCATAATACCGCGAGTATAATGAAGATTTGATGTTTTTTGAAGTTTGCTTTTCAATGAGTATCACAAATCATTGCTGACGAGCGCAAAAATTGACACAATGTGTGGCGACTGTTAACTCGATTGCTTTACTCGTAAAATCACGCCGCTGACGCTGGTCATATGTTTGATAGAGTTTTCTTCTCGCTTTATACATAGCATAAGCGCAAAATTTTGTCAAAACAACGCTGAGATTTCGCGCTGATCCATTTTGGAACTGTTTTAACTACTGTGCAATGTGCGTTCAGTCAACTTTTGATATAATAATGAAAAAAAAACGGGGCTAGATATATGCCGCCCTCTTCGGTATTAGACCCGAAGAGGCACTGCTCCTGCTCCCGGCGAATAGACGCCTACGACTGCCGACCGAGTAGGCGTCCGATTTTTGGCACACTCTTGACCGAAATCCACACTTTTAACACAATTCTTCTTTACCAAAAAATAAAGCCCAGCGTTGAAAACGTGTTGCTACACATACGCAGTGTTGTGGATCGGAGTTGAATCAAACGCAATCAGTAAGATGGTCATTTTATCAACTGAGCTCCTGCCGCTCGACCACGTTGCTGATTCGGCCAACTTACATAGAGTGATAAAGTCCATTTTTAGTAACGCAATACTCTTGAAAATTTTTTGTGAGTCACATGATCTCGTGCAATTAGTTTCATGACTCGCTAGTCGAGCAAGACGATAGTAAGTACAAAAACCATCAAAATATTAATTTTGGCTTATAAAACAAGGATCTTGGTAATTATGATAAATACTTGCCATTGCATGATTGTTTTTTTGCTGGGCTTTTAATAAGTGGGCTTACAAAGGAGAAATAGGCCTACAATTTTTTTTTGTTATTTTTTTATTTAGTTGCATATTTATCCTCCTATCACGAGAAAGCGATCAATGCGCTATACGAGCTCGCTTAGGAGTTGCCAGCTATCTGTCTACCACACCAAGATGGGGAAGTCCCGCTAAGTGCCTTTCCCAACGGCACAACAAGTAAACCTGCCGGCTTGTTCTTCACACTGTCCCTTTAATGCTGAGCGTCAAGCAGGGAAGCTGTGAATACCAATTTTAAAGTCATTGGTTTGACCCGACTCGGAATCAAACCCGAGTCTGCAGTTCAAGAGGCAGTCACCACTCGGCCATCTGAGCTGTCGAAATACAACTTTGGCTAGAGTTATGACAGCGCAGCCGCAATGGCCAGCGAACGGTCAGGCGTCACTTAAATTGTTCAAAAGGAATCTCTGTCGGCATAATATTTTCACTGTGTTGTGCATTGCTAAAATTTTACCGCTTCTGCAGCTGTAAAAGTCTCAGCAATGCAAAATGCTAAAAACGTTGCACGAAGAGTGGTTAAAATGTTTAAGATCAGTGCAAAGAAAACAGCGTTGTTGGAGTCCTGCATCAAAGAAAATGTCTCTAGTCAAGGAGAAACAAAACGTTATCTTGTCGGTTTATGTGAAACCCGGTTTGTAGAACGCCATGTATCGACACCGGTGAAGCACTCAAATTAAGAGTAAAAATTTCAATAAAGTTTGCCCGAAAACTGTTCAAAATGTACTAAAATGGCCATTACAGTACGTGAATTTTCAAAAATTTTCCGGGGGAGCATGCCCTCAGATCCTCTGGAGCCTTTTTTTTTTGTTCCTCAACTTGCTTCAAATTGATTCTGCCGGAAAAAACTACGCTTGAAAAAATGTCGAAAGTTGGTGCCCCTTTCTTAAAAAAATTTCTGATTATGCCTCAGACATAAAACATTTTTAAAGGGCTTTGTTACGCCCTTTTCCACGTCTAGACGTCTACGGTTCTTGTATTTACAGTAACATTCACCCTTATTCAAAATTGCATCCCTTCACCAAAGTTTTTTGCATTCACTTCCGGCATGAAGTAAGCACGCATAAACCGAAAATGTGCGAAAAAAATGCATCATATTTGGTGAAGGACTCCGAATGAGGGACAAAAAGTTTGGTCAAAATTTGTTCAAAAAGCACTAAAAGGGCCATTACAACATATAAAATTTTTAAAATTCTCCGTAAATTTGTTCTTTCCCTAGAGCCGTTTCCTAGAGCCGTTTTTTCCTGGAGCCGTTTTTTCCTCAATTTGTTTCAAATTCACTCTGCCGGAAAAACATACGCTTATAAAAGATGTCACAATTTGGTGCCCTCTCTAAAATGACTTTGAACACGCCTCTGACATGAAACATAGACGCTCTATTCCGAGTCTAAACGTCTGAGGTCAATGTACCTAGTTAACACTTAACCTAAATCAAATCTGCATCCCCCCCACTAAAATTTTCTGGATCCCTTACTGCTGTTGGGTAAAATTTTTTAACTTTAGCCCCCCCCCCCCTTCAATTAAAAATCCTGGCTATGCCTATGCTCCCTTCACATGCACACATTTTTTAAAAAGGTCTTATTTACGCTCTTTTTCGGGTTTAACATCTTTGCATTCAGTTAACATTCAACTTAATTCAAAACTGCATCCCTCCCAACAAAATTTTCTGGGTCCACCCCCGTAGAACAACAAACACAATGAAAAAGTTCGTATTCTTTTTTAAAAAATATTTTTCAATTGAACATTCCTTCCTTTTGCTCGCCATATTCGATTGCCCTTTTGCGATACCACCTTGCTTTTTCTCTATGCTTACACTTGAATAAATTATTTGATTCCAATGCGCTGTTATGATGCAATAATGCTTAACACGCACTTTTTGTGGAGAAGTTATGTCGAAATTCAAATGGCGCAAAAATTAGTCGTAAATGAAAAAGTGGTAAAGATGAGAAAGCTTTTGAAACAAAGTTTACGGTATTTTATAAGAATGTTTTAATTACACTTCAGATTAAGCTTCGTCAAAAAGGGGGGGCCAGTGCCCCTGTGGCCTCCCCTCCAGGCTGCGCCACTGCTTCCGCAAGATGTCCTTTTTTTCACAAAGCCAATTTACATGCACAATTTAAGCGAGTTAACCCGGTAAATCCAAACTGGCTACGGCCGACGTAAACTTATATCACACTGCTTGCTTAAGCATGGCGGGTTGGAAATTACTCGCTCGTAACACGAAGGTTCAACCCGCTAAAAACGCGTTGAAAGAATAGCAGGTTAAGCAAAAAAATTTAAACTGAAACTGAAGCGTGTAACCCGCTTATAGGAGCGTATTTAAGGGGTAGGGACCATTGTGCCACGATGCCTCTCCTCTTTTTTGACTCTGCCTTTTAGTAAAAATAGAACTAAAATAATGGTGCCAAGCAGTGGCGTACGCAGGATTTTTCAATGGGGGGTTCAGTGACGTCACATTGTGATGACGTAAAGATACTACAATTACAGTAGTTCCGAGGTATATTAGACTGCATCGTGTTCTAATGTTTCTAGTCTAAATTATTGCGCGATTGCAGCTAACCACGATTAAACTATAGCCTAGCCCTAGGTCTATAATGCCATAATGGAGAAAGCAATCCAGATATTTTATTCACGCTTTTGTTTGACTCTATGCGCTTAATTTGAGGAGAAAAAAGGTTTCACAGAAACTCAAGCTGTCAAGCCGTGGTTAAAATTCACTGAAAAAACGTTACTTGACCCCATTTTTAAGCCATAGGAAGGTTAACTGACTAAATAGGTTAGCTTTTGCAACGTCACAAACAGGGTATAGCCAGGAGGGTAGAACCGGCAATTGCTTCCCTCCAACAAAATCTTTTTTCAAGAACCGACATTGATATAAACAACGCATATAAACCTTAATATAAACATTTAATATGCACTCATTATGAAAGGGGCAATTTCCCCGGTTTCTCAGGGCTAAAAAACTGCCCTCCCTACCGAAACATTTTTAAACTGAAATAAACTAAGCACGAGAAGAATCCCTAATCATGCGATTAAGGTCAAAAACAGCGTCAATATCATCTAAGCAATTTCACCCAAATCACATTGTCGATATCAGATACTTTCAAACACGTAATCGGGGTGTCTGGGAAACGGAGCACTCCACCTCTTGAGACAGTTACGGTGCGTAAAAACAATTTTATTTCCTCCCCGTTCCGCCGCTGGGCTCTTTAAATAATTCGTTGGTCTGATCTTCCTTACAGGGATGTGGAAGCGGTATATTTGCAAACAGCTTCCGCTTCCACACCTATCGCTTCCAGCGCTTCCGCTTTCAAAAATATTCTCCGAAATTTTGCTAGAAAAAACGACCAAAGCGTTGGTAGCCGATAGCGTAAACCGTAGGTTTTTTTCCAACACACTGAAAGCTCTTGGTCAAACTTCAGCTAGCGTTTTTTTAAAGATATTAATTTTCAAAAAGCAAACATAAGAGTAAAGGAATGATTGAGTCACAATATCACTGTATGATTGATTGAGTCACAATATGATTGAGTCACAATATTGAGACACAATCCTGGGAGTCTTTTGTTGTTTGTGTTTGGCGTGGACAATGAGGTTGCATTTTGCAGATTATGACACACTTCACTTTTTTATTTTCGTCAAATAAATGTGCTAATTATTCTAAATATACTTAAGCATCGGCAAAATATAATATGTTAAGTTTGGAAGTGAGCATATTGTCTTTTCTCAAAGCTCAGCTTTACAGCCTTGGTTTTGCAAACGCTACTTTTTATTTAAGTAGCTTCAAATTGCTGGTACTTTTTACTTTTTCTTGGTTACTTTTTACATCCCCTACTTTCTACTCTACTTCAAGCAGTTTCCGTCATCAGTAACAACAATTTTTCTTATGTAGATTTCTGGACTACTTTTTACACCACTGCTCCTGACAGCACTCTATCTATTTCGTGATATGATTCTAATTGGAAAAAGAGTCAACTATTGTTTTTAGCGCAGCTATTGATAAATTAGTTGCTTTGTTTTAAAACTTAGAGAAAGCTGAAAGAAAAAGCAATTCTACGTTAGCAGGCCTACAATCTGAAATTCAAGCGAAAAGTAATGGTCTATGGTGAGATTTGACATCCATGCGAATCTAGCATTGCAAAATAATGTCGAATAAATTGAACAAAATATAATAACTAATAAATTATTTGCAGTATGCTTTTTTGAATGATGTGGAAGTGGAAGCGGCATATTTTTTGCGCTTCCGCTTCCATTAGAGTATGACCGCTTCTACCGCTTCCGCTTCCACATCCCTGCTTCCTTGGCAGAATTTTTATTTTATTTTTAACACTTAGAGCAGTGTCAATTTAGATTTTTATATTTTAATAACTTTTCAACAAACCGGCCGGCAAGGGTGGAAACCAAAACCTAAACCTGAAAACCCGATTTTAAAGGAAATTTTGGAAACTCAAACTGAAACTGATACCTACTTATCTAAAGTTTTGAAAACCGAAACTTAAACCAAAATCATTTTCTCTTAAAACGTCAAAACCGAAACTGAAACTAAAACCTGTTCAAAATTTTCAAAGGTTTTGGGTTTCAAAAATTGTCATCATCAACATTACCAGTACAGTTCTTTCAATGTTGAGCGTCAAATAGAGAAGCTGTGAATACTAATTTTTGCGTCTTTGGTTTCACCGGACTTGGAATTATACCCAAGTCGACAATTACTGAAGCAATTGCTCTCCTCACTCGGCCATCTGAGCTGCTACTAAACTGAAACTCAGAAACCGAAGCTGGGCGTAAGCAAAACTAAAACCGAAACTGGAACCGATTTTTCGACAGTCGTGAAACAAAACCAAAACTGAAACCTCACATCTGGGTTTTAACACACCGAGACTGAAACTGACACTTTAACGCCGAGTACCCAGGTTTCCACCCTTGCCGGCCAGTCATAGGGCAGTGTTAAAGATGTCGCTATTGATATGGAAGGTATGAGGTTCAATACCCAGGCCGGTCAAATCGGACACAGTGTAGCCAACGGCTTGCCATCGCTGTGACGTTTCTTTGGAGCTGCGTTGCCCAGGCGCTAAGCCGCGGAGTCGGACCCCGCCACTCGCTATCACTCTTCAGTACTACAGCAAGTTTAATGAAACAAGTGCAGTGAAGATTTTATTTGATTTAAAAAAAACTTGTGTGCAGCCATTGGCGACTCTGTGCCAATTTGACCGACGCGGAAATCAAATTGTAGACCTTCCGCACCGATATCCTGTGCGCCTAATAACTGAGCTAACGGCCGGTACCGGCCCAGAAATCCAACCCAAAACCTCCCGCGCCGACAACGATGTTTCGAACCACTAAGGCCTACGGCGACTGGCTGATTTGGTCAACTCAAAATTATGACATCGCAAGCGGAACATCTGCCAGCGGTGCAACCATTCTCTTCCAAATAATATTCTTTTCCATTCTCTTCTCTTCCATTCTCTTCATTCTTCTCTTCCATTCCTCTCTACCATTCTCTTCTATTCTCTTCCAGATAAGCTACGCCACTACCCGGATAATCGAAACCGCTCTTGTGAATTGGCTTTATTGACATTCAGCGCGTAGCCCTAGAACTAGTGCAATATGAAATTAGTGCCTGGGGCACAGCTTCTGAAAACAAATTGAAACAACGTCCAGTAAGATTCAATACAATCTTGAGAATCATAGGCAAAAAAGATTACAACACCCCCATTACCGAGTTATATCAACATTTAAATTTCCTAGTTCTAGAATCTAGATGATGCAGACAAACTAGAATTAGCCAAAAACATGGATCTATTATAATTACATCATAATAATCTTCCACTAATGTGGCATTGGGTGGCATAGTTCTTTCACAAAATTAAAATCCTTACATTCCCGCAATATCAATCAATCAATTAATTCATTTTTATTTCCGCACTCCATAACGTTAGAAACACACGTTCATATCAGTTCAATATAATGTTTATGGGGCGCCGTGTGTAAAGCTACGCAATATAAAATTTTGCATCATTTTTTTGGTTAATTTTGGTTAAATTACATACGATATCATATATAGTTGCAATTTATCTATATTGCTGCAACATGTGTTAAATTGTTGCAATTTATCTATATTGCTGCAATTTGTGTTAAATTGTTGCAATTTATCTATATTGCAAAAAAACACTTAAATCGCCTTTCAATTGCCATGGTGATGTGCTGACTAAAACAGTCAGTGTTGCCCTTTCCCTTTTTCCATGAACTCATGTAGTGTACTGGCCTGAGGCGCTGTTGTACTGACGGTGCAGTGTGCGCTTATTGGTTTGGCTGAAACATTTTGAAATGAAGTGGCTTGGAGTTTGATGGATAAAATACTGTTATGATTGGTAGATACAATTGCGGACATATGCAAAAATACTGACGTATACGGTAGGCAAGTTATGAGCAAGCTACCAGTACCCATGCAGGTATCGGTACCAGCCATGTAGCAATTGCAGGGTATGGAAAGTTGTCAGACTAGATAGCTAGACTCCCACTCATTCATCAGTAACTGGTTTCAGTGGCAGCAAAAAAGTATGGGTACTGTTAAGCTACTGGTACCGGTATCCTTTGGAATACCAGCAGCTAGACTAGACTAGACTACCGGTATGGTGGTAACAACTAGTATCAGCTCCCAGGTCCAGTTGGGTTAGGTTAGGATTAGGTTCAGGTAGGGTTAAATTTAGTTAGGGTTGCGACAATTTAACACATATTGCAGCAATATAGATAAATTGCAACTATATATGATATTGCATGTAATTTAACCAAAATTAACCAAAAAATGATGCAAAATTTTATGTTGCGTAGCTTTACACACGGCGCCCCATAAACGTTACATTACCATAATACTAGGCAACTTGATAAAAACGTTTATTTTCTGCCTCGTGTCAATAAATCGTTTTCTCAAAATCTTCTAGCATTTAGAGCCACAAAACTTTGAAGTACCATAATGCGGTCCCAATTGAAACGACGAAGCACGTTTAAATAAAAATCTGCCCAATTTACCTGTATAAATCTAAAGGTCCTTTCAGACTGAGAGGACTTTGAGTGGGCTAGCAAAAAAATCCGTACCAATGCTGGATGGAAACGTAGTTGTCATGGAGAAGAAAAGCGTTTGGTTTCTGTTTTTCTCTGTTGGCGCTGTTTGGCCACTGCTACCAGTACGTGTTAGCAGGTTAGATGTGTTCTAGCTGTTTGTTATTTAGACGGACTGTATAATGAGTAGTGTGCTGTTACCTACAAATTAGGATTGTTAGCTGTGCTAATCGGTTAATCTGCTGGTTGCTGTCAGCTGTCAAGGTAGTTGCAGGCTGGTATGGTACTGGCACAGCGGCACCGTTACTGCTAGAATGTGGTTCTGCAGTGTGAATGAGTAACGATTGGCTAGTGTTGCAGTAGGCCATTATGTTGATAGACTCCAAGTTCTGTATTTTGTAGTGTTTTATCAAATTTATCTTTTTTCCTGGTGGTACTGAACAATACAGAATATCATTAAATGACATTGGTCAAAATTTTTGGATTGCTGTCTCTTCACCCAGTTGCGCTTAACATTAGTTTCTGGCACCACTGCACCAGTATTTCTGGTAATATTCTGGTTTGTGTCAGGGTTTAGTTTTGACATTTAATTTTATAGCAAATATCAATACTTCTAGGGAACCAAAATCGATTGCTGTTCCAGTCTAAAGGTACCTGTATGCTAAAACTTGATATATACCAATGTATGGTACATAGCCTTCATCTGTTCATTCATACCAGTGTACTGATACTTGCTGCTTGCTGGAATTCTAGGATACTGGTACCGGTACTTTGGTACGAGATTTTAATTGCCAATTTAATATTGTCTGGACAAGCTTAATTTAAAAGAAAGTGTCTACTTTGCCTTATATAGTGCTACCCATTTACATGGTGAGAGCGCTGACAAAATAGCTTCTAGGTCTATTTTGTCGAAAGTAGGGGAAGTAGATGCCAATTTTAGCTAACTGCTGGCAAAATAGACCTAAAAACTGTTTTGTTATTAGCGGCAAAATAGACACTGCCTAATTTAAAACTTTAATTTATATCTATAATTACCGGTAAGTTGTGCAGTTAGATCTAGTTTTATTGGTAATGGTTTGCACTTTTGCAGCCAACTTTCTATAGAATCCAGTGTTCCCTCTAGGATTTTGACTAGTGTAAATTTGCCCAAATAATAAATTTATTGAAATTTTTGCCCAAAGATTTCACTATTTTGAGGACCCCTTATACAAATTTTTTGCATTAAATTTGCTTTTCCAAGATACAAGCTACAGTCTTGCATTAAAATTTTCTAGTTTTTTGTTTAAGTTTTGCATTTTATGATATTAATTTCTGCTTCAAAATCAGTAAAATTTGCCCAAAAATTTCGCATTTTTCTCAAATTTCTCACTCTAGAGGGAACACTGATAGAATTAATGAACGAGTATGTGCAGTGTTATGGTAGACCCTGTCCTACCTTAAAAACTTTGTAGCAGTTTAGTAAGCTTAAGCTACTGTCTGGTAGTATAGCAATAGTTTTTAGCTTGGCAATACAGTAGAAAGGTATTTTACAGTACAAATTTAATTAACAGATTAACATTGCTTGCTTACGAGTGCTGCTAAGATACAGTACAATATTATACAGTTAAGACTATATCCTACCTATACAGTGTACATTAAGCTTTTAAGCAGTTCTTACCATAGTGAAGATTTCAAGGAATTAGGAAACTGGTGATGAGCAGCGGCTCCAGCAATGCAGTGAAAGTTCGATTCGATTTATCAGGATCTAGCGATGTTTTTGATGATAAAAAACCAGGTGATTTACCACTTAAATGTAAAAGCAATTGTTCCATACTGTACAGATGGGCATGTTAAAGAATAATTTAAAGCATTAGTTTCACTTTATGGTACTAATCTGTCAACAAACGCTTTTGTAAAAAGTAAATTTGTGCTTCATTATTGCAATAGCGCAGTAGTTGTAATCAGCTGCAAATTGAGCAATTAATTTTTGACCCTCAAGCCTCAACACGCTACATTTTTGAAATCAGCTGTTTATCTAATTCTCATCTTTACCGCGCTACTTACTACGCTTAATATTCTGTAGCAAAGAAATTTGGTCTTAGACAATCATTCTGCATTTTACTTCATGATCTTTATCAATTAAAAAACAAGTATTAGTGTTTATGCAGAAATTTTAGTCATTTAGTTAACAAATATTTGCTTCAAACGCTAGTGAACATTAACAAAAAGTTAATGTTCTTTCGTAAAAAAGTTAAAGCGAATAAGCATAGGTAGTTTAATCATTTAACAACCAGTAACATTTCTAGCTTGTTGCTAACAAAAAATTGATTTAATCAACCATGAAATGCAAGCAAAACTTTTTACCTACTTATAAATCCCAGGTCCTTGTAATTGTACATTAACAAGATGATCTCATTTGGTTGTAGCTTGGCGGGGGCTCGTATGAATTAAGCTGCTTCATATTAGAATGGATGGTTTACTTTAAAGCTGACGGCAATTCCCCAAAGCGTAATGGGTAATGCAGACATGCTCCTGCCCTAACCCAATGCGTGTCTTGGTTATGCGATGACATATTAGTGAATTGCTGCTCGACGCTTTAAAGTGAACCATCTATTGTAATATAAGGCAGCTTACAAGCGATTAGCCCTCATGGCATAGCGGTTTAAAGCATGGTTTTTGTGATGACTATGATCACCAAGTTGCTAGTTCAACTCTCTGGTTCCTCAGAAGTTTTTTAAAAGAAAGGCAAATGATTTTTTCTCCCTTGATTTTTGGCTTTGCACCTTAAGGTGCGATCACACTAACTGAGACGTTGAGACATTGTGCAGATTTATCTTATTATGACATGGCTTTGTGCGGATGCGATGTCATAAAAATATAATTCTCCACTATGTCTCAAAGGTCTCAGCGTCTCAGTTAGTATGATCGCTCCTCTACATCTAATGTATTAGTGAAATGAAATTGTTAACAACTCACAACATGCTTAACCAAGACCATGAGAGCTTATTTTTTGAGCAAATGTGTGGAATAGTTTCAATTTTCTGTATCTAAAGATAAGGAATTACATGGCAGCAACTGAAATGTATAGAAAATATAACATTCATTGTTAGATTTAGGTGTGGTAATGAAGTTTCCCAATTTGCATTTAGTACTTGCCCGAGAGAAAATAGCGTCGGAGCAATAGTTAGCAGAATGTTTGTGAATTACCCGGCACCCGGTGCACTTCTCCAAACTTACTGGTATCAATTTTGATCGATTTTGTAGTGAAGCGGGGCTTTAAAATATCAAACTTATAAACTTTACGTTTTCCTGATGCATAATATTCAGCCTCACTCATGATTGTGCCGTTGCAAGTGTGAAGGTCTGTCATCGCTTTGTTTTAGGTTTAGAAATGGCTATCATTTTGCTTCTGATTGTATCATTACTAACAAATTCATCTCTTTGTCATGCGTATTGCGTTTTTTCTTTTAGTTGCTAAAAGTGATAGGATCATTTATCATGCAAATTCATTAATGTGCCTAACATTTCTTTTATGTTTCTGATTCTTTTTAATTTATATCATCAAAATGATGTACTTTGCTGATGGTAAGTAACTTGTGCTGTCGTTCTTTCGTGTGCTTCATTAAATTTATGATATTAGCATTTAGTAGTAGCTTAATTCTAGATATAACTATATGGTTTTATCATTTGTTTTTATTGTATCAGCAAAATTATTATGACAGTGATTATATTGATGTTTATTTTGCGAATTGAAGGGAATACAACTAAGCAGCATGTTTTTTTAGTATGTGCACAAAATTTTCACGCTCATTTTTCGATGCCTTTCATGCCAACATTTTTTATGTTACACTCTATGCTTTGCTTTGATTAATCGTTAGTGGCTTAACTACGCATTGGTTTTAGTTTATGAAATATCTATGATTCAGCAGTAGGCCTAATATCGTTTGCCGTTTAATCTGTCTTTTTTTAATGCGTGTATCGCATGTTTTATGATTTATCTGATTTTATAGAAAATCCAAATAAGAAGCCAGTTTCGTTCGGTACGACCCAAGATCGAGGGTTATTTCCCCACATTTGTGCCCCCGATCGGTTGGGGAATGAACTGAATGCGCTACGTGGATCCCCCAATCGAGGACCCGGTTGTTACGACAATGCAGAGGTGAAACATTTTTAATTGTTTTTGAAGGAAACAGTCAGGGTATGGTAAGTTGCTCGCTGGTCGCAATTTTCGATCAAATCCGCTGCTGCGGAAATCTAGGCAAAGTCGCTCAAAGAAATCAAGTAGGCATCGCTCTGAAGCGATCGACTTTGCCGGTTGGTACTGGTTCTCGTATTTCCTGCGTGGGCTCGATATTGAAATTAAACACTGCTCCTATGCTCTGCGCAAATTCGTATCAAATTGGTTATCGGAACAAAATTAAAAGTATTCGCGGCAGCGGACGAATTAAACAAGAGCTTTTTAGGTAATAGGCTAATACTTCGACGGAACTCTTATTAACTTTATCCTGAGGGGGGCTTCATAAATAATACACAATAAGGTCACATTTACGTCGAGTTTCAAAAGACATTATGCATAGAAAGAATTCAGACTTACTGAAGATACGTTGTGGTGATTGTGTTTCTGATCAAACACATGCTTCTCATAATGCAATTAGGCAGTGCTGGGAAAGTCCGCTAGTCCGCAATTGTGGATTAGCAAAAATTACTGCGTATTTTCGGATTTGCGTACTATCGTTTTTGAAATTGTGGACTTGCGGTTGCGGATTAGCATTAATGAAAGTCCGCAAGTTAAAACTTTTGGCTCGTGAGTCGGGTAGTTGACGTCTCTGACAATTTCACTTTGATGGTAAAAATTTACGGTGTTAGGCTCAACTTTCTACAAAAACAACTTCAAAGTACTACCTCATTGTGTTGGCTGCTAATAATCTCACAAATTTCACGCTTTATGAGCCTAGTTTCACAATAGAAAAAAAGAATAGAGCGGTCAATCGCTTGCAAATAAAATGTTCATAAACAACTTGCTATCTGCAAATTTTGACAAAAAGACTATGATTTGCTCGCTTGGTAGGCGATTGCCCTACCCTACTTTTGTTTCATTTAAAGAACGCTTTTGCTCAAACCACAGCCCTTATCTCAAACCAGCAAGATACAAATGGAACATAAAATGCATTTTTTAAGGAATTCTTACGGGCAGAGTTACCATTTCGTGCTTATTTCTAAGATTTGTGCTTACTTCCATGGGCGGTGTCTTAGAAAACTGAAATGTGCTTATTTCTAAGAAACGTGCTTATTTTTGAGTCCCGTGCTTGCTTTTGAAATTTTAGCGGAAAAAATAGGATTCTGCGGACGTGAAGACAATTTTTTTTTTGGTCTGCACCGAGTTTTGTGGAAAAACAGGACTCTGTGGACATGAAATCTTTTTTTTGGTCTTCACCGATTTTTCGTGGAAAAACAGGACTCTGTGGATGTGAAGACCTTTTTTTGGTTTTCACCGATTTTTAGTGGAAAGCAGGACTCTGTGGACGCTTTCGACTTTTTGGTAACCTAACTGCAGCGTGCTTATTTTTTGGTGTGGTCCGGTGGTAACCCTGCTTACGGGCCATTAGCAACTTCTGCAAAAGAAATTTAAGCAACTACCGTATTTTGATAAAGTCTAGCGCAGTGCTAATGAAATAAAGTGTTTTTATCAATAATTTTACTGTAATAGGCTATATCTGCGAGAAGAATTTTAATTTATTTCTTTTTGCCGTAATTTTTTCGGTGTAAGCAAATAAATCGCCGTAAACTCAAGCAGTAGTCAGTACGCAGAGACAGCCAGCTGAGTCTGGCAGGGGTTAAGATTTTTAAAGTCTGATAATTACCGGTAACCAGTCATTAAAACATGGTTCTGTTGCTATTATGATTTTATTTTAAGAAATATTGTTAGGAAAAAGATCGCCTTATTTACCTCTGACTGGAGAAGCAAGTGGCAATAGATGAAAAAGTTGAAATCTGATCAGTTAATTTTTAGTTTTTCTCGATTTTCTTTTGTCATAGAAAAATCGACTGCGGCGCTAATGAAGAAAAATCATTTACGGTGAGAATTTATTGTTTCCAAGCTTACGATTGGCTTTCTGGTCTTCAATGTTCGTTTTGTTTGTGAATATCTCTATGAAGCATTGAAAGAATTATCGTAAAACAGTACGATTGTTTTTTGAGTGCCGGACTGCCGGTGCATGCAATATTTTAGAGTGTAATCTTGATTGCAAAATTTTTGAGTGCAAAGAGATACCCCGTTGTATATGTGGGCTACCGGTAGTAAGTTTTATTTCGTGATTGAGCGATGTTCCAATTTTTAGATTTGTTAAAAAGTCAGAACGTGCGACGGTGAGCTTATGCTTCTGTGTATTAATTCTTTGAGCTAGTTTGGTTTACGCGTCACATTTTTGAAGAGAAAAAATCGAATATTGTCTTGGATCATTTTTAGTTTTTCTGTGCAGGCTTTGCGCAATAAGATACTTTTAAAGCTTCTACAGTTTCCATTTTACTGCTATAACTAGAGTTACCATCAATGACATTGCAATGGCGGCGCCAGGAGGAGCTTAAACCCCCTATTTCACTCTATTGTTTGGAAAAGAGCAAAAAGGCACTTCGTATGTCCGTTAAGAGCGTCCACTTGTTAGCCACTTTGGAGCGTTCGCTAAGGTTTTTGTTTCGGTCGGGTCGCACAGACTTAATATTCGCAACTTCCCAAACCCGCAGCGTGGCTGGCGATTTTTTTAAAAGGTGGTGAAATCTCATTAAAACAGTCGTTCTTAACCTTTTGTGGTGCTCGTACCCTTTGAGCTTTTATTGAGCCTTTCCTGTACTTTTACTGATTAAAGCGAAGTTAAATTTACCGAGAAACAGACTAACCAACTTTTACAGTAATTTGACAACCCATCTCGTACCCCTGGTTAAGAACCCTTGTTAAAAAATCAATTTTACAATCGCGAGAATATCGGCTTAATTCCAATCAAGCTTCGTATTTGGCTGAATGCTTCACGGTCGATCATCATTATCTCTACAGACCTACCTCTGCTGGCGTTTTTTACCAACGGCAAATTATAAAGATATCATAAGAAACATTAAATTTGAAACATCATCAAGTTTTAAACGAATCGAAATTCGTTTCAAGTATACTTCCTTCATTGCTTTCTCGTGAATAAAAGATGAAAATGAAAAACCAATTGATCAATGATCACTTGGAATTTTGTCAACACGGAAAAGAAAGGCTTTTCGAGTGCAGAGTCATACTGTAAAATGTTTAATTTTAATGTTTACTTGTTTTTCCGTTGATCGATTTCATTATGCCGTTAATCAGAAATTCGCGAATGTTATTAACTACGTCTGAAATACGATATCCGAAACAACTTGGTAATATCATGCGATAAAAATCACCGTTAGTTATCGCCTCGCCGCAATGGCTTCTCCCGAAAGTTTTTCTGTCTATATACACTCTTGCATATTGTGTATGTTGATGGTTTGATTTTTCGTATAAGCCTATCAATTCTTTCCTTTCTTTGAACCTATCACATGCTCAAACACGAGTATAAAGTGACCTGTTGGTGTTCTCTTTGTGTAGGCCTCGGCCTGATTACACTGGGCGGGCCTTCTCTACCAATCACCATGGTAGACTCTCCATGACGTTATTATCTAGAAGAAATCTTACCGAAATCAGCAAAAACCAATGCATATGCCACGCGATGAACCACCTTGTCAATAGACCAGTGGTTCTCAAACTTGTCGGAAGTATCGAACCCAACAGGTGTCATGCAAGCATACATCGAACATAACCAGGAGTGGATCCAGAAAATTTTAGAGGGGGGATGCAGTTTTGAATTAGGCTGAATGTTAAATGAGTGCGAAGACGTAAGACGTCTAAACCGGAAAAAAGCATAAGCTCTTTGAAAATGTTTCACGTCAGGGGCGTATTCAGAATATTCTTAAGGCGGTGGAGGGTGGCATAAAATTTTTACATTTTTTAAGCGTATTTTTTTCCGGAAAGTTAATTTGAAGCAAATTGAGGAACAAAAATATGGCTCTAGGGGGGTCCGGGGGTATGCTTCCCCGGAAAGTTTTCAAAAATTTAGACACTGTAATGGCCATTTTAGAGCTTTTTGAACAATTTTTATGGCAAATTCTGTTTAGTTTTTTTGCCTCTAACTCTAAGTCCTTCACCAAATATGATACATTTTGTTCGCTCATTTTTGATTTATGCGTGCTTAAGGCGTAAAGATGATTGTTATCAAATAGGTTTGAAATTATGGAAAAATTGTATTCATCAAAAACAGCGTTGAAAGAGTATGGTGGGGGGATGCATCATTCCACGCAGAGATAGTCATTTACTACAACTGTATGCCTTTTTGCAAAAACTTATTCTGATCTTAGCCGAATTCCTGCTACAGCCTCACCGAACCCCTGGGGTTCGGTCGAACCCAGTTTAAGAGCCACTGCAATAGACCGTTATGAGAGATTTTAAACGAATTTGTTGTGCACTAGCATTTTAAGGCGCAAATGTGTTAATAAGATGCGGATTAGAATAATTTTAATGTTGCGAATTGCGGTTGCGGATTTAAAAGAATTTGTGATTGCGGACTTGCGGTTTCGAATTAGGATTCTCAAAATCATGATTGCGGACTTGCGGTAGCGAATTAAAACGTTTAAAACGTAGTGGCGTAATTGCGGTTTCGGATTGAGAACTTTAAAACCTGGTTGCGGAATTGCGGACTTCAAAAAAACTTGCGATGCCCAGCACTCCAATTAGGATCAGGCTATTGTGAATTTTTCGAGAAATCACAGTAAAGAAACATGGTTGACCACAACCTCATAATCAATCAAACCGCCGTAAGAACCACTTCACACCTAATGTATTTCTACATTGGTGGACCCAGGGAGTTCAGGGCCCCCTCAGGTTTTCAGTCATGCATGTTAGTACGTTAGTACTTCTGTTCTGAAGGATATTTTGTAAACATATCTACCGGCCGTTGGCTCAGTTGCTAAGCAGACACGCTAGCGGTGCGGGAGGTCTGGGGTTCGATTCCCGGGCCGGTTGAAATTGGCAGTGTCGCCAACGGCTCGCCACCGCGGCGACTTTTCTTCGGAGCTGTGAAGCCTAGGCGCTTAGTCGCGGAGATGGGCCTCGCCACTCGTTACACGCTTCGGCGTATTAACACAAGTATAATGAAGATTTGCTTTTTTTGATTTTTTTCTATCTCGGCTTCATGATGTAATCTTGTTTCAAAACTAAACTGTTATTTCGTCGATTTTTGTGCTTTGATAATTATTTACGATCGCAACGCAATGTACTGTCAAACCACGGGTAGGTTTGACTCCTACCCGTGCTTCGGCAAAATGCAGTTCTAACTTTAAAGCTGTTGTTTTGCCTTTGGTTGAAGCTTCGCTTATTTGGTAATAGATCGAGTTAAAGTATGAAGCTTGCTAATAATAATTATATTAGTTTTTTGAATGAAATGCTTTTGAGTTGCGCTTATTGTGCTAATTCTATGTTTCGTTTTATTTTTTCAATTCTATTTGAATAAGATTTCTTTATAAATGTAATTGGTTTGATTGATAGTTTGTTGAGAACAACTTTGATACTTCTAGAATGCAGACCCGATAAACTGCAAGATAAATATTTTTTCGATCTGCAGCCCCTCACTTCCACCACTCTGCTTTATCGATTAAATTTTGTTCCAGATGACAAGTTTTGTTCATAACCTTGAGGGTTGGATTTGCAGCAACAAAGGATACACGTACGGTTCTCGAACAGCTCCTAGATTTCGTAAGGTAAGCCCTTGTGGTCCAAATAACTGTTCACAACGGCTGCCCTATGCATTAAACTTTATATGCTTGAATAAGAGATTGTGAGCCTATAGCTAGATTAAAATTTCTGTCATACAATACTGGCTATTCTCCGGTGGAGTTACATATTTGCGAGTTAAAGCTTGTGACCTGGCAGAACAGCACCTATCATTTTACAGTTGATATTTCTACAATAGATAGTCGGTGCCAATACTACTGCCTACTATGTGTCATCGAACCAAGTTGGAACCCAGATTTTTTGTTTCTAGGCAAGCTTAAAAAATATTTATTGTCGATAACGAAATAATATTCCTGCAATTTTCAAATCGCTGAGGTATTCCATCAAGATGTCGAAAACGGTTGGCTTTGAAAACATTTCGTTTTTTAGGAATTTAAGACTCTTACTCCTAGTCCTACCGTATATCAAACTAACTGGACCAAACCAAGAAAATTCAAAAACGCCTACAAGCCCTTTGAAACTTCTTCAGAGAGATTTCATCAACTTACAATTGACCCAATGATAACTCCTGGGTAAATATTAATGGTGTTTTGTCGATGAGTTTTCTCATAAATCGTAGTCAGTATTAAACTTCGCATTGCAACTGTACAGTTCCTAGCTTACGATATCTTCAAGCGAATTTAAAAGTATCTTACACAATCGTTTTTATTGTTAACGATGGAAAACCGTTTATGCATATTTTAAAAGTACACGGTGTTCCATAAAGTGGGCCGAATTTAAATTTGGCGAACGTTTTGTGTGTTGAAGATTAAGGGCATGCTTTTATCATTTTTGCAAAGTCTCTTCACTCCGATTGGTTTTTGTTTTAATTAGCTGAATACTTTGGGTAAAATTAATTTATTTGCGGAATACCTGTACTTGCTCAGTAATTGTTGCTTAGAATATTGTGTCATAGAGCGGTCTTCAACTGCGCAACGAGTTATTATTGTTAAGATATTTTACCGAAATGGAGAACTTGCCACGCAAGCTGTGCGAAAACTCCGAACCATTTTTGGCAAAAATGAAACCCCCTGAGTGTCCACTGTACGCAGGCTAGTAACAAAGTTTGAAACAACTGGTTTAGTTTTTAACGGTGAAATCGCCTGGGCGAAAGCGTTCTCGTCGAACTGAGGAACAGATTGTTCTTGTGCAAGATAGTGTCATTGCGAGTCCACGAAAATCAATTCGCCGACGTTCGCAGTTGGATCGACAGCTTCTGGTATCAGCAGGATCGAGCGACCTGCAATATCTCACGTGAAACGCTTACATACCTTGCATGGCGATATGGAATGGCCACCAAGATCTTGCGATCTTACCCCTTGTGATTTTTTCTTGTGGGAGTTCGTGAAATCCAAGGTATACCGTATACGCCAACAAAACACGCACGAGTTTTCAACTCCAGGCTGAAATCGAGCGTGTGGTTGGAGACATGGGGACACAAATGAGCGCATAAATGCATGCAGACTCAGTGCAGGTGGAGATATGACGGACATTGTGTTTCATACTTAAATGGGAGAACTCACTGTTCATAAGTATGCCATACGTAACCATTTGTGTTTTATTCGTTTTCCTTAATAAAATTTCAAATTCAGCGCACTTTATGGAACACCCTGTAGTTTTTAATCAATAAATAGGCTATTGTTGTTCGTGTGATCTTATTTTTTGTCACAATTGCTGTGCGATAGTAGCCCAGTATGCTGCTGCAGCGAATGATCGAATTTAATGTTAGTCTCGTCATGTGTGTAGCATGCCCTACATGTGTATTTTTGACGAGGTAACGAAGGTATAACTATTTTAGACCGCGGAAAGGGTTAAAAGCTTTTTATGTCAAAAAAGAGACAAGCTGCGTTGCTTGGGCCTTTTGTGCCTTTCTCTGCCACCGTATTTTCTACCCAAAAAGTTTTTCACTTATTTTTGCAGACCAGGTGTTTATGAACATGAACTTAATCGCAACAGACATGTGAGGTGGCCGGAACAGTTTGGTAGTCCTATCAAACCTATTCAACCAAGTATGGACAAGAAAACACTTAAAACTGAAGTGAGTGAATCAAGGCAACCTCGATAGTTAAAGTTATTAATTAGTTTGGAAATCAATAAGAATGTATTTATACGTGAATTGCCTTGGTTATTCTACCCAATTTCCTTTCACTACTGAAAGTAAAGCAAGAAAGCTGTGAATGTCGGTGTTTAAGTCATTGAGTTTGACCAGACTTTGAATCGAACTTAAGCTCTACCGTTGCTGAGGCAGACGCCAAGGGTGGGCAAAGTTTATATTTCAAGAGCCGCATACAATGATATTTAACTAAAGGAGAGTCGCAAGCTCTGTTTGGAGTGTTAACGTAATTGCAACGAACAAAACTCTTAAAAAAGAAGCACAACGATACGCGATATTATCAGCAGTAAATCGACTGTTGGTTTCTATGTAGTAGTTTACTGAGACATTATGTCTTAGGCCTGCTATCCTTCTTCGCTTACAGTACCGGTACCATACAGGAGCGTAAGCGTAGATTTTCCGGCAAAGTTAGTTTGAAGCAAACTGAGGAACAAAAACGGCACCTGGGGGGTCCGGGGACATGCCGCCTCGAAATTTTTCTGTAAATTTACATATCTGTATTTTAGTGCTTTCTGAACAACCTTTAAGGCAAGTCCCTTAATTCTGAGTTCTTTACCAAATACCGGTATGATGCATTTTGTTTGCCCTGTTTCGATTTATGCGTGCAGAAAGATAAAGCGTAAGGACTATTGTTATTAAAGAGGTTCAAAATTACGGAAAAATTGTATTCATCAAAAATATTGCTGAAATTGGCTGGTAGGGATGCATCCCCCCTGGCGTTACCTTCCTGTCTCCATGTCCAAAATTGGGTAATTTTTCAACCTTGGGACGCAGGAGAGGATGGACCGCCGCGGGCGCAATCATATGTTTCGAAGTCAACTGACTTCATCACAAATGTGAAGAGAAATCAACACAGTGCAAGGAATTGTATGACCTTGGGCTTAGGCTAGCTCAACAAGTGATTTAAGCTGACCAAAAACACTACGCCAAACTCAACTTCTCTCAAATTAAGCAAATTGAAATGTTCAAAACGACAAAAAAATTGTGAAATAAAATTAGTGCCCTGATACTGCCGTGGACTCGATTTACGCTTAATACCAAAGTTCAACAGCAGAGCAGAGCAGCCTGTACACCGAAACACACGGTTAGAATCAGTGAGCTTTGAAACTAATTATGGTGAGAAAACAATACATATCAATAACAATTTGCACCAATTGCGAGAAAACGATACGCGTGATTAAGAATCTGCACAGTGTTATTGTAAAATACGATATCACTGTTAAAAAGAAGAGCTACAAACAAAAGACGGGCGAACTGCATGTGGCTCGCGAGCTGCACTTTGCCCACCGTTGTTTTATCCACTTGGCCGTTACATCGGTTAAGTTTGATTGTAGAGAAGATGTATGCTCAATTGCTCACGCATCTCTTTTCTTTTTTCCAGCTTTTAAGCGACAAAGAATTCCGAAAATTCCGCAGCCGTGTTGCATATTTTCGTTTGTATTATTAATGTTTTACTGCGTAGATATGCAATTGCTTGTCACTTTTGTTACTTTTATGCGTTTAAGCGATATGAACAGCCTCTACATTTGTTCATTTCGTTATTCATTTTTAAATCAAACTACTTGCGACATGTGGTTTTGCAGTAGAGACCGTGAATGTTCTGCGATTAGCACTTGTGTTTGTTCTAATCGGCATATGGTGTCGGCTACGCATTATTATCGTGAAAATATTGAAAAATCGAAAACTAAGAGTCGCTAGCTGCGAGTACGTAGCTAAAGCTAACTGAATTTGAAGGATTTACTGCTTTGCTTAACTGTTCGCTGTTTATTATTTGCGATAACTGTACCAAAATGTCTTCATCACTTCGGTTGTTTTCTGCCAGTAAATTCTAACAAGGTTGCTTTTCATGGTATGAGAATTTCCGCAATTTTTTTAAACTAAATGTCCAGTAACTAGTTGCTGAAACAATACTATTTCAACAACTTAAATGCTCTTAAACCTACTGTACCCTGTCGAATATTCGTGAGCTTCAGGCCCACAGTTCTTGGTTCTAGTTTCTGTATCACAAACAACTTATTGATGTCATAATGAAAGAATGGTTGTGACATCAAAAAAATTGATTATGATGCAGAAACTAAAATCAAGAACCGTGGGCTTAAAGCTCACGGAAATTGGGCAGTGGACACTGGACAGGGTACCATTGTATCTATTTGTGTGGTGAAGATCGACGAGCTGATACTATAGGTCAGACATGGGCAAACTACAGCCCGCAGGTCAATTCCGGTCCGCCGGTTCTTTTATTCTGGCCTGCCGGCACTTACACAAACTTAAAACTCCTACCGCGAATTGAGCGGGAGAACTTTTTTTTCTTCAGAGATCATGTATGGCAGTGATTTTCAAAAAAATAAGCCTCGACGGTGCAAAATTAGAATAAAAAACGAGAAAAACGAAGTGAAAATCTTTTGTTTTGGAGATCGCATTTGTACGTGGACCGTGATCTCCAAAAAAAGGTCTTTACCTTGTTTTCCAATCAGCGCGCGGCCCGCGGCTACAACAATTTTTTCAAATCTGGCCCTTCGTGTGAATAGCTTGCCCACCCCTGCTATAGGTAAAAACATTTACGTTTCGTCAGTGTATGGCTTGGAAAAGCGTGGGGGGGTTCATGGAAAAGAACTCAGTTATTTTAAACCAAAAATTATGCCATCATGCCTTGCTATTGTTTGGTGAAAGGGTGGAACGTGGTTCATAATTATATTAAAGTGCATGTTATTCAAGTAGCCGTGTTAGCAGGCAAAAGGTTATGAATGCTGAAATAACAGTTATTTAAGCAGAGACGAATATTTGATTAAATTTTGGATGATTTATTTAAGAAATATCAGATGTAGCACAAAATTCATGAAAAAAATCAACTAAACGTGAATTAGAATTCGAACAAAAAGCAACAAAATCTTTTTCCAGTTCAGCCGGTGGACATTCATCCAAGGATGTATGCCTCCACCGCTTCGTCTGCATATGATTATATGACCAGTAGAAACCGGTTCCATCCAGTTCCAACTGGGTTACTGGAGGTATGCTGGTCGACATGTGAGAATAACGATGACGAAAACTAATGGAGCTTCGCTGAACAAAGCGATCCCGGATTGGGATCTGGGCTAATACTTGGCCGGTGAAGTGGATGTAGTATTGAGAAACGACATCATTCCGATTTACACTCATCCCATCGTCGTCATCATAAAATTCATCACGTAGAAATCCAAACCTTAAAAAAGGGTCCGTCAGATAATGTCCAAAAAATACTATTATCTAAAACTGTACGAAGTACACGCAGAAAAGCAAACCGAAAACGGGCAGGAAATTTGTTTACTTGACCCAGATGCAGTAGCGATTCAAAATTAATAAATTAGCCCAAAACAGCAAGAAAAAAATCGTTTCGTCAGAGTACAGACTTTTCATTGGTATTTACAATACATTCTAATCTGAAACAATACAGGAAAAGGATAGGAAGTATAAAACACTTCAAAAAAATTTCTCATGCCAGACCTGGTACAGACAGAACATAACATTTCGTTTTAAAATAGGCCTAGGTCTTTGCGTAGAAAAAATTCACTTAATTGTACAAATTTACCGTATTAATGTAATGATCGAAAAAGCTTGGTGAAATTTAAGTGTTGCGGATATTGCAGCTACAGAACTAATTAGCAGTTCCAAATACTGAGTTGGAAGTTACGAGTCCTCGTGAACACTGAACAAGAACATGATTTTTTTCGATGATAGCCTACCAGGTATGTACATTACAACATGAAATGGGAAAATGTCAGGAGACGCTTTTTATTTTCATAGACTTGGAAAACTTTGTCTCCTTCCAAAAAACTTTCTCCCGCCTCTACACAATTCTTCATGCGTCGCTTCCAGTCCTGGAGGACCTCCCCAAAGTCCTTCTTCAGTAACCCTTTTAAGTATTTTTCCGATGCTTGTTTTAATTTCTCTGTTGAATGAAACCTAACCCCTCTGAGGCTGCCTTTCATGCGTGAAAACAGGAAAAGTCACAGAGGGCTAAATCAGGACTGTATGGAGGGTGCTGTACTGTTTTCATTCTCCTGTCGCCCATCCAGTTGATCACCAGTGGCATGGGGCATTGTCTACGTGAAACCACCAGTCACCGCTACTGGTTTGGCCACGTGGAACCCATTTAATGTGAAAGAGCCCATGTGAGTCAAAGAAAGAAATGGCCGTGGTCTTTGCTTTGACCATTTCTTTCTTTGCTCATACTTACCTTTTTGGGCCGGGGGGAAGCCCCGCGCTTTCACTGAACAACACTCTGACGTTTGCTCTCAGGGTCGTAGGTGAACACTACACTTTCGTCACAAGTTACTACGTTATTCAAGAAGCTTGAATTGGTTTCTATGATTACGAGCATGTCAGTGCAGTACTCAACACGGAATCGTCTGGTCTTTTGAGAGGATCTTTGGCACAAATTTTGTGGAGCTTTAAATCCTCCGTCAAAATTATATCAACAGTACCAACAACTTCGGATGTCATCCTCACTGACATTTGACGATATTGCATCACTAATTTTTCCACTTCCTGAATATTTTTCTTTCGTACAGTTTTTGGTGCTACAGATCTATGTTCATCATCAACTTGTTCAGAAACTTGCTTGGCTCATCTGCTCAATGTTCGTACCCATAGGCCTCCAAATCCCATTCATTTCATAAGCTTCTTGTTTGCCCTCTTTAAGCTTAACACAAAATTTCATTGCGTATCGCTGCTTCACGTTTCCTTGCATCTTGTCACGTCTTCGTAAATCGGCAAATCTAATCAAGTTGATTACACTACGCTTAACGCTACACTAAAACAGTTGAAATAGAAAGCTACCAGTTGGTTTGTTCATCGAGTAGACCAATACATGCTTCAACATGGAATGACAATTGTTCAGCGGTTAGTCACAAACTGTCAGTGACATGGTCTAGCGGTACCGCGCGCAGGTGACAGACGCTACGTGACGGGTTCGATTCGCGGCTGGAGCCGATCGCATTTTGACATGTATACCGGGTGGCAGCTGGCTGCTGACTCGAAGAGCGCAAGCTCACTTCGTAGTCTCCCTCAATTACTGTTGAATTCTCAGTTCAATATAATTTGAAAGATATTACTATATAACACACATTCACAGAACCTTACCTTCTTAATATAGCATCCATGAAAGCAATAATCATCTCTCGATATTTCTCCGGCATTTCAACTTCATCTAAAAAGAAATTCGTTACTTACAGCTATTTCAAGAAAATTAGAAAAAAAAAAAGTTAATTAAATACCGTACCACATATTGCACAGTGGGGCTAAAAAAAAACGATATTTAATATTGTTTAACTGTGTCATTACTTTTAAATTCTTTGGACTGATATCTTTGGATGATTTAGTTGGTAACGGCAAAGTGACATAATCGTACCTTGAAATGTAAGCGAATTTTCCAGTAAACTTGGCAAATTAAGAAACACAAAAAGCGGACAACGAAGCGGTCCGGTGACTCCGGATCTTGGAAAAGTGAACGGATTGCACGGGACAGGAAATATGTACAACTCGCTTCTTCCGGCATCACGTGACCAGCTTTGAAGCTAAAACAGGCAATTTATCGAAAGATGTGATCACTGGCAATTTTATGAAACACTTCGCTGGAAACATAAGTGCAATTTAAACGCTCGAGCCAGATGAGTTACAGTGGGTTCAATTTCGTGGTCCAAAAAAAAAATCTTCAGACAATCCAGTAAGGCAGATCTGTAGCGTTGACACAGAAAATCTAATGCCAACGCGAGGCAACGTAGATTTGCTAAGTGTGCACGATAAAGACTATCTCTCTTGAGGAACTAAGTTTTACGATTTTTTGTTATACAGGGTGTTCATAAAATCCTATTAGGACTTTATGAACACCCTGTATAACGTGATTCGTGCTGGGCTATGTGACAGGAGATTTTACGCTGTAATTATGCATATTGCATACCCGGGGTACCTATCTCTCGCTCTGAATCAGGAGAACGAAGCATATAGGGAAAAACAGTGGCAATAATTTTTTTTTCGCTACCTTGTAAGAGCGTCAAATTCGACTACGTAACTATAACGGTATTCTCCCAACGCCTAGCCTACACACAAAATATATTTTCAGAAACTTCTGTGTGCTCACTTTTACTACTTCATATAAAATGGTATATCATTAATTTAATAAGGTACTAATACCAGCACATACCTGATTAAATAAATATGTGGCAGTAGCTATGAGCCACTGTACTTCAAAGCAGAACACCAGACTGTCCACACCACAGAAAGTCGCCGACGAATATTTGAGCTGAAACCACTCACAACGCTGAGCTCGAGCAGAATTTAACAGTGGAATCTTCACCAGTTTGCTCTGCACAACATTATAGAATAACAGAAAATTTACCATTCTACCCGGTGGCCAAGTAGTAACACAATCACAGGGTCTTGGGTTCGAACCTGAGTCTACCTGGTGAGCGCTCAAACCGCGAAACTAGTCGTAGAATTGCTTTTTACAGCGTTTATTTGGTAAGTCTTCTGGCTTACGGTAATATCTCTTCATAGAAAATATAGAGTAACCTTTGGGAACAAAGAAATTGGGCCCACTAAAAGTCCAATTTACTTGCAGAGGTTTGTACATACAGACTCGAAAAATGAGTATCGGTACTCTTTCAAGCAGCGATTGGGATACTACTGTACTAGATACTCAAGTTAACTTAATTATACTGAAGTGACCACCTATTGAAGCTCTCGGGCTAAGCAAAAAATTCACGCAATTTACAATTTAAGCAAACTTTGTTATTCTTGCGTTAATGGCACTTTCTCTTAGCGATTACTAAATGACAATGACGTAGATCGATTCGATAGTTCAAACGAAATTAACTTGTTAAACTTAAACCCATATGAAACTGAGCTTATTTTTCAAAACTCTTATGTATTCTTACACAAATACAAGCTGAAGATTTTTTTTTGGACCACGAAATTGAACCCACGGTAACTCATCTGGCTCGAGCGTTTAAATTGCACTTATGTTTCCAGCGAAGTGTTTCATAAAATTGCCAGTGATCACATCTTTCGATAAATTCCTGTTTTAGCTTCAAAGCTGGTCACGTGATGCCGGAAGAAGCGAGTTGTACATATTTCCTGTCCCGTGCAATCCGTTCACTTTTCCAAGATCCGGAGTCACCGGACCGCTTCGTTGTCCGCTTTTTGTGTTTCTTAATTTGCCAAGTTTACTGGAAAATTCGCTTACATTTCAAGGTACGATTATATCACTTTGCCGTTACCAACTAAATCATCTAAGATATCAATCCAAAACCAGTTTGCATCACTTGTTACAATTATGCGATGTCATTTTGACGTCATTATGCCAACTGTAACCACCAATAAGTGTCATGCGAACCGGCTTTACGCGCCGCTATTTCTAGGCAAATTGGAATGCAAAAAATGCTTACTACTGGCTTCGTTATTTTTTCACGCTCCAAGCTTCTCTTGGAAGATGGGATGAAAAATGCTCCGGATCTGGGTTCTTGGTTTGATAATGATAATCCGCGATGATAGGAGCAAAGATCTTCCTTCTCTGTGATCAATCTTTTGAATACAACTTCAAACCAACGATTTTGTGACAAAGGGAAGTTACTTGATGCTAGATATTGGTAGCTTGAAGGGTCTTCAACTAAATAAACAAATGAGGTTATTTTCACATTTTATTGAACTGAAAATTTAACAGTAATTGAGGGAGGCTGCGAAGTGAGCTTGCGCTCTTCGAGTTAGTGCACACCCGGCATATACGTTAAATGCGATCGGCTCCAGCCGTGAATCGAACCCGTCACGTTGCATCTGTCACCTGCGCGCGGTACCGCTCGGCCATGTCGCAGACAAAGCATTCAACTACAATAATAAAAGCATTTATTTGAACAGCAGACTTAGTACCAGTTTAAGCAAAACAATATACACAAAGAAACAAACAACACAAAACTCAAAGCTTACACTAAAGAGATGGGTAAAAAGTTCAAGAGTAGACCGCACTAGAGCAGTACGCAGTAATGCTTGAAATTTCCATGTATCGTAGTAACGTTTAACATTCTACAACCGCAAACCGCAGAGCTGATTAATTATTTTAGTCATTTCTGGAAACTAAATCATAGAAACTGCCCTTACATTTTGACGAAACACGTTTATTGCAACTTAGCACTACAATCAATTAGTCTAGAAAATTTGAAAAGAACCTACGTTCAAAAGCTCGTTTTTCATCATTCAATTTATAGAGCAGATACCCGTAACTGAATACACCATCGCCGGACACGTGCGAGAAAAATCCGTACGTCCGGATGCGCTAAAATTCAAGGTAACATTTTTATTGCAATAACACGACTGGAATTATCTTCAAAACGTAAACAGAGCAGCAATTCGGAAAATTAACAAGAAAAACTTGATACTAAATATCGTCGCACTGCAGCAAAGGTCCAACGCTCAATTTCTCATAAAAACTTCTTATTCAAGCGTGTATTTCTAATAATTAACTTATCCAACGAAACACAATTACAAAATAAATGACACTGCCTTTTAAAAATGGAAAAACTTGACCTATTTTTACACTTCAAAGCAACTCTTTGCTGTTACAAAATTCGATAAAATCCGCCGCGTGTATGAATGGTTTTTAATATAAAGTTTTCACAAATTTTTTCCAGACAATGAGAACATTACTTTTTTGCATATTCAATTATTCATAATGGCATCATCCACTAGCAACTAATTTACCTCAAAATAATCACACGCAGCTTTAACACTGTCGATTCCTTCAATATTGTCGATCGCCCAATGCACAGCTTCAAAGCTGAGAAACGTGTGTTTGGGTAGACCAGATTTTTCCGATAGAAAACTAATACCACTTCTGAAACCAACATTGACAATCAAGCTAAATCGGTAATCAAAACCTAAGCTGAACCATTTGGTTGGTTTTAAAGCGTGAAAGCGTAGGGAGTGGTTTAAAAGGTGATCGCAAACCGAAAGCATGGAAAACAAATCCTACACTTGCTTGGAAAATCAGGATTCATCATCTGCAATCAGCGTTCTTTGCGCCATTGCACAGTTACCCAAATGTGTTCACTCTTCACATTTTTGCCTCTCATGCAAGAGCTCTTATCAACATCCTCCGAGATTTGTTACGAAATAAAATGAAAAAGAACACTTTATCAACCGCAAGCTATAAAGACAAATTTCGGTTTCCAACAAGCTTTACACACCTCATCATCGCTTGAGCAAAACTTGGAGGTGAGTTCTACACGATTAAGGCTTGAAAAAACTCCAAAGATACCTATGAAATGAACAACCTCGGAAAATTAAGGTCACTGGAGTGGAAGTTAGCAAGACTTTCAACTAAGCTTAAACATGAAACTAGGCGGATTTTAATTCAATCTCTGGCAGAGCAACTACTTACTGTTCGTCTTTCATCGCTTCTATTATCTCACCCATTTCTGAATTAATCGAGATTTTTTTCGATTCTGGACTTGACGGGGAAACGCTTCCACTATGCTAGAAAACATATTCACTTCACGTTATCTTTGTAAAATAGAAAAAAATCTGTAGCTGACATTAATTTTTGATTTATTTTTTGCGACAGAGGTTTTTACATTAGTGAAATATCTGCATCATGGAAGTTGTCTTGATTGAGCATCGAACCCACGACAAGTTCACTGAGTTGAGGAGTCCATTGCAACAACCACTCAGCCAAGTCTCATCAATGCATTTCGCTGATCGACACTTCCAGTGTGTTAAAAAGCGGGAAAAACATTTTCTGCTTGTGGTTCCGTAGTGACAATTTCTGCTGTGCGATATTCCTAGTTTGGAACCACAAGTAGAAAATGTTTTTCTCGCTTTTAGCCTGGAAGTGTCAATCAGCAAACTGCATTGATGAAACTTAAATCTCATTCTTATTTTCCGTTATACTCGGGTGTTACCCTACAGCGCATGAGCTGGCACTCTAATACACTGGTAGGAAAATTTAACTAAGCGCTTTTCTTAATGGTAAGACAAGCGAACTTGCCAGCCTGTTCTCCACCAAGCAAAATTTCCATCACCTAAAACAATTCACTAACTTTCCGTGCAATTGGTTGATGGATGTCTGCTCTGTTATTCAAATTTCCACTCAACGTGGGGGGAGGGGCCCCAGTGTTATTATCGGAGACGAAGCGGACGGGAGTAGAGCGCTCACTAGTGGGCGTACTGGAAGTAGCTCGAGGGGGTGTTGGGGTAGCTTGGTTTGAATTGGTAGCCCCAACAGCAGTGGAGCCAGCTTGGTAGGATCTGGCGAGATTGTTTGACGAAGGTTTCTGAAATACCAAGTTTTGAGTCAATTTAGAAAAGTTCTTAGAAACATCCAAAAACGAACACGTCTAGCCTAAGTTCATGGTGACAGTGCAATAAAGACAACTGCCGTCTGTCGCAATTTCTTTTAACACAAAACTTCCCGAGTAATTTTCCTCGAAAGTGACCCTGTATACCAAATAACTCCTTATGTTCAATATCATGCAGAGAAAAGAGTTATTTTCATCAAACAAAACAAAGTAACAAGGGCATGTTGAAAGATTACAAGTCACTTATCACTATCAGGCGAATATTCATTTAGACTTACCCAAGATCTTCTGGCCGAGGTTACATTCTTTTTAAATTTATTTAAATGTTCCAGGAAACGAGCCAAGCCGTCGATCAACGCTGTACATTCGTTATTTTCATGAGTGTATTTGTGAGCACTGAGGAAGAAATTGATGGCATAAAAGCACAGGCGGGCACCATTTCGTTAATAACGAAGCTACTTTTTCATTAACTAGTTAATTCGTTAAAACGCTTTTTGAAATTAACGGATTAAATAACTTTCGATATATTTTTCATTAACTTAACGCTTAGAGCTAGCTAACTTCCCTTAACGTTTCGTTAACGCTCATTACCTTTATTCGTTAACTCGAATGTCAAAAACCTCACAAAAAAACACTATAATTCTAACAATGAGATTAAAAAGTGAGATCAAAGTAACAAAAATATTGTTTGAGAGCAAAAGTTTAAGTATATCGATTTAACGAACTTAATTAACTTCCGTTAATTAGAGCTAAATTTAATAAATTAAGTTACGAAGTTTGTTAACGAAGCTACTGCTTCGTGTCAACTTGCTCATCTGCGCACAAAAGCAAATACAGTACATCACAATAAACTTACTTTTGACAACCGCATCCCTTGAACACGTCAAAGCGTTTTTCTCCCGGGTTATTTTCGTTAGCAGTTTTCAACATATTTAATCGTTTTGCAGGGGAGGCGACAGTTACAAACTTGGTACGCCAGTAAATTAAATTCTAAAAGAAACAACAAGTTCATTGGCTGCAGAATCCGCTAAGGTTCTTCATCAACCGCAACGCAAATTTAAGTTTCTTCAGCAACCGCAACGCAAGTTAGTGCTCATAAGTAGCAGCTCATGTTTTCAGGAAGAAAAGACATCAATGCAGCAGATGGTGGATGTAGTTGAGCACTCAGATGGGCGCATTTGAAGCACATTTCAGTTAATTAGAGACAGCAGTGTGAACTCACAGTGAAACCTGGCGTACAACACTACGAAAAGTCGAGATAATTATAACTGAATTGATAATTATCAACTCTGTTGGAACCAACAAGCACCATTTTTTGCGTTAAAACTTTTTCATATTGAGAAAACTTCGCTTTATCAAGTTTGGCTCAGCATAAGCAGTAAGTATGATAAACCAAACTTAACGAAGCAAAGTTTTCCTTGAATTTCATAAAGTGTTTCACACTATAACAATATACAGTCAATGTAATTTCATCACAGTCTTTATTTATTGTGTTTCACTTTTCGTTTTACCTGTTGCATGCTATCATCAGGGTAACCAATATAATCATCTAAGTGATTCCAAAATGAATCCTCAACTTTTGCGTGAGCAAAAGTCGTCCACGCTGCTTGGAACTCGCTTCGAGTCATTGGCCACAACATGTAATTGTAACTAATCGTCACTGTAGCAGATGGATGACTGAAAACAAGATTAACTCGTGATGGCTACGATTAGCAACAAGCACGTGACTACAGAGAAGTAGGCTTGAGACGAGGATGCATAGCTGGCATCACACTACTGCAGTCTATAGCAAAACACAATGGGAAATGAAATGTTGTGTGGTTTTATGGCGCTTTATAACTACCCTTCAGTGCCAGGGCTAAATTTTGTCAAGAATTCACTCACGTATTTTTATTCTGTTTATTTCATCCTCCGCGCTACAGTAAATTGCTGAGCGTTTAGCAAGTGTAACAGCAGATACCAGTTTCAAAGTCTTTGGTTTGACCCGACTGAGAATAGAACCCAGCCTACCAGCTTCCAAGGCAAACGCTCTCAACCACTAGGCCATGGCGCTGGTGGAAGTAAGCGACCATTTCGTTTTAAAATAGTCAATGAATTGCAAGCAACAATTACAAAGAGTGGGATTGCGCTAAGAACAGAATTTCGAATTAAACGGCAAAAAATGTGCTAGGAAGTAACTGCTAAGTTGTCACAAGATCAGAGTAAAGTCAACTGACCGCGGTCTGTATATCTTCACTTCAATTTTGTCGTCATCTGGCGACATGCGAAGTATGTGATATTGTCTGCCGTGGCTCAACATGAACCCATGTGGAATCTGCTCTCGTTCCATATTGTTCACTGCAACAAAAATCCAATTCCGTTTCTACTATTTCTACAGTGCAAGAGCTTACGCTTTACGAGTTAGCCGTAATTTTCACACACCGCGCCAGACGTCACTGCAAATTTTGTTTCGGTAGGCACAAGGAGTTTAAAACTGTTTTCACGAGTTCGATGCGCAACCAGGACATTTTCCATGATGCATATACTTTACTAATATAAAAACCTAAGCTGCAATTATATAGCTTGAAAAAAAATTCATTGGAATAATGCCATTCGTTGTGAAGATTGCGCCATGTTCGGCAAACCTATAAATCAACCAACAAACCAAGTCAAACACACAACTGCTTATCGGCATTTGCTCATCTATTTATCGACTGCATGGCAAATTAACATAGTGTTTAAAAGCGTGCATTCAACAAATGTTTCACCAAGCATTTGCTTCAAAACTGAAAAAACTGCAGTGACTTTGGTGAATGGCAGCTACATCAAATGCACCAAGAATCTTTCGTGGTAGCACCTGTTCATCAGTTTTATTAACTAGATCAGAGTGGTCAACTGCAGACCCGCGGGCCTGACCAATTTTGGCCCGCGAGGTAATTTTTTTGCCCCGCAATGAGTTACGATGATTAGCACGTTTAGGTCTGAAAATACTTACTTAATCTTTTTGTAGTTATCGACTGCGTTTACGTTTTTGTTTTATAATTTAATGCTGAACAGTCTGTAGGCTACCGCTTTGCATCATAACTTAGGTGGCGTTTTATTCATCGAATTGCTACGGATTACTTTTCAATTTGTTGCAATTGTAGGAGATGATGGGCAGGTTTACGTCGGTAGCAATTAGGACGAGCTAGGGTCAACAGGCAAAATGATATAACTCTCGACTTCCACACCCTTGCTTAAAACTCTCGGTCGTATAAATCTTCACGATCGCTTTTAATCGCCTAACCTTACAGAAAAAAGATAGCCACAGCTATTTTGTGCCGTTGATGGCTATATTTTGTGTATGCCGTGGTACTACGGGTACCACGGCATAAGCTTATCTACACCAGATGACCGAGTTGTTAACGTTCGCGCCTCTGGAGCGGAAGTTTGGGGATCAAATTTTGGGTCGTCGATTAAAGCGGACACAGCGTTGCCAACGGCTCATGACCGCTGTGCCAGTTATTCGAAAGAAAGTGTGTTGCACGGCCTCGTAGATGGGCCCCGCTAACTCGTTACACGCTTAAAACGGCAAGTATAATGAAGATTTGATTTTTACTAGATAATTTTGATCTTTGCAAAATGCCGAATCAACGTCAGTAGTAGTGGTTCATTTTATCTCTGGCTCGCCAGAGAATATTCACAACAAAATAAACAACAATAAGTCAGAAAAAGGACACAGCGACAAAGCGACGCACGTTAACACAATAATGCTCGAGTTAAAATTAAACGAACAACAAATTTTAAAATTTTTGTTGTAGCCTAACAGTTATGTTGATCTATTCTGGCAAGTAGCAACATCTTCTATCATATCAGTGGTCGGCAACCTGTGGGCCGCGGCCCAACCGTGGGCTTTTTACCAATTTTTCATAGGCTGCGGGCTATTCGGTTTTACAAAATCTTTATGCACGCAAGCTGTAAATAAAAAGCTCATACAAATAATAACTTATACCGGGCTATTCGGTTTTACAAAGTCTTTATGGGCTGCACGCAAGCTGTAAATAAAAAGTAAGCTCATACAAATAATAACTTAATAAGAACTTTCCCTTTGATGCTTTGCGAGTAAAACAATCCAATTCTTTTTTTCCCGGCAGTACATGGCTACAAAAGCAAAACCCGCAGTACCACGGCATACACAAAAACGCGTGCCATGTGTCTGCAGCTCTTTCATGCAATGCTCGCTTTGTTTCGTACTGTTCTATCGATGCGAGCGAGTTTTTAAAACAACGCACCGTTTCTTCATTTTATAGTTTGTATAGTCGTGTTGTATATTCGTTTTGTAGTCGTGGTTTTAAATGTTGTGGGCCTTTAATAGCTGTTGAAAGGGTGATCTGGGCCGCGTTAAAAAACAGTTGCCGACCACCGCATTAAACACTGGCCGTTTTAAATGGGCTGTAAGTAAGCAGCTTTTAATGGGCTGCGATATAATCAACTTAGACCACCGTAAACTGAATTATAATTGCGGAAAGGAACACAAGAACTGCATTATCTTTTACGTAGTCAGTCAAAATATTGTCGCGTCCTCAGTTGATATTCTCAAACAAACTAAATCCTGGTTTCAGGAATTTAAAGCACAACAAGATAACCGAAAATCAAATTTTGATAATACTCGCGGTATTACGCCGAAGCATGTAACGAGTGGCGGGGCCGATCTCGGCGGCTAAGCGTCTGGGCAACACAGCTCCAAAGAAAGCAGTGGCGGGCAGTTGGTAACACTGAGTCCAATCCGACAAGCTCGGGAAACGAGCGCAGAATCTCTCACGCAGACAGCGATGCCTTTAACCACAGCGCCAATCGGATAAAAGTTGCAATATAAAAAAAAACAGTGACATGCAAACTAATCGACCTGTAAGAGTTATTATAACACAATAACAAACTCACTCGATGTACACATCGGGCTGGTTCCACCAGCAAAAGAGCGATATGAACCATCACTTGCTGTGGGGCTGGTCAAAGTTGCACAACTGCTACTACTGTCTGTGTTTCTCATTCGCTTTGTTTGTTTAATAAGTTGAAAACCCCGGCAAAGTCGCTGGTTGATTAATTCGAGAAAAATCTCCTTTGCATTTCGACAGTCTTTTCCAAAACACACTTTAAAACTAGGATCTTCATCACTGTAAGTAAAAAAACATCACTCGACACTTCTTTTGCCCGAACAACCACATTGTGTTTTGGGCCCATTTTTTAATTACAACGCTTGTATTTTGTAGTGGGAAATTAAGCAGTGTAAAAAGGTGCGTTTGGGTTACAATATCGCCGGAATAACAGCACGCTCATAGAAAAGCAATCATTAAAACGCTTCTATATCATGCCTCATAACACCAGGCCCAAAAAGCTAGTCAAAAAAATACGCATTTAAAATTTTATAATAAAACATTTCTGAACTCGCTTTAGCGCCGAGTCAGGCATCACTGCGCAGAAAATGAGATATCGCAAGCTTGACTAAATCTTTATTTGATGCAAAAACCCATAGATGGGCAAGATAATGCAATACGTTAGCTTCGTTAACCACTACTTCGTTAACACAGTTATATACTTCCGTTAACGCTAATTCGTTAAACTCAGCTCTACTTAACGAAAGTTAATTAAATTCGTTAAATCGTTAATTTTGACTTGAAACGGCATTTCTTTCTTCAAAAAAACTTCAAAATTTTTAATATCAATGCTTTCGTAAGCATTTAAGCTATTTTTCTGCTCACAAACAATATATGTTTCGTTGTTTTTATCTCACTTTTTGACCTCGTTGGTCGTATTTTGCTAGTTGATGTCAAACTTAACCAACAATAAAAGAAATAAGCATTTACAAAAATTTTACGGAAGTTATCAAGCATTAACGTAAGTTAATTTAGTCCGTTAATTTCGAAAAAAATTTAACGAATTAACTAGTTAATGAAAAAGTTAGCTTCGTTATTAACGATTAACGAAATTGTGCCCACCTCTGCAAAAACCACGATGCACTTCAAATTTCTTTTTCAAATGTCAGCAAAAAATACCTGGCCTGGTACACTATATAATTGAGGCTATTTTCATATTATATTGAACTGAAAATTTAACAGTAAATGAGGAAAACTGCGCAGTGAGCTTGCGCTCTTCGAGTCAGCAGCCACCCGGTACATATGTCAAATGCGATCGGCTCCAGCCGCGAATCGAACCCGTCACGTAGGATCGGTACCGCTAGGCCACGTCGCTGACACTAGTCATTGCTCAAAACATTTAACTAACTTTGAAAGCAAAATATACGATGGTCAAGGCTTAATACTAACTGCAAACTTCTAGCAGTATGTTTAATGAGAAAGTAACATCACACTATCACTACCCACCCTTTTTCATCTGAATAATTCGAATCATCAATTACCAATGTATAAGTATGCTCAGTGTAAGTTGATTGCAAATGAGATCGTTGTGGGCAGTAATCGGTGGTAATAGGAAGGCAGGCAGGATATTTTAACGATTTCCAATCCAGTCCTGTAGAAAATTGAGAAAATTTCAACCTAATTTTGATTATCATGAGAACACAAGAAAAACATTATACAAAAAGAATAGCAGTATTTTATAATAGATAACAAGTGATGTTACGTTTCTATGCTACAAAACCAAAATTAAAACACCACAAACAAGTTTTTAAAATCAGAAATGAACTCATGCAAAACAAATACAAAAACAAACCATGCGCACCAACGAAAAACCCCAAGAATATCACAGTGATGAGTTTTTATAGGGATGATTTTTAGCAATTTTAACCTCTAACTTCTATTACTGTGATCGAGTAGTCGCAACTCAGTGATGCAAACGAATGTAATAAACAGCTGGCCAAACGTTATGTGAAAAACAATAATACCGTAGAAATCAAACATAAAAGTGTATTAGTAAGACAAAATTTACACGATTTTGAATTATTGCCAATTTAATTGGCCTAATCAAAACCTAAACTTATCCTTGCCTATAATCTGAACCCTTTGTTAATCTTATCCGCAAGTCCTAACAATGAAACATGCAGAATCAATTTACTAAATGCCAGTTTTCTTTCAGAAAAGATATTAAGCTTCTTATAAAATATGAATTATCATCCCATAATAATCACATTGAAAATTTTGCTATTTCTTCTTTTGTTTTCATAAATATTCGAGATACCATTTAGCAAAAATACAATAACATTTTGATTCATATTTCAAAAATTAATTAATTTTTTTAAACAAGCTTTGACCGTCTAAATGCCTTTAATAAATAAACTACCGTACTATAATACTAATATGCGTGCACTGGTAGCAATTACCTGGCATTAACCTAGCTATAATTTTGTTTCCGCCAAGGAATGTCATAATGCGCAACTGTTAGTAGATAAACCAGTGGTTTTCAAGCGGGTTCCACCAGTACAGTCTAGGAGTTCCGTAAGTTCACAATTTGAAGCTGGGATCAAGCGAATTAGTAAGCTTAATTAATGTACAGGGATTCCTCGAGTCCCTGGAATGTTACATTGGGTTCCGCTGCACTAGTAAGGTTGGAAACCACTGAGATAAACTATAAACGTCAACTGAAAAGCAAATCTACTTCCTTTATTTTAAGTAATCTTACTATATTCTACGCTCCGTGGTTTGAAGTTAATTTAACTACAACGACACGATAACTTGTGATCAGCTGCAAACAGTAAATGACATTTCGACTTTCAAGTTTTACCCCAATAGGTGTGACCACTGATCACCAAAAACTATGAAAAACCGTAACGGTTGAAACACAGCTTACTGTTTTCAATTAACTTCACGCTCTTGTTAACCTGCTACCAGTTGTAACTATCTTCTAGTTAAACCGAGTTACAGTAATTGCGTATATGCAATTAGCTTCTACCACGAACAACCACGTATCTATGTAACACTGTGTGACTTGTAACTGTAGTTATTAATCCGAAATTTTTCGTTTCAGCTCAGAATGCGATTTTGAACTACTAACAATTTTTCGAAAAAGCTGTTAAAAAAAAGCTTACTCAAGCTTCATAAAAACGAAAAAAAAAAAAAAAACAGCGTCGAGAAAGTTGAAAAACAGTGAGGTTTTTTTACAACTACTACAGGTGTAACATAGCTATGAGCAATCATTGCACTTCAAATTTATCGCCGTTAGTTGAATAAAAATTTGTTATAATAGGCGTAAATCCAATAAAAACCAAATGGTTTCCTACAAACGCATGATTGTGTGAAAATTAAACAAGCTTTTGGTCAGACAGCTGAGATAGCTTTGCATTAAAAGATCAAATCAAATCTTCCCTATACTCGCCGCATTACGCTGAAGCGTGTAACGAGCGGCGGGGCCCATCTTCGCGACTTTGCGCCTGGGCCACACAGTTCCGAAGAAGCGTTGCAGCGGTGGCGACACTGCGCACGATTTGACCGACCCGGGATTCGAACCCCAGCACAGACCTCCCGCAACGTCGTTGTTGTAATTATTGTTGTCGTATCATTGTCGTAAGAATTAAACTAACCGGACGATACCGTGTTAAAAGATGAAAAAGTAATATCATCACAGCAAATAAATCACGCGAAGTGCAGCAAGGTTAACCAGATGTTAGCGAAAAAAATAAAAATAAATTAACAATTTGTATGCAAATCAAATCAAACCCACAGACATCTCCCTAAAAACAAGCATTTTGCATTTACATATTCTAGAATTATGCTTTGTAGTAATTACGAAAACGTGCCCGTATATGTGTCAGTTGTCCACTGGATGTCGCCAGCGATTCCCCACATCCAACTAAAGCCGAAACTAGAGATGGGTTTGGAAGAACGGAAACCTAGGCAGAGCAATTAAGAGAAGCGGAGTTAAAACCATAGATAAAAGTAAACAAGAAGTGGCAATACTAACGCCATGCATTAACAACAAAGCATGCAAATAAGTTAGAAAATACAAGGCCGAGCAAATGGTAAGCTGGTTTTATAAAAGCTGTACAGTGTACATGGTATACAAGGTTAAATCCAAACTAACCTCACACGTACTAGTTGAGGCTTGGCAAAAAATTAAACACCACTACAACGAAATTTCGCGTTTAAATTTCTCACTCAAAAAGAATTACCGTTTTTACTCAAAAGCAAGAGTAAAAACGATAAAGCTACACTAAAACTTTAACCTGTTTGTTATTACGTTTTTGAAATTGCAGCGGTATCGCCACTGCATAGTAACAACAGGCAACACCACGTACCGCCTACACCTCAGAGAGATTCCATTCAACCAAGCACTCTTTTTTACGGAGTTGAAACAAATCATTCGACTAATTGTAGAGATAATAATCGATCATAAAATCAATTAAGTTTAACAGCTACTTTCGCGAAAGAAGATGTTTTGGCAAACCGTATAATAACTGGGAGTTTGTTAGCAATTTTATTACAAACCATGCAGCCAAGAAACAGCTAAAAACACTTGGGTGGGCGTTTCGGCTCACGGACGTTGACAATCGCTTAATAAGTGAGCCGACACTCTCCTCCCAAGTGTTATTAGCTGTTTTTTGGCTGAACATTTATAATTAAGAAGATATATTGATCTGTTGGCATGTGACTTCAAACTTTTAATGTCTCGCTATTATTGCAAAGCAGAGAAAACTCGAAAAACAAATAAATCTAAACAGATCTTAAGTTTTCCTGCCTGGAAAAACATATTTGGCGTTACTACACAGCAAAAGAAATTCCATCAACCATCATACACATTATTTTTAAACTGAAAAAAAAAAATATACATATATAAAAGATTAACCGTTACAACTCACCTTTGAAAGTGACATAACCGCCCTCCCCGGGACTTGAATCAATGTAATCTCCGAGCCCTCCAAGATTGACCCCTTTACTGGAAGAGGATGAGCCAATCGACGTTCCTTTAGTAGAGTTACTGGAGTCATCAAAACTAGCCTGAATCGAATGCTGAGTGCTGAAACTAAATTTTAATAAAATATTGAGGGCTAATACGCAATATTGCAGTAGTTAGGTCTACTGTAAGCATACGAGTTCACATCATCAATTTTCTTGTGTGGACTTAATACGTCATACTCGTATTTTCAACGTCATAATTGAGAAAAGCGATTACAGTTCGACATGCGCCAACTAAATACATGAAGATACAAAATAACACGCGTGCAGTGCCCTGCCGGTAAAGCAGCTCGCAAAAGAGTTCGCGGGTACCGGTATAGCCAAAATGGCAGTGAGCGCAAATATGATCCAGACAGAAAAACAATCGAGGATTTTTGCCTTTAAATACATCATCGATTCAACTTAGTTTTGTAAAGTAAATCTAGTATTAATGAAGACTGCATAAAAATACAGACCCATAATTTGCTGGAGAACTGGAGACAAGTTTCGACACTCCAGCTGGAGAACTACTAACTCCGAATGGATAAATGAGCCCTGATTCATCATCAGTGCTTTCTGATGCTTGCTGCTGGCTCCTCAATCTGATGATTGATGGATTGCGGTGGTGAAGAACCAGGGCTTCCCCTTGGGGGCCACGTGGGTAAGTATGGACCCATCTTCGCCTATTTGCTGTGAGAGGGGCAAACATTTGAAGTGGGTTGAATGGATTAAATAGAGCACGACGGGTTATGGGGGAAGGAGGCCCGTCGTCTAACACTGATCTGGTCATGGTGGCGCTCCCAATAACAGGCCGGATCTCAAAATCTTCATCTTTCTAAACAAGTTTAGCCTTCAGTAAAAAGCTCCTGTTCAAACAATAGTAATTGAAAAAGGAAATGAGAATGACAAGAAAAGGGTAATATTGGCTTAGGAGATGTTTAATCCAAAAAATGAAATCAGTGACTACAGCCGGTGCAACGATATTACCTCCATTCACGTAAAATTTAGTGCAAAGCCAAGATCACTAAAATGAAACAGAGTAAATTATTGTCGTCCATTAGTTTTGTAATGATCTTCGTATTAGACTTTTAGCAATTATTAACGCAAATTACCAGACAAAGCATGGCTCAAACTTCATCTGACACAGTGCTCGATCACTGTCCAAAAGCTAGAGTTTGTATTATAAAATCTCCAAGTCATAAAACCACTACAGCCTGTTTCGCCGTAGGCACTTCTTCTGCTGGTTATCTTATTCAAATTATAAGATTTTACTTTATCTTGTATAATCAAACTTATATTTTATAATCAAGTTAGATCGAAACAACTTCGCACCTGCTTGCTTCGGAAATGCTTGTCTAGATTTCCAGTAACACCGAGAGAACTTGCTAAACCATCTTGCGCTTTCATGAAATCTGATTTATACAATGGAATGTGCATCGGCCTTGAAGGTATACGTCGGCTTTCCGGTGACATTGGCTGCAAAGCGTATGAAAAAAGTGAAAACTTTGTTTCAAATGCATTCGCATGGTAAAAACGTATTCAAACTACACCTAACTGATGTGCCGGGCTTAGACTATTTTCTGCAGATTGTGAAGAGCAGCATGTGTCGTTGCACTTTACAACGTCCAAGGATTGATATAGGCCTATGTCGTTGCTCATCCTGCAACAAGGTATTTGGCGGACTACAATCTATTCCTCAAAAACGGGATCATGTTGTTTTAAGTGAAGTTTTTCAAAAAACGTACTCTCGCGTTATGCAAGTACAACCGTATGCCCGCATATGATTTTTATATTACTGTGCTTTCTTAAATTTTTCAGCCTACCTAGGAGTCCCTACGTAGTACCAATTCACTTTGTCTCTCGTCCTCCCATACCTCGTAATAATCATGAAGACCAACTACTGCGAGAAAACAAAACCCAGTCTTACGTCGAAGAAATCTTTTCTTAATGGTTAGTCTGGACCAAGCAATTCTTAGTAGTTCTTACCGCGTAGTGCAGGGGTCGGCAACCCCTGGCTCGCGTGCCAAACGTGGCACGCCGGAAGGTTTTGCATAGCACGCGCAGCCATTCCATGGCAAGCACATTTTAAGCCTAAGCTCTTTAAGATTCAAAAAATTTACTTTTGAATCTATGAGCGAGTTTCAGTGCTGTGGGTTCAAAAGACTCAATTATTCAGGTATTTGTTAGTAGATAAGACATCTACCGACGTGAAGACCTTTTTTTGGTCTGCACTGAAATTTTTAGAGGAAAGTAGGACATCTAACAGAGGTGAAGACCTTTTTTTTTGGTCTGCACTGAAATTTTAGAGAAAAGTAGGACATCTAACAAAGGTGAGGACCTTTTTTTTTGGTCTGCACTGATATTTTCAGAGGCAAGTAGGGCCACCGTTTGGCATGCGGAGAAGTTTCTATCTTGACACTATCAAAAAATGGCACGCTGCGCTCAAAAGGTAAGTTGATAATATGAATGGATAGGGGCTAGCACAGCAAAGTATGTAGGATACATACTTCATTACTATGCAACTAAATGATGAGACATCATGAAATTTTGCACTACTAGACCATTGCTTTTAATTCATATATATACAACCAAGTTAGTTATATGTTAATCAATTATAAGAATATTATAAGCAATAATAAGAATCCTTTTCGTTGTTTAAATAAATCCGTACGCGCATTCCATCGTTGACTTTAAGTTTCTTCTTTATATTGTCCGATGTTGAATTTCTGAATCCATCGCCGATTGTTTGCTTCATTTGCATAGATGACTTGTGATACACAAATACCTTAAAATGCATGAGTCGACAAATAATATGCCACCAATAAACAGACGCAGGTAGAAGATTGCGTTTAACGAAAAGCAAAACAGCTGCCGCATAAAGATGAGATTACACGTAACGAGTCTCGAGTTTATTGTTGACCATAAGACTGCATAATGGACATGTAATGCCCAGTAGTACACGAGAAAATAAGGAGTGCAATCTTATGCAGCAAATACAAATTCAGCGGCATCGCCTTGTACCGCGCGTAGGTAACAGATCCTTTGAGACAAGGTTCATTAACATCTGGAATCAGCCGCATCGATACTCTCGGATGACTGCCGACTCGAAGAGTACCAGCTACTTTGGCAATTTGCCTCTACATTGAATTAGCATAGAAATAACCTCAGCTATTCATACACCAATGAAAAATAGTGCATATCAAATTAACCCGAAGCTTACCCGACATAGAACAACAACTTGAATGACTCAAGAGTTAATACTATTTAAACTTAAACTGTAACAATTAACAAATCCATTTGTTCATACTTTGCTATGACCCAGATATTTCATCTCACAAGCACCTTTCAATATTAAAAGAAAAAAAGAGATCATGGAAGAGAAAACTGGACAAGTAGACAGCTACACATCGTTTAACTAGCTCGATATCTTGCAGACAAATACCTGTTTATCATGTTCAGCAAACGACATTTGTTGAAAGTTGGGCAGCTCGTCAGGTTCGGCAGAGACTGGTTTGTTGGTAAAGCTGCTGGATAAACGGCGATCCACTTTTTTCGGTTTCATTATTGGAGCATGAATGCGAGGAATAAACTTTATGTTTGTTGTACCTAAAACTTGACAAATTAGTTTTGCACAAATTTTTTTGTTTTCCTTGCTAATCCGTCTACACTAAGTATTCAGTATTCAGCATATTATTTTTTACTAAAGCAGTACACCTCTTCCCATTGCTCGGTAGCAGCGAAATCTAATCTCATCTTCCTACTTGCTTTTAGCCAAGCAAACTGCGAAGGTAGACGCTGATTAAAATGAAAACTTTAGCTGTGAGCTACACCACCGTACTGCACAAAGTGCACATTCAATTTTCACCATATTAACAGCCTTAGCTAATAAAGTTGCAACATTTTTCAGCAGCTACAAGCGTCCAAACCTTTATCTGGAAACGGATTGGAGGTGTAGAAGCTGTGATTGATCCAATGAGGTATGTTGAAGTCGTATTGAATTGTTTGGCTGGACTTTTTCGAAAAATTTGTTTTAGATGCACGTCTTTGAAGGCTGTATTAAATGCAAAGCGTCAAAAAGAAAATATTAACGAACTTGGGTAAGACTTCGATCTCTTGAATGAGAATAATCAAACTTCAAATGCAGCAACTAAACCTGTCAGTGACAACTTTATTATTTAAAAAGGGACTTACCCTTCTTGGCGTTTCTGATGAAACTTGAACAACGGAACCGCATGCAACGGTTGTTGGCCCAAACAAATCAGATCACTACCAATACCATTGTCTATCATCCGTTCCTTTGTCAATATCGTTAAATCTCGATCAACATCAAACACTCCGACACCTGCAACATCAAGTTCACGAATTTTCACTGCTATATTCCAGTTTTTATACATCTCACTTGCTTTCAAAAATTTATGTCTCACACCAGACAAAATGTTGGCGATAAAGGATGAACAGACACAGCAATATAAACCGAGATCAGAAAATTACGTTTTTGCGTGGTTAAGCGACTTGCGTCAATCTCAATTTTGCTGCAACTCCAATTCATACAGAAAATGCAGAAAATCACTACGTACCTGGTGTGATGCACACTACTATCTGGCCAGTACCATCAAAGTTACGGTCAATATTATGACGCTCAAACACGTTGAGAGACATATTGATCGCTTCAAGAAAATTGCCGTCAGCTGATGTTGAGTTTTTGCCTTTGGGGCATCCAGGTATAGCAGTCAATTCATCGTACTCTAAACATCGAAGTTATGTCTTACCAACTCTGACAATTTTGTTTACTGCGGGGCCGAGCACAGCCATTTTAGGTTTAAAAATACTCCAACACTAAGTGCAAACAGCAAGCAGTAAGTAAGCTGCAACAATTTATTTTGGCTTTAAAACGATGCGATCCTATTCGCAAAAGACTGCTAAGGAAACACTGCGTGTTTTGACTGATTTTCCGCAAACTATGCCATCCTCCCGTTGAGTTCGACAAGAAACACCAACTATACTACCAATCAGTAACGTATAACATTTAAACTTCATTAAAATCAATAGCTAAAAAATACAATAATGCCAACGCTGAATATGCAAACGAGCCACCACTGTAGCAGAGGCTTGTAGTATTTTTGAGTAAATCACATAAGCTTTGCACTATTCTGCCGTCATATGGCAAAACCCATTATCTCCACTTTTACACTTTTCGAGAAAATCAAGTTTTAGTTTTCAGGTTTTTTTAAGAATGTTCCTGATTGTAGATTTTTTTGATTTTTTATTTGATAAAAGTGCTTGATCATAAAATTTTAATGATCAAGTTTAATGTCAATATTCTTAATCAACGAATGTATACACAGCGTATAAGTTTTGCGTTTGATTTTTATCCAAATTTGCATTATACTCAGTGAGCGATTACGTCACTATCATTATTGTTTCATATTGTTACGCACAATTTTTTAATTCGTGAGATGAAAATTTTTGAAAAATGCGTTGAACCTTGTTTATGACGCAATAACAGATTAACAATTACGACTGGAGTTAACAGGTTTTGCCAGATAATTTTCAAAATTTTTGACAACTTTTTGTACAGAAATGGAGTTAATGGTTTCGCCACAATAGATAACTCGAAATCGGAAACTCGATATTCGCACACAAGAAGAACATTGGTATAACGATTGAAAAAATGCAAAAAAACGAAATTTCAAAATTTTGGAGTTAATGGGTTTTGCCAAATGACGGCAGTATTCAGCTATTTACAGCCATTACTGGAGGCACCAACAGTACAATGGCAGAGTGGTATGAGCGTCCGCCTCTAGATATGTAGACTTGGGATTGATTTCGAGTCGGATCGGCAAGTTTATTTGTCGTGCCGCCGGAAAACGCAATTAACAGGATTCCCCATCTTGGAGTTAGACAGATGGCCGGCTTAGAAGTCCTACGAGAGCTCGTCATAGGGCTTTGATCGATTTCTCGCGATAGAAGGAGAAATATGCAACTAAATACAGATACACCACTTCATACTTTGAAATAGCTTTTTGAGCTGCGTGAGCAATGGAGTGCAATCTTCAAGTTTCTGTGAATGAACGACACATTTGTAGAAATCAATGTAGAGCAAGCCTCGATAATCTCTTCTCACGGCTTCTCGTACCTCGTTGGGAAAATCCGCAAGCTCCTGGCTGTTGTAAAAAGTCCTGAACGAAATATAGAATGAAGACGAACCAAATAACAAACAGTTATAGCTAATTCACAAATTTGGCAGATTTTCCAGTATATAACCCAACTAGAAACCCGATGTTTGGGCGCAGACATTTGAGCCGAACGCGTCATGTGCATTTTTTAGCAGCTTTTTTAATAGGCAAAAGTGTATTTGCGGAAACGTTATAAAAAAAGGTAAAACAAGGTCAAGGTAGCGATAAATGACGATTCGTTTCCAAGATCAATTAGCTAGTAGTTTGAGAAGGCAAGAGTTGGATCTTTAGCTTTCGAGAAAGATCAGTATTTTTTTAAATCTTGTTCTTTTTTAAACGAAATATCCGAAGTTCTTGTTGAAATTTTGCAATGTTTTAATCACTGTTTACGTTGTTGCAGTTGCCTTACTCTAACGCTTTTTCACCGTTGGACAACATTGCAACGATAATGTTCATATTTTTAGGTATACATTTTTTAAAAAACTTTTATTGAGTAGCGTAATAAAAATATTGTAGCGTAATCGCTTTCACAGATTTAGAGAACCACTGTTTTCGAGAGGACCCTCAAGTAGATTGACCAATAGGATCGGGCGCACGCAAGTGTTAAATTGTGACTATAAAATAAAAATTCAAAACAAAACTAAAGACCTAAAAATTGGAACGTTATCGTTGCAATGCTGTCCAACGATGAAAGGCGTGAGAATAGGGCAACAGCAACAAGGTAATCAATAGGGCCTTTTTTTTTACCTAAAAATTATATTTTTGACTTTATCTTAGCAAAATTTTGACTTTATTTTGACCTAACCGCTTTCGCCTAATTATTTATGTCTTGCTGCACCTTTTTGATTAAAAATGGTAGATATTCCCCAATTTACATACATTTCATGCATAAGTGCTATTTCCTTCTTAGTTACCGCACGCAGTTTTACTATTGCAACTTACTATTTCAGAGTAATCACATAAAACTGCGCATCAAATTTTAATAGCAGCTCAAAAATTCAAAAAAATGTAAGTTTTTTTCATTTTTGTAAGGGTTAGGATTAGGAATTTTTGATGACAATTTTGACAAGTTTTGACCTTGAATCATACGAAATTTCGACTTTATTTTGACTTATAAAATCTACCAAAACAGACTCCTTGAACGCCTGAAACGAACGTTAGTACATGTTTGATCATTTACAGTAATAAGATCCTAAAAAAGCTTTATTGACTTTAGCGGGCCCTAGTAATCAATGATTAAAATATTGCAAAATTCTAATAAAAACTTCGCAAATTTCGTTTACAAAAAGAACTTGATTTTGAAAAAAATACGTAGTCATTCTCGAAAGGAAAAGATCAAAATTTTTATGTGTAAATAACAGCCGACATAGGATTCTTTTTATTCTTTTAAACATAATTCCATTTCAAATTCTTTTCATTTAGCTAGTCTATGTTGCATCAACGTTTTACTTTTCAATCTATAACTTTTACCTTCTCAAACTACCAGATAAATAGATAATCGATCATGGAAATGAATCTGCTTATCGCTTACTTGACCTTGACTTTGGTTTAGCTTTTTTTTTATAGCGTTTCTGCAAATACACACCTCTTAGCTTATTGGCTATAGGTGACTTTAGTAAATTAGAACATGCGAAAAGATCGCTGCAAACTAAAACAATTTGCATCAATTCAAAAATGCATTCTGCAAAGAATGTTTTGCAAACTAGAAGTTGCTCAAAAATGCGCCCGAACGCATGAGGCGTTCGCGTCAAAAGGTCTCTGCGCCCAAATGTCGTAAACCGAAGCAGACTAGAGCAGGGGTGGCGAACCTTTTTTGGCGAGCGTGCCAAAATATTAAAAATAAAGTTTAGCAAGCTAATGCCGTGCCATTACATTAAATGAACTGTGGAGAAAGTAGTTCAGCGGACGTGAAGACCATTTTTTTGGTCTTCACCCGATTTCAGTAAAAAAACAGTAGCTCTGCGGACGTGCCTTTTTTTGGTAGGAGGGGGGCTTCATTTGTTTTCAGTGGGAAAAATAGCAGCTCTACGAACGTGAAGGCTTTGTGGGGGCAATTTTGACCCACACTTTCCAAAACGGGGCGATTGTGCTAAAAGGATTAAAGCATGGCTACTCAACTAGCGGACTGCGGTCCAAATCCGGACCTTCTGAATGCTGAAGCTGGACCACAATAAAGTTTTAGCATATCGAATATTTTCCAAATGAAGACATAAAACTTTATCGGGCAACACTCCTTTGAACTCTGAAGAAGCATCGCAGCGGTGGCAAGTCGTTGGTGACGTTTAGTTTAAGTGATTCCAAAAGCCCACGGGCTCTCTCAATCACAATTGAATTTTTGATGTCATAGTTACTTGTTGTAATTATGACATCAACAAATGACTATGAATTAAAAAATTGATTATGATGCGGCAAGCCCGTCGGTCTTTGGAACCACCAAAGCTGGACATGCGGACAGGGTAAATAAATCAAAATCAAATCTTCATTATACTCGCGGTACTACGCCGAAGCGAGTAATTTGTGACAGTGCTCATCTCCGCTGCTTAGCGCCTGGGCAACACAGCTCCTCAAAAACGTCGCAACGGTGGCGACCCGTTGGCGACACTGTGACGATTTGACCGGCCCGGGAATCGAACCCCAGACCTCCTGCACCAATAGCGTGCGCTTGACAACTGATCTAACCGTCCGGTTGTGGAGAGAGTAACTACTCCAGCCGGTTGGCTAAGTCATTACAGGAATTGCTATCGACGCGGGAGGTTTAAATTTAATTTTCGGGCCTACCAAAGTGGACAGGGTAAATAACTAAATATGTCCAATTTGGTTGACCTGAAAATTGAACTCTAGTCTAAACCTCCAGCGCTGATAGCAATGTCTGTAATCACTCAGCCAACCGGCTGGAATACTTTTTTTTTTTTTTGCCGGAATCAACCAAGCTACGGTATGATTCCGTTTTTTTCTGGACCTTAGCAAATAATGAAGTTTACCAGGTGGACCAATCTTGATCATATTAGTTGAGTAGCCCTGGTTTAAAGTATCAAGTGGCGTGCCAGAAAAAACCTGCGGCGTGTCACATCTGGCACGCGTGCCATAGGTTCGCCAACCGTGGACTAGAGCAAAGTTTTCGCACTCACATACACAGTTCAGCTATTTGCAGCAATAAACAATCGCTATTTTCATCAATTTCGCACGTTGGTTCTCAAACTTTTCGTATCAGCGTACCGAAAAAAACAAAACATTCGCGGAAAAAAAAATCGATATTCGTGTAGCACAAACCGGTAGTTATCAGCGTATTTCTTGACACAGTTAAGTTAATGACACAGCATAATTCGATATTTCGGTACTGATTAGGCTTACATGTATACAAAAATAACAACAAAACTTGAGTCAGTTTTAGCAACAGCATCAATTTATGGACGCACTGTAGCATAAAACCAAAGTTGGTGAAAAATTCGTTGCTCTTTTAATGCCAATATCAAAGACAAGCGATATACGCAATCGATTTCTTGGCTTTGTTTTGTTGAATTAAGAGATGAAAAAGATGTCTCGCATGATTTGCGGACCAAAAACATTTTGTGGACCGGCTCCGGTCTGTGGACCGGCGATTGAGAACCACTGACTAGATTCTAGCAGCTTGTCCATTCTCGTAATTAAACATAGGCGCGAGGCTATCGAAAAACAGTTAAGATCGGTTTACCAATATGAAACGGGCGACAACGAGTGACGCACAATTTTTTAACGCCGCTTAATTGCTTTACTTCACTGTTTACCGATCACGCTGCATTTACTGACATTACAATCGTTGTCGCGTTGCCGTACATCGGTACACACATTTTAAAAGAAACACAAAACTTGGGACTAGGAGTTTGGGCAAAGGTAAAATTTGAGGTTTGGGTTAGGAGTAGGGTTTTCCTTAGGTACACAGAACAGCCATGCATACCCTGTCGGTTTGGCTGTAGTGCTTACAACGCTAGCAACTAGTGGATTGTCAAAACATTGTTATCATGCTGCCAAAAAACAAACGGTGCTCATATGAATGTAAATAAATCAACCTCATACCGAGAAAACAAAACCAAAGTTAGTTCGTGGAAACATTTCTTTTCCTTCCATTTGGTGAACAAAGCCTAAAACAAAACTTTTAGTGTTTTTCTATAAAATTAAGCACCTGTTCCTATTTACAACATATTTTTTAAATGACGGAAAGAACAATAAAAGGAATATTTTGTATATCCTAACCCACAGTTTTACTGCTTGTTTTATACAAAAACGAAATAATTCAATAAGCAAGGATCTGGAAGTATCTTACCTAAGAGTTTTACAGGTACCACTACGGGTACAGCGCAAAGTTTGAAAAAATTCAAGGCTAATGGCAATCACAAGCCTGGTACAGTTTCAGCAGGAGATCTTGTACATAAGAAATTTTAACAATAAACAGCATGTAGATAGCAACAACAAAATAACTAACTTTCAACCGCGCCTTAGAACAACATACTTTTAATATGTTATAACATGAAATAATTAATACGCCAACCTACCTTTAAAAAACCATCAATTGCTCTTTCAAATTGCAAGTAACCATAAGCATCATATTCCCACATTTCAGAACTCATTTGTATGAAAACATATACTTTGGCTGTGTAAGAGCGAAGAACAAAATTGGTACTGTCACTAATATAACCGCAACGAGACTTCATGCTATTCACCCAAAGTTCACTGACCTAAATTAGCGTTATTTAAGCAACAATAACCATAATTATTTACAGTATCAACAGGTACATATAGTCTAAAAAATAACCCACAACACCATTTTACAAGCCGCTATCACATTAATCTATACCAGGGGTCGACAACCTTTTAATGCTGCCGGGCCAAAATTAAGCTCAAAAATTGGCTGCGAGCCATAAATAAGGTTTCTACTAAATCTGGACGAAAAAATACACAAAAATGTTTATGCTGTCACGTCAAGTCAACAAAACTGTTGATGTTGTGTTTGTTATTGAAAGTTTAGGTAAGGTAAGAAGTCGAAAACCTAACTTAACCACTCGTAAAGGAATGAAGATGCACAAGAACACTCATTTACTGCTCCTGTCATAACTTAGTGTTTGAACTGAAAGTGTGTTAACTCTACCACGGACGCCAAAAACATAAAAGGAAATATTTATTAATAGAAATTAAAAAACACAAAAAATGTATTAATTGTTAAAACGTCGATGAGCTGCTTGGTGTTGTTTTTGGTCTGCTAGTTTATCAAGGTTTGGTTTTGAATTGGAAGAGGCCAGAAGTATAACATCTTGCAAGTGGCCGTCACTAAGTCGTGTGATTAACTTGCGACCACTTTTGGACCAAAAGCAAGTTATGTCATAGGTATTAAGAACAAGCTGAAGGTATGATTAACTTACACAGATGATAATGCACTCTCTAGCCTAGGCTAAACTCTTTGATTAACTTCATGCGAATAACACACTGATTTGAAAAGCAATTATGACAAAAGTGAAACAATTATTACGATATCGAACAAATTTTATGCAAAGTGTTTGATGCGAGACTAAAATTCTTTTTTCCTTTTCCGCCGGTCTTTTACACTGTTTACAGAATAAAACTCGGAAACCCTTCCAGTCAAATCTATTGCGTCATGCAACTGTTTAGAAGCATGGTTTCAGCTCAGGTAAAAAGTGATCGCCAAACCTCTGTTTGCTGCGCTATTTGTCACAATTCCGTAAAGAGGTCGCGGGCCACATAAATACACTATCTGAAAAAGAGACCGCAGGCCGGATAAAATGAGTCGGCGGGCCGAATTTGACCTGCGGGCCGCAGGTTGCCGACCCCTGATCTATAGCAACACAAAAATTTTGCAACTTAAACTGTAATATCAAAGCTGAACAATAAAATCACGAAGATCAAGTGGCTGCTGACTCGATGAGTGCAAGCTTTCTTCAAAATCTCTCCTTAATTACTGCTGAAATTTAGTTCAGTAACTCGACTTCAATAAGGCGTTTAATGATAAAGTTAAGAGCATGCCTTAATTTTGCATATAGGCACTGTCTAATGTCTGTGGCAAAGAATACGAAACTTAAAATCCATAATAAAATTGCTGGCAAGCAACACCACCGAAACTAGATTGGGATAAAAAAGTAACCTTAAGATGACGTGGCATTGTTTAAACTAGGAGCATTACGGTTTGTCATCAGCAATGGGGTACCAATATACATTTAAAAAAATGGTTGCAAAACAAAATAATGTAAATTTGATCTGACCTGAGCACGAACATCACAGTAATCAATACCCTGATCAACGTAAGCACAGGATTTGACCAAATATTTCTTCATTCTCCACATGTCACTGCGACTTATATATTGATCTTTGAAAGTTACTTCTAACAAGTCAATGGTAAAATCCTAAAAATCGCACAGCGCTACTAATTTATGATGATGCTATAATCAAGCAGAAAACAATCGAAAGCCTTTGGAGTAGAGCTCGACCGATATATCAGCCGATATTTATCGGCCGATAACGAGGTTGGCCGATATATCGTATCGGCCGTTTTCTACCGATAAAATATCGGCAATCAACAAAAACGTCTTATTTACAATTTTGCTAATAAATGCAAGGTTTTACGGCGCTTTTGCGTGCGCAGTTGCGCACACATTCAAGCACGAAAACGACGCTTCAGAAAGAGCGTGCACGCACACTCAAATGACAAGTACGACCTTGAAATTTTCCGAGTATATGCATATCAATGTGTGGAACAAAAATTTGCCCAATAATTGTCTTCGACCTTTGACCGGGGTAATACTTTTGACCTTTGTAATACTACCGACCTTTGACCTGGGATGATTGTCTTTGACCTATGACCTGGTCCTGGGGTCAAAGGTCGAATAAACAAATCTCAACAGTTTTTAGTGCAGTCTAAGGCTTTTGAACCGCTGATGCTAGAGACTTCAAATGCTCAGGAATGATAGACCTTAATGTGAACTTGTGTCTAACAAATTTTGGGGGGTGGCGGTCAAGAGGTTAAAGGTCAAAGGTCAATTAAAAAATTTAAAAGGTAATCTTTCCAAACGCCAACAACTTGTGAATGGAAACAGGCAGGACCTTCAAATTTATCAAGTATATGCATCTCGATAAGGGTAAAAAAATATTTACAGTGAATATCTGCACGTGATGTCACTTGGGGTCAAAGATCAAATAATTTGAGTTATAACTGTTGATTAAAAACAGATAGGAACTTGAAATTTGTAGGATTGGTGTACCTTACCAGGTTCTTGCACTGTACCAACTATAAACGCTCTATGTCACGTGACTCGGGGTCAAAAGGTCAAAAAATCGATAAAATTGACCAATGCTGTGCAGTTTAAGGCTTTTGAACAGCTGAAGCCAGAGATTTGAAATTTTCAGGGATGGTAGATCTCAATGTCAACTTGGGTGCAACAACTTTTGGGGCGGGGAGGGGCAGTCAACAGGTTAAAGGTCAAAAAACAAATTTTATCAAAACAGAAGTGAAGTATTCACATATCGATTATCGGTATCGGCCTTCAAATTTTAAATATATCGGCATCGGCTAAAAAAATTCATATCGATCGAGCTCTACTTTGGAGCAATAAACACGAATTTGATTCTGAAGAGGGGGTCAAACCAATGACTTTAAAAGTGGCATTGATATCTTCCTGCTTGACATTCAGCAATAAAGAACAGTGTGAGTTCACTAGTTATGCTGTGGGGAAAGACTCAACAAGCACAGGATTTCTCCAAGTTAAGAGTAATAAGCAGATGTCCGGCAACTCCTAGTCGAGCTCGTCACAAAATAATATCAGTAGCCATCTCGCAAAAAAAGATGGATAAATTTCTAGTGGGTCCATGCATTCTGCTCGTCATGGTGGCCTAGTATAACAAACGACTAGCAAATTGAGAGGGTGGTTCACACAAAAAGCAGGCAGAAAACCTTTTTGATCTTGTTTAAATTGCCACACATTGGTAATATCAATTTGCAAAAAAAGCTTCGTGATTATATCAACATCACAAATTTTCAGCTAATGAGGAAACATCGAGTTCGACTTCATGGCAGATACACGTTAATGTTCCTAAAAAGAACTGACTGTAGTATACAGTGTTCTATTTAAATTAGCTTTATAGACATTACCTCTGGTTCAACTTGCAGCACATTCACATTTTGGTAAAATTGCAAACCTATCGAATTCGCTAGATTCTGATCAATACTAACGCACTCTTTTTGAACAACCTGGTCTTGCACATCTTTTACCTGAAAAAGTTAAGCAGTCAGTTTGTTATGAATTGCCACAACTACTTTAATAATTTTTAGTCATTGGATAATTGTGGGGCCCGCTAAAGTCAATGAAGAAAAATTTTTTCATTCTACTGCATTATCAAACTTAGGCATTAAAACGTCATGCTAAGCCAAAACATTTAAATCAAAATATAGCAAAAATGAAGTCTAAAAATTTTTTTTTAGTTCAAAATATAAATGGCTCTCGATAATACCAACTGAACTAGTAAATAATACTAAAAAGCAGTTTATTAAATTTTCATATAAAAAATGAAGGTCAGATTAACAGTATCATACCATCAGAACCTTCAAATCCTAAGTTCAAACAGCTTACACGAGACTTAAGTCTGCAGTTGATCTTTTTTGCAGCCCGGACCTTTTGAAATACTAACGGTCATTTGTGTAGCGTGGGTCCTTCTTTTCGTTTGGAAAACACAATGCTGTTTTTGTTATTGCACAAGCTTTCACCAAATAGATTAATTGCTTCGACAAATGAAAAACCACAATTGTTAAGCAAGCTGTTTTGTAAGTGGTACAATCAAGTAATCTCACAAACATGTGAAAATAATCTTAACTTTTTACAGAGCAAAAATACAGGCTGTTCAAAAAGTCCCGACACAATTTCAAATTTTTTTTTGTAAAGTCAGCTCGTTAAAATAAAATTTTGTGTTTGAGATAAAATCTTCATACATATGTTTTATGAATATGTTAAATAAACCTTTACTAAATTATTAGGGGTTTATTTTTATTTAACATACAACGGTCGTTAGCTCAGTTGCTAAGCGCACGCTATTGGTGCGGGAGGTCTGGGGTTTGATTTCCGAGCCGGTCAAATCGACACAGTGTCGCCAACGACTCGCCACTGTTGCGACGTTTCTTCGGAGCTGTGTTGCCCAGGCGCTAAGCCGCGGAGATGGGCCTCGCAACTTGTTACACGCTTCGGCGTAATACGACGAGTATAATGAAGATTTGATTTTTGATTATGATAATTTTTGAAACGGATAAAAATCATAACTGAAACACAAAATTTTATATTAAATAAAAACTTTAAGCAGCACTGATTAAAATAAAACCAACCCGCTTAAGAGATTTTGAGAATTGACTTCATAAAAAAGTTTTGAAATTGCATCAGAACTTTACGTATTGGAATCACAAATCACCAGCATCTTTTCAATTGCTTTATTCAACATCAAAAATTATAAACCTTCAAAGATGCATATTTTGACAATCTTGTCATAAAACTTGTGATTGGAAGCAGTTACTGGGGAAAAGTCAGTGCAATTACAACCTATTGCAATTTATGCATGAACTTACACAATTCGCAAATGCTTGTTTCAACCTTATGAGTGCGTGTTCGTATTCTGCGTTTCTTTCATAAATATGGCAAACAAATATCTATCTATGTTATGACTCCACCAAAAATGCTTTGCCCTCTTGGTTCAAAGTAGCAACAATGACTAGTCTATAGCTTAATTTATCAAGTATATATATTATATACACAAGTTTAAGACCTAACTAAAACTCTGTATTCAACAACACACTTTCATTCTACGATATGAAGCATTGATTACATCAAATAGCGCATTCCAATTACCACAACTAAGACAATTAATAGACATTGATACAAACAATAACCTACTTAAAAAAATGTCAGATGAGTAAATATTATCACTTTCTTACAATAAAAGTTAATTTCTAAATAAAACTAACATTCATCACTCTAAAGAAGCTGATACAGCTCAGATGACCAAATTAATATAGCGCATTTCTCAGGTTTTATTCCAAGTTACGTCAAGTAATGACTTTAAAATTGGTATTCACAGCTTCCCTGCTTGACACTCCAGAATTGAAGAAACAGTGAGGGGGTCTAACATGCAAGCTTACTTGTGGCATTGGAAAAGGCACTTAACACGATTCTCCTATCTTATTTAGACAAGTGGCCAAAAACTTCGAAATGAGCTCGTGATAAAACATTGATGCCTTTCTTGTGATAGGGCATGAAATAATATGCAACTAAACATAACTACAAATAAATAACTGGCTTACCTTAAACAAAAAGTAATTTGGAGAGTTATTTTGCTGAAATATTTTTAATAAGTCATTTTGCTTAATATTGGGAAGGTCTGAGCTATTGAAGAGAACATGTTCAGCTGTAACAATGCAAAACAAACAAATATTGTTCTATACTGAAGTATACCATTTAAATTGTGTACCGTTGTATACCGTTTAAACAACGACAGTTCAGATAAAGCAATAAGTTTTTCGAGGTAATCAGGAGCATTGCCATGCAAGCACTAGAACACAGCAAATGAAATTGTAATGTATATAGGATGTTAAAAAATTCAACAGGTAAGATGTGCATTGTGCAGGTCTTTGGCAAGTAGTTGCAACACTGAACATGTTGATCAGTAGTTGCAAAAATGAACAATTAACGTAACCTTCTCAGGACCACTCTTGTCAATGCATTGAATGTCAATGAAATCATATATTGTTATCATTACTAAACACAATACAATTAATTTTCAGCAACTGCAAACCGAATCTCGAATTTCTCGAAGCGCAAAATCTTAAATTCCAGTAAAAACAGTTAGGCCTATATCACTCTGAAAAATCAGTACCGGTACATAGCTTTGCAATGCTAATGGTCATAAACAGTAAAAACAAGCACATTGAAAAAAAGAAACAATAGCGAAAAAATGCTCCCACCCAACATTAGAATTGTACGTAAAATTTGCCAGTAATTGCGCAAAGTTTGTATTCTAGCCACGAGGCAAAACTTTTTCATGGGATATTTAGTGTCATTAAAAAAATAGGTATATACCGGTAATGTGAAGAATCAGCCATCAGTACCGCTATAGAAAGTAGCAATCGTCACATCACTATCATTATGATGCAATACTTTACCTCAAAAATGTGAATTAAACAAAAGTAGAAATACGATACGGTATGGTACCAGTACGCTAGGACACAGTATTATACAGTAGATCTATCGGTATTGGATACCAATAAGTCTGTCAGTACAGATACCATCCTGATACAAATCTAATGACCTACCTGAAGTAGTTCCATTATGAAGTTTTAGTTTAAATTGCTTCATTCTTTGTAAACCTGGTGCTGGAAGGATTCGTAAAAGTACAAATAGCACTATATAGTCAATTAATGCATGCAGAGATGACAATATACAATGTATAAATACATATTAACCAGGATTTAGCATGCATTTAAAATAACTCACATTATTACAAAACAAATTAGTTCGCAGATTTAGGCCTGCACATGGAGCATACCGTATGCACATTAGGGTGGAGTGAAAAAAAATTTTTTGGAAATCGAAAAAGTGTAGTTCTCAAATCCTGGCAAATGGTCTAAAACCGGTATTGCTAAAACCTGCAGGTGCACAAGGATCGAGGAGCACAAGGATCACAAAGACCACTAGGAACACAAGGAACACTACGAGCACAAGGACCACTAGGAACACAAGGATCACAAGGAACACAAGGATCACAAAGAGCACAAGGATCACAATGACCACTAGTGGCGCAATTAAGAACGCATGGAGCACATTAGGGATAGGTTCGATGATAGTTACGTTCAATGGGGGTCAGGTTTAGTTGGGGTTAGGTTAGGTTCGGATTAGTTTCCATTAGGGTTAGGTCGGTTAGGTTTGAGTTCCTTGCACTCCTTGTGTTTCTGCATCTTTTAGTAATAGCTCAATTGCGCCACTAGCGGTCCTTGTGATCCTTGTGCCCCTTGTGTTCCTTGTGGTCCTTGTGATCCTTGTGCTCCTTGTGTTCCTGGTGGAGAGTTATAGCGGTCCTTGTGATCCTTGTGCCCCTTGTACTCCTTGTGATCCTAGTGCTTCTAGTGATCCGTGTGCTCCTTGTTGTCCTTGTGCTCCTGCAGGTTTTAGTAGCACCCGTCTAAAACTTCTTCAAAAATTGGTTTTGGGGAGTTGCTCTCATTTTCCAGTCAGCTACCCCCCAAAATGCTATCACAACTGATGATGCAGGGGGTAATTCTTATATCTCCATAACCACTAGTCGGAGAGTAATGGTATATGGCTCAAAATCTGCTGAAATACCATGTTCCTATCTGTGCTAAGAAGTTTCTCTACTTTCAACGCAAGAAAAGTTACAGCCAAAAAACAAAAATTACGACCATTTTTCGTATTTTTTTGTAAAATTCACTTATGAGTAATTGTGTAACAAGCACAGACGTTTAATTTTGATCTGTGAAATTAATTCCTCTCACACAGAGTCGGCGCCAAGGGGGGCCTGGCCCCCCAATCGACATGCTAGCCCCCCCCCCCCCAATTAACAAGTTTACTTTTTCGAAGACAGCGGCTTTTGTGCTTAATTTCAAACTTTGGCCCCTCTGAAAAACGCTTGGCCCCTCTAAGTCAACTGCTCTGGCGCCGACTCTGCTCTCATATATAAAACTAACACTGTTTGTAATTTAATGTATCAATAAATAGATGGACGATGACTTCCAACATTGCTCGTCGTCGTCGTTTGGCGGGGCACCTCTTCCAAGACAGATGGAAGGACCAAGGCCGAGGGTTTATCCTTTTACCACCCTGGCCACCAAACTGCTTGGGTCAGATTCTGACTGTAAGGGACTTCAGCCAGCATCTTGTTTCGTCATCCAAAACCATTAGACCAAACATACCTCGGGGTGCTCGATGTATGGGACACTGTGAGATGATGTGATCTGCGGTTTGTTCACTGGCACCACACTCACAATTCGCTAGAGGAGCGAGACCCCATTTGTACATGGACGAACAGAAACGTCCAACACCAGAACGCAGACGGTTGAGCTTGACCCAGGCTGCCCTGGGCAGACCCATACCCAAGGGTCTGGAGCTAGCCTTGGGAATGAAAGCGTGGAGTGACAATGCGTTGGCAGAGTACTCCATGTCCCATTTCGTGTTCGTCCACTCGGCTGCACGGACGTCCATCTCAGAAAGACTGTCTAGTAATTTCCGAGCAGCAGGTACAAATGAGAGTCTAGATTTCAATCTCTCCCTACATATGTCCTGTGACTCATGAAACTGGCCATGTAAAATGTGGTCAGGGTCCAGGGAGCTGCGGTTGGCTAGGGAGAGTGTCGCTCCTTGGCGGCGAAGCTCAGCTGGCTGGATGCCTGAAAGAACCGGAAGGTAGACCGATGGAGTGGGACGCAGGCACCCAGTGACAATGCGCAAGGCGTCATTTATTACACTGTCGATAAGCCGTATGTGCACGCTGCGGCACCAGACTGGTGCGCAGTACTCGGCAGTCGAGTAGACCAGAGACAGGGAAGCTGTGCGTAATGTCTTAGCGCTAGCACCCCAACCTGTTCCAGCAAGTCGCCTCAACAGTGAGACGCGAGCACATAACTTCTTGCGCAATGCTTCCAGGTGAGGACGATATGTGAGCGATCTGTCCAGTTTGACCCCAAGATAAGTGGGAACTGGACAGAAAGGTAAGGTCTTACCGATGTTACAGACCTCAAGCTCACGCTTAGCCTCTCGATTGTGGAGGTGAAAAACCGCCGTCACCGTTTTAGTGTGGCTAAGCTTCAATCGCCAGGTCTGGAGGTATTCCGAGAGTGTAGTCATGTCCTGGCTTAGAGTCCTTTCCAACTCCTTCCATTCTCCAGATGTATAAAGTATCGCCAGGTCGTCGGCATAGGCGAACTTCTTGGAGGTTATGGAGGGGATATCATATGTATAGATGTTGAAAAGGAGGGGGGCCAGGACCAATCCCTGGGGGACGCCATTTCTCAGGCGTCGTAACCTGCTAGGCTTGCTGTCGCCAGTTGTAAGGGTGAAGCTTCTGTTGCGGATCAGCTCCATAATCATTCGAACCATGTGCTTGTCCGGCAGAAGCCGCAACAGCTTGCACGTGAGGCCACGGTGCCAGACAGTGTCATAGGCAGCTGTCAGGTCGATAAAGACGGCACCGACCTTCTTTTTCGCTTCGAATGCATTCTCAATGCTTTGCGTGAGCAAAGTGACTTGATCCACGGTGGAGCTTCCGCGTCGAAAACCCGCCTGTTTCCGTGGGAGCAGAGGGTCAATAAGAGGTTCGACGCGGGCGTAGATAAGTCGCTCCAGAATCTTGTAGGGAACACAAAACAAGGAAATCGGATGATAGCTCCTTGGGTCCTCTACCGGTTTCGAAGGCTTTGGGACCGCTACTACTAGCGCTCTTCTCCAGATCTTACGAATTTTGAGGTGGTGCAGGCAGGAAGATAGGAAGCCACGTAACCAAGATTTTAAGCCGGCTCCAGCATGGATTATTAGCTCCGGACAAATGGAATAAGGTCCGGGAGCTTTGCCTGGTTTTAAATGTTGGAGAGCAGCAGCGAACTCCCGATGGGAGAAGCTCCCGGAGACAATCGCAGGATGTAATGGCTCAGCCCTCCAAAGGTCAGACGCTTCCTGTAAAACAAGCCGAGATGAGCGTCGATTCACACCTTTGTATTTCCGATTTTTAACCAGCTGAGAAGCAATAGCATCAGCTGAAACGGGACATTGACGAGGGGATTGTCGTGACCTACCAGTCAAGTTGTTTATAGTATTCCATGCCAGCCGGCTGGAGTGCGAAAAGTCAATGTTGCGGACCGTCTCTGACCAGCGATTTCTCCGCTTCTCGTCGAGCCTTGTGAGTAGGGCTGTAGCAGCCCTATCCGAATCAGGGCCCCCAGGTGACTACAGGAAATGCTGATCGAGGTCTTTACACTCCGCATCCCAGCAAGGTATGTGGTTTGATCGTCGACCACGAGGGATGCATTTCTTCGCCGCAGTGCTTATTACCTCGCAAAAGCAATGATAAACCTGATCGATGTTCTGAGATTCAGGTGGCGGTATACTCTTGGCCAGTTTGTTGGTTAGGTTAGAATAGTGGTCCCAGTTGGTCTTGCGAAAGTTCCATCGCTTTACAGGCCTGCTCGGTTTTGGATGAGCAAGTTTGGGTGGACTTACAGTATAAGCGAGGGTCGGTGTTGTGACCTTGGGAACTTTCCTAAGATACGTCTGTCAGGTAAGCAACTGTCCAAATCGACACTGGCAAATGCAAGATCTGGGTTGGTGCCTGTTTTCCAGCGGCCAGAGTGGAAACTGGCGGCCTCCTTGGGGCTATAGAGCAGGGTGAAGTTGTTGGCACTGACCCAGCCAGCCAGGCATTCACCATCTGGATTGTTATTATCATAACCCCAGTCAACATGGTGGCAGTTGAAGTCGCCAGCATAGAGGCAGGGATGGGGGAATGCTGGAAGATCAGATGCTTGCATCCGTGTTGGAGGAGGTTTGTAGACGTTGACTATTTTATAGTTATCAACATCCACGCACATCCACTCGATCTCTGATGTTGGTGGGGACTGGTCGATTAGTATCCACTTCAGACGCTCATGGACAAACGTAGCAAGACCATGTTTCCTGCTCAAGGAAAACCCAGCGAGATGGTAGCTCGGCAGATCTAACCTTTCTACCGAGGTGCAATGGATTTCCTGTAAGAGGATGACGAGTGCCTCATACTGTAATGCAAGACGAAGCAACACGCTCATCTTGCTTGCAGTGAGGCCTTCGATGTTCAGTTGGAGAATGCTGGGCCTTTGGAACTTGTTGACGGTGCGCCGAAGGTGCGCATCGCCCCGTCCTGAAAAGGACGTTTGCCACTGCCCAGTTTGAACATCGTTAGGTGTCCCGCCGTTTAGGCAGATTTGGTTTCTGTCAGCCAGATTAAATAGCGTAGACAGAGTACTAAAGCTCCGGGCTACGGGAAAGCATCTGCCATCCGGAGCAATATTGCTGAAATAGGATGAGTAGTAACAATGGCCTCAAATCAGCAAGGACGTGTAACCACAAGAGGAAGTAACTGGAATAGGTGGTCAGCAAACTTAGTGATTTTAGTAAATTGATTTTAATTTGATACGAAATTGACAAAAATAGTAAATCCTGCAAACTTACGAAAACATTTGTAAGTTTACGGGATTTACTTTTTTCAATCTCGCAAACTTATCAAAAACATTTGACACCAAAAAGCAGTTCAAAAAAAGTGTTTTAGTAAACCATGTGACCTCTTCTGTAAGCCTCTGCACCTAACTTCACGAATTTGTCACAACTATGCCAGTATGCCTGTGAGGTTGACAGCATTTTTGGGCCGCCAAAAACAGCCATTTATTTCATGTCGAGTTGTATTATTTTGTCGTGAAGTCAGTCTTGATACCACCCAGCCTTTAAGGTTTAAGTTAAAAACAATTTCGCATCAAATTAAAATCAATTTACTAAAATCACTAAGTTTGCTGGACGCCTATTTCAGTATCTTCCTCTGGTGGTTACATGTCCTTGCTGATTTGAGGCAATTGTTATTACTTATTCTATTTCAGCGATCAGTGTTTCCTCTAGGATTTTAACTTGTGCGGATTCGCCCAAATGATAATTTCATTGAAATTTTTGCCCAAAGATTTCACTACTGGTACTTTGAGGACCCCTTTTGTAAATTTGTTGCATTAAATTTGCTTTTCCAAGATACAAGCTGCAGTCTTGCATTAAAATATTCAAGTTTATTTGTTTAAGTTTTTCAGTTTTGCATTTCATGATATTAATTTCTGGTTCAAAATCAGTAAAGTTTGCCCAAAAATTTCACATTTTTCTTGAATTTCTCACTCTAGAAAGAACACTGTCAGCGAAAGGCTAGTCGAAGTCACCATCCGTCCATTCATAGATGCATTAAATCACAAACAGTGTTAGTTATAGAGAGGAATTAATTTCATAGATCGAAATTAAATGACTATGCTTCTTACACTATTAATATTAGACCACAAGTAATTTTCTAAAAAAAAATACCAAAAATGGTCGTAATTTTTGCTTTGCGACTGCGTTGAAAATAGGCTAGAGGAAACTTTTTTCTTAGCACAGATAGGATCACGATATTTCCGCAGATTTTGAGCCATACACCATTACTCTCCAACCAGTGGTTACCTAGATAAAAGAATTACCCCCTGCATCAACAGTCGCAATAACATTTTGGGGGGCAGCCGGCTGAAAAGTGGAAGCAACCCCCAAAACCAAATTTTGAAGAAGTTTTAGACCATTTGCCAGGATTTGAGAACTACACTTTTTTCGATTTCAAAAAAAAATTTTTTTCACTCCACCGTAACACACAAAGTTCTATAATTATTAACATATTATACATTCAGCTGTCTAGATCTATCGTCAAGTGCAGAGTGTATCTGTCTGTAGGCTAATCACCATCATTTTGCTGGTGAATCTCCTCACAACCAACAGACCAAAATAGGTCTAGCAGATTCTAGTCTACCAAGTAGATAAGATCTACCCATGGGCGCCCGCAGAATTTTTTGTAGGGGGGGCAAAGTTTTGGTTAGCCAAGATAACGTTTTACGGTGTCAGTTAATCTGCTTGATTTGATTTTAATCAACACCATAGGATGAAAAAGCAGTATCATTAGGCCCAGTGGCGTAGCGAAAGTTTTTAGAAGTTGTGGGCCGGGGGTCCTACTAAACACCGCAAGGAACTACAAGGAACTTTTAAACCTTCAAAATGCTTGAAAGCACTACAAGGAACTACAAGGTACTTTTATAGCTACTACGAGGTAGTTGAAAACAACACAAGAAACTACAAGGTACTTTTAAACCAACTACAAAGTAGATGAAAACACTACAAGGAACTACAAGGTACTTTTATAGCTACTAGACTACAAGGTAGTTGAAAACAGCACAAGGAACTACAAAGTACTTTTAAACCAACTACAAGGTAGCTGAAAACACTACAAGGTACTTATAAACCAACTACAAGATAGTTGAAAACACTACAAGGATGGCCATATGCAAACATTTGGGGAAATTGACGCAGGGCACTTGGGGTATCCCTTTAGGGAACTTGGGGTAGCCTATCCTTTTCCCCCAAATGTCCATTTTCCCCAAATGCCCATTTGCTCTTTCGTCGTAAACGGTTGTCATTCGTCGTAAACGGTTGTCGAGAACGGACGTGTTTTTTTTCGAAAAAATTCAAAAGAAAAAGAATACCAAAGAAAAGCTTTGATAATGGCAAAACAACAGGAAAGAATAGTACAGGAGTGTATGGCTAAACTAACTGAAAAATTTGCTGCTAAAATTGAAGCTACAGTTCATAAAGTTTTTGAAGGTATACTGAAATCTCACGATGAAGAAGTAAACGCTTTAAAATATGAAATATCGCAGCTAAAAGAAAGCCAAGATTTTGTTTGCGCAAAATACGAAAACCTGAAGAAAAGTTACGAGATATTGGCTGCTACTAATACAAAGCAAGAAAAGGAAATGAGCGAAATAAAAGTAAACTCAGAGCAACAACTGAAAAAGATCTCTGAAGAAAGTTCAAAACTGGATAACTTAGAAATGTACGGAAGACGACAAAATTTAGAATTTGAAGGTATACCGTTTCTAAAAAACGAAAATGTTAACCAAATTATCATGGACCTTACGAAATCAATTGGAATTGAAATTAAAGAACAAGACATCTCAATTGCTCATCGATTACCTCAAAAACCTAACTACAACCGTAGGAACCTTACCAAGCCAAAACCAGCTACTGTAATTGCGCGCTTCACGAATCGAAGCGTGAGAAACGACATCTACCATCGGCGAACTGCGTTTAAATCAATCAGTAAATTTCCGGTCGAAGGAATGCAGCATTTGTTTATCAATGAAAACCTGACTCAAACTAGAAAAGAACTGTTTTGGCGCACCAAGCAAAAAGCTAAAGAACTTGGATATCGATATATTTGGACAAACAATGGTCAAATTTACCTAAGAAAAGATGTTGACGCTGACGCTATCGCTATACATTATGCAGGTGACTTAGATAAGCTTTAAAGTAACACTATTACAGTGCTCTCTTATTTATGTTTTTATTCAAACGAAATTCTTTAACAACACCGACAAGGGTATACTAAATTCGTTTTGTTCATATATAACTTACGATGCTGTTTCTAATTCGATGTCCGAGTCATCAAATTCGCATTTATTCTTTGTGCACATCAACATTGTAAGTCTTTCAAAAAATTTTGACAAGCTCAACCTGTTTCTGAGCCAGCTCCCAAGAAAAGTTGATGTTATATGTTTAAGCGAAACTCGCCTTAAAACTAATAAAATTAACAGTGTTCAACTACCAGGGTACGACCTTTTCTGCAATAATTCAGACACAGCTGCGGGTGGTTCGGCAATCTTCGTGAATAAGCAACTTCGTGCTAGTGAAATACCTGAACTTAAGCTAAACGTAGTAGATACTGAGGATGTATGGATTAAAATAAGCAGCAAGGAACACAAACACTCTTTAATAATAGGTTCGATTTACCGGCACCCTCGTAATAACCTTTTTAATTTTGAATGCGCATTCGCCAAATCAGTTAAATCATTAAATGACAATCAAAAGTATCTAATTTTCGGTGACTTCAACATTGATTACAAAAAAGTGAACAACACCATCAGTATCTCGAATTACGCAACCCATGTAAACAATCTTGGCTGCACCCAGTTAATTGACAAGCCCACTCGCGTTTGTGAAACCACAAGCACAGTAATAGATCACTTATATGCCAACTCATTGTTTACTAGAGACATACTTGCGGCGGTAGTTCAGCATGATATTTCAGACCACCTCCCGATCTTTGCCAAATATAAATTCACTAACGTCAAAAAAAAGGATGACAAACTTTTCACCAGAAAATTTTCACCCGAGAACGTTGAGCTGTTTTTAGCTAGCCTTAACTCGGAGCTTGCTAACAATCAAGTTAAGTTCGATTACAACCTAAATTATCTTATTGAAATCTTATGTAAATTTACCAACAAGTTTTTTCTGCTCAATTCGCTAACTCGCAAACAATATAGAGTATCAAAAAAACCTTGGATTACAAAAGGTTTACTTACTTCAATTAAGCATAAAAACAAACTTTATGCGCATTATCTCAACAAGAAATGTCCGATCTTGTTTACTAAATATAAGAAATATCGTAACAAACTCTCGCACATTAAGGAAGCCTCCAAACAAAATTATTACAGCGGTCTTCTAAATAATAGTACTAGCTCGAGCGACACCTGGAAAAGCGTTAATATGATATTGAACAAACAGAAACCAACATCCTCCATATTACAGGCCCTCAAAATTAATGATAACATATCATCGGATCCAGCTGAAATTTGCGAATCTTTAAACAAGCACTTCGTAAGCATTGGAAAGAAATTGTCATCTAGTCTAAACAATCAATCTACTAATCACAAACAGTACATGGGGAAAAGGCTCTTGCATTCTGTTGTGCTGAACCCAACTGATCAATATGAAATTGCTGCAATAATAAGTAACCTCAATGATCGCAAATCGTCAGGGTATATAGATATTCCTGTTACTTTAATCAAGCACGCAAAGCACCTCATTGCTCCTTTTATGACCAAAAGTTTCAATATTTGCTTGGACTCTGGTAACTATCCTGACATTCTTAAGATTGCCAAAGTTATACTTTTATTTAAGAAAGGAGACAAAACTGATGTTGGTAACTATAGGCCTATTTCTATCCTTTCTCCCTTAAACAAAGTATTTGAAATACTATTACATAGACGCTTGATAAACTTTTGGGAAAAATCAAAGGTGTTATCTAAATTCCAATTTGGTTTTCGGAAAGACAGATCAACAATTGACGCTATAACCTTATTATACGAAAAAATTTTATGGTACAGAGATAATAATTTTCCTGTATGTAGTATTTTCTTAGATTTTGCTAAAGCATTCGACTCCGTTAACCACCAAATACTACTCAGTAAACTTGAACATTATGGACTTAGAGGAATATCTCTAGACCTAGTTACATCGTATTTGACAAACAGAAAACAATACACCTCCATAAATGGGAGACATGATTCGCCACTTCTTCCCGTCGACACAGGTGTCCCGCAAGGTAGCGTGTTAGGTCCATTATTTTTTTTAATATATATAAATGATCTGCCAAATAGCGTAAATTCTGACACAATTTTGTATGCAGACGATGCTGTTATAGTATGCAAAGACACCTCTCTCCCACGACTACAAGCATACACAAAACTACAAATTGATAATGTACTTAACTGGGCAGCTAACAACAAACTATGTATAAACTTCAAAAAAACGCAGTGTTTACTGTTATCTAATCGAACCACCCGTGGCAAGGTAAAAGAATCATTTTACATCAAAGTAGCCAGCTCGTCGCTGGAGGTTAATACTGTGGCCAAATATTTAGGTGTCTTAATCGACAATCAATTGTCCTGGAAAAATCAAATTATTGCCGTAGCAAATAAGTTGTCTATAGTTACAGGTATACTAGGTAAATTGAAACGTTATGTTCCACAAAATGTCCTAAAAACCGTATATTATAGTATTGGTTATCCACACCTACTGTACGGGATCTTAAATTGGGGAAACGCGGCTAAAAAGTACCTGAATGTCATTCAGGTTCAACAAAACAAAATAATTAAGATTCTAACCAAATCGTCTACCCTCAGATTTAGATTAGCTCCGCTGTACAATCAGCTATCCTTGCTGAAAATCCCTTTCATATACAAAGCTGAAGTCTGTAAATTTTTTTATCGCTATACTAACAATGTTTTACCTGTTTGCCTTAAAGATTTGTTCATGTCAGTATCTGATATTCATAGCCATCAGACCCGACACGCATCTAAAAAATATTTCTCAATTCCTCGAAGTAATAAATCATTGACTCAACGTTCTATTACAATTGCTGGTACTAAAAAATGGAATTCCTTACCAAATAATTTACAAATCCTGGTCAATCGTAGTAAAACAAATTTCAATCGGAAAATCAAGAAATATTTCATATTACAACAAAATTGCACTTAGATTCTAACCATTTTTCTACAATTCCAAATTATTCTTGTTCCTTATCTAGCTTATTTTGTGCATACTAATACTCTTCAGTTAATGAAAGTTGTTACCTTGACTATTGTGATTACTCATTATTTAATATTGCATGACTTACGATTAGTTCATTTTGATTTTGATATGTTTTCTTTCTCCGATTTAATTACCTCTCCGTAAACTCTTTCCTGTATTTTTCAAATTATTATTATGCACTTAGATTCAAACCACTTTCCTATTAATTTCATATTATTATTGTCCCTTATTTACCCTGTTTTGTGTTTACAAATACTCTTCAGTTGATGAAAGTTGTATTGTGTTTACTTATTATTAATATTGTTTATCTCGTGATTAGTTCCTTTTCGAGTTGTCCTTTATTTTTCATATGTTTTTTTCTTTGTTGCTATTATTACCTCTGTTTGTGATTATTACAACTGTTTACGTGAACGTGAATTATAGTTTTCTTATGCTGTAAGAAAACTGTGAGAGGCTGCAGACTAGACGACCGTGCCAATTTCTACTGCTGAGATTGGACAATAGGTCATTTCGCAATCTCTCACAGGATGGACCATGCAGATATAAATGAAAATTAAACTGTTGATATATTTTTTATTTTTCTTTGTTGTTGCGTCTATCCAAACAAAAATAAATGCACTTGCCCTGGTGCTCATTTCTCCAGGTGCCCATTTGCCCCAAATATTAATTTTTTCCAACAGCTAATTTGCCCCAAGTCCCCATTTATTTCGATGCCCATTCGCCCTGAGTGCTTTTTAGCCATTTGCCCGGTGCCCATTTGCCTAATGTGCCCATTTGCCCCAAGTGTCTGTTTACCCTAAATTCTCCATATCTCCAAATGCCCATTTGCCATAGTGCCCAATATTTTCCCAAATCCCCATTTGCCCGGGGCCCATTTTCCCCAAATGTCAATTTGCCCTAAGTGCCTAATTCTCCGGGACCCAAATGTCTGGGATTTTGCATTTGTCCAGATCCCGTACTGTCTAATTGGGTCATCCTTTTTTTAGGATTTTGCATTTGTCCAGATCCCGTGGTACTGTCTAATTGGGTCATCCTTTTTTTAGGATTTTGCTGACGCAGCCGCAAAATCCTCAGCGTCCTAAAAAAAAGACCACCATGTCACGTCATTCATCCTTGATGATATACCATTAACAAGCGTAAACATTTTTCGATTGCTCAAATAACTATTAAACAACTGAAATGTTATTCCACGAATTCCATACAATTGCATTTTTTTAAACAAAATTTCATGATCAACAGTGTCAAATGCCTTGGCAAGGTCAAGAAATAGCCTACTGAACAAATTATTTTCCTATCATCTATACTTTTTATAATTTCACTACAAATTTTAGATACACCCATAACCCAAATCAATTTTAAAATGAATGCTAAAACACGTTCGAAAAAGCAAATCGTTTACAGTATCCTACAAAAAGGACTACCCCTACTGGTGGTCTTTTTTTAGGACGCGTTTCGTTTTACGCATTTAAAATTGATTTTGGTTTGGTTGCGGTTGGAAAATCGATCATTTCCGGTGTTTATTGGCTATAACTCATCATAATGGAGCTGACAAATAATGCTAAAACACGTTCGAGAAAGCAAACCGTTTACAGAATCCTAAAAAAAGAACTACCCCTACTGGTGGTCTTTTTTTAGGACGCGTTTCGTTTTACGCATTTAAAATTGATTTTTGGTACCTTGCGGTTAGAAAGTTTAGTAGCTTAGTTAGTAGCATATTTATCCTCCTATCACGAGAAAGCGATCAATGCGCTATACGAGCTCGCTTAGGAGTTGCCAGCCATCTGTCTACCACACCAAGATGGGGGAATCCCGCTAAGTGCCTTTCTCAACGGCACAACAAGTAAACTTGCCGACTTGTTCTCCACATTGTCCCTTTAATGCTGAGCGTCAAGCAGGGAAGCTGTGAATACCAATTTTAAAGTCATTGGTTTGACCCGACTCGGAATCAAACCCGAGTCTACAGCACAAGAGACAGACGCTCCATGCCACTCGGCCATTTGAGCTGTTTTAAATCGATCATTTCCGGTGTTTATTGGCTATAACTCATCATGATGGAGCTGACAATGCTAAAACACGTTCGAAAAAGCAAACCGTTTACAGGATCCTAAAAAAAGGACTACCCCTACTGGTGGTCTTTTTTTTAGGACGCTGAGGATTTTACGGCTGCGTCCGCAAACTGGTGGTCTTTTCTTTAGGACGCTGAGGATTTTACGGCTGCGTCCGCAAAATCCTAAGAATCCTAAAAATAGGACTGCCGGTCTAATTCGGTCTCATGCAGTCTTATAAACGGTTTCTTGCGATTCTATTCAGTCTAATATGCGATCTTATATAATCGGTTCTTGGCGGTACCACATGGTCTTATGAATGGTTCCATGTGGTATCCTTTGGTCCCATAGGTCTCATGCGGTCTTACAAATAGTTCCATTCGATCCCATGCGGTTTTTGGTTTTTGATTAATGCAATGCAACCACATCAGTGTTGCCAGATTGGGCTACTTCTGGCCAATTGGGCTACTTTCATATCGACTTGGCTCCAAAAAATGTGGGTTGGCGACTTGCGACTTTTTGGGCTACTTTTAGTCTTAAATTGGGCTACAAATTTATTTTTGGGCTATGTAGTTTTCACCTACAAATTGTTTTGGATTGAAAGTTTGGTTGTTAGCTGGAAGCGTGGAACTAAGCGGAGTCATCATGTTTGTGCAGCGCACTCCGCATAATTATGCTAATATGATGAATCGCAATTGTGGGATTTCTTCATGATGTCATAATAAGCTTTAGTAAAAATGAGTTTCTTCAATTTCTTGATTTCCGTCGCATATCTAGTGAAGTGAAGTCAAGGAGCACGAAGCCCAACGAAATAGATAGGCTAGGCCTATTCTGATGAGTTTCCAATAAGATAGATATACAGTAAGGGGGAAAGGGGCTAAGGTAGGGGTGTAGTGGGGGGGGGCCCACTTTTTGAAAGATGCGCAGGATTTTGGTGTTCATTAGGTGGCTAGGCCTAATAGGTAGGCAGTATAGGCAGTAAGTTTTGCAGGTGCGTTTCCCCACTTCTTATTTTGGCACTACACCCCTGGGCTAAGGCCACACTGTCACTGTCAGCATTTTGTTGCAAAGTACGCTACCGGCATAGTAGTCAAAAACTTTTGCATTTTTTAGCTAAGTTGTAGGTGTTTCGCTCTAAATTTCTTTAATTAGGCCTATTAGGTTACTGCAGTACTGCACGTAGGCCTACCGTTGACGTGCGAGGCAGCGGACAATGGGCAAATGGGCGAAGTATAATAAAGAGTTTAATGATACATGGTGTTACGGTGAGATATTGCTTATTGCCTTCACTTTGTCTTCGTAGCTGCTTCGCTTTGACGTACTAGCCTTTGTGACGCCGCTTTGACGTATTAGCCTTTGTGACATAACAGCGGTAGCATTGTGTGTTGAAAATCTTCTTTCTGCGTTGCATTTTAGTTAATTCAGATGGCAGGCTGGCAGCTAGTCTTAAAAGCATTTTGTACTGTGTTTATGGGCTGTTAGTGTGAGCGTTGTTGTAACATTGATCGTTGAGCATGCAGAGTAGGCTACGCAGTTTCGTGAGTTGGAGGCGCTCATTTTATGTTGCATTGATGCCGAGCGATTCTGTAGCAATTGTTATTGCCTTAACCTGTTAGTCTAGCTAGTTAGCTACATTTTCAGATTTGACCAGACTGGCATAACTGGTTTGGGTCCGGTACTGTAGTATTTACTTAGGCTTAAAATTGTGTTTTCATATTTCTCCTTGCTTATCTTTTGCAGGATAACGCACGAGTTGTATTTTAACGTTTCTTAAGTTCGAACGTTTTCGTGGTAGTTCTTTGGTTCCGTGCGAATTTAAGTTAACTGACGCGCTGTGCCTGACTGACTCGGGGCCGCAATAAAACGTCGAGGTCGTAAGATTGTGGTTGAGGTGCAGACTTAGGTACGAGTAGCGTCGGGCGTTGAAGCAATAGTCGTTAAAGCTGCAGACAGAGTGGAACCCCTTGACTCTGAATGCAACACATGGTTAAAGGAAAATCAATTCAAACAATGTTTACAACCCAAAGACCAGGGAACAAAAGCATATTGTACTCTATGTCAAGTTGACTTGAGGGCCCACATGAACGATCTTGTTAAGCATGCTACTACTGTGAAGCATAAAAAGAACGCAACCGTTCTTCAAAAACAGCCTAGCGTAAGAAATGTTTTCCCCGCAAGAAGTGATAAGATTTCGCGGACTGAAATCCGTCTGGCACTTCATGTGGCATGTCATTCTGCCATTCGCTCAGTGGACCACTTGAGTGAAATAACAAACTATGCTATAGCTAGTACTTCTACTGCTGCTCGTCAAGAGGGTCTGCGCCTGCATAGAACTAAATGCAGTGCTTTGATAAAAAAAAGTTATTTCTCCTTCATTTTTGAAAGATCTCGTAACTGATATGAAGGAAGTATCATTCTCGATTATAGTTGATGAATCAACTGATGTTGCTTGCATCAAACACTTATGTATTTGTGTTCGTTATTTTAGCAACAAACTCGGTAGAGTTGTTTCGCAGTTTTGCGGCTTGGTGCAAGTCACCAGCACAACCGCAGAAGTGCTGTATAAGCATGTCAAAGATTTTTTGAAGACTGTTGGCATTGATATTCAAAATTGCATGGCGATAGCCACAGATGGGGCATCGAATATGTGTGGCAAGCATAACTCTGTTTATGCTCTAATGAAGAAAGACTTGCCAAACCTCTTATTATTTAAATGTGTTTGTCACTCACTACACCTTGCCTGTTCACATGCTTAAGAAGAGCTGCCCTCAAACTTACATTATTTGCTTCGGGAAACTTACAACTGGTTTCATCGGTCTTCTCTGAGGCGCCAAAGTTATATGGATATCTATAATTTAATCAACGATGGCAATCAACCACTTCAGCTTATACCCTTGTCTGAAACTCGCTGGCTCGCAAGAAGTAATTCTGTTAAGCGAGTATTGAGTCAATGGCATAGTCTTAAAGCCCATTTTCAGCTTGTGTCATCATCATGTGACAAATATTTATCACGTGAACTTTGTCGTATGTACACTGACCATGCAAATGAGCTTTACTTCACATTTTTGAAATCAATTTTGTCAGAATTTGAGATGCTCAATCTTTTATTCCAAAAAGACAATGTTGACTTTGCAAAGCTTTTTAATGAACTGGAAGGTTTGGCACTATCTATGTTGAGAAGAGTGATCATTCCACAATACGTAAGTCTTGATATTGACATGAACTTTGATAGCATATGATTGCCTCTTCAAATGGTTGACTACGGATATGAGTTCAGTCAATTGATGGAAACGAAGAGAAGTCAAGGCGAGATCTCCCAGGAAGCAGACATTGAGGTGAGGAGTAGGTGCAAAGCATTTCTTGTGAGAGTTTGCAAGGAGTTGCTTTCTCGCATGCCTGATAACTTGACTCAACTAAAGAAAGTGAGCAATTTGTCTCCTTCTGTATGCTTGAGTCAGGTCCGCCCTCCGTTCAGAAACCTTCCACTAGAATTTGCAAAAACGCAAAGTTTGGAAAAAATTGAAAACCAATGGAGAAACCTTCTGAACGTGGACTGGTCATCAATGTATGGCAAAAAAGCATTGGAGGATTACTGTAGCTTTTGGGCCAAGGTGTACGAGTTCAAAAATGCTGCGGGTGAATTTACGTTTAGAGATCTTGGACAATTTGCGCTCACTATCTACAGCATGCCAATAAGTAATGCTTTAGTTGAGTGAGTTTTCTCAAGAGTTTCAGCAGTTAAAACCAAACTGCGAAATCGCATGGGACTCCAACTTTTGTCAGCAATCTTGAGAATCCAAACATCAGTTGCAGCAAGAGAATCCAAACATCATTGCAGCAAACATCATTATTAAATTTGTTAGACGTACGGTGCGGAACATGGTGTTTAATCACAAGTCCAATTTGAAAACCAGGCAGGAGTCGGACCCCAAATTAGCTCTCACTGAATCTCTTACCAAGAGGCGACTTCGTTTAGTGGAACAAACCAGAGAATCATTTGGGTTCAAAAATGTATGGACACTTAAAGGATCCGTGTTCTGCAAATTCATGGGACAAAAGCATCTTATTGATGATTTTTGTGACATTAATAGGATAAGATTTCCTGATTCCAGCAAAGTAAACTATTAAGTTGTAACCTCGACCATTAACCAGCTTCAAACAACTTACGTCACATACAGAAGTCCCCGAGACCTGCTCTTTCACTTCTAGCCCCTTAGCCTAAATAAAAATACTGATTATTTTGAAATTTAAGCTTAACTTAGTTTTGCATTGTGTAGCTTGACTGTTTGTTTTTTATTTTATTTTTCTAAACCTGTAGCCTATTTGTTTTTTTCATGCCCTTTTCCGAGCTGTTGTGTGGTAATTGTCAAAAAATTATAAAAACTAAGCAAAAATCAACTGAATGTAAACTCTGCTCCCTTCATAATTCATTTCATAATCAATGTGCTAATATATCATCTTATAGTAATAGTCCATTGCACTCAGAACCTAAAAAAGAGTCATTTTGCTGTTCCTGTAGCCCCAATAACAGTAGTAGCCATGCAGCTAATCTATCCGGCTTGGATTTGGACGCTACTCATTTGAATACACTATTTAATAACATTTGTGTGGATGTAAGTGATGAAGATTTAGAGAACCTTCATTTTAGCAATATTGATGAGCAGTCTGTCGATGTGTCTTCAATTAAATCCCTAGCATTTAACAACACTTCAACATCTATTTCTGTAATGTGTGTCAACATGAGATCTCTGGCTAACTTGCAAAATTTTTCCAAACTTGAGGCACTAATTTATAGCATGGAGTTGAAACCCGATATAATTTCCATTACTGAAACATGGACAAGACCATATGCTTCTGGCCCTTACAATAGCTTGTGTGGTTACAATTTTGTATCAAATTGTAGGAAGTTGTCTATGGGAGGTGGAGTTGGCATTTATGTGAAGAGTAGCATTAACTTTTCAATAATTGATAATTTAACTATCATGAAAGAAAAACTATTTGAATCCGTGTTTATTAACATTGAATTCTGTAACAAAACTCTACTAGTTGGCTGCTTGTTCAGATCGCTATCCAGTGATGTTCAAAGTAATGAAATTTTTGTAAGTACTCTGAAAAATTGTCTCAATCTTGTTAAATTTAACCAAAAATGCATCATCACTGGAGACCTAAATTATGATTTAGCTAACTGTGAAAATGAGCATGTTAACCAATTAATGCCCGTAATATGAAATATTTTAAATTTTTCAGTTCCCTTTAAATTACTGGGTGATAGTGGTTACCTGATGCCGATTTTAATGTTTTTACTTGAAATTTTATTTTTTAACCCCCTTTTTTTGACCGTATGATATATCATACGCTGGGCACTCCAGAGTGTCAACGCGTGTGGATTATTGAATGAGTTAGCTGTAGATCTTTACACAAGCACAACATACAGAGTAGTGGTTTGCCAAGTTTTACTGAAAAAAAAAAAAAATGCATTCACATTGTACAGACCAGAGGTGTACGTAGTTTAAAAATTTCAATCCGAATCCGAAGCTTTAAAATCCGAATCCAACTCCGAATCCAATTCCTGTATTGGCATTACATACAAATTACATATATACCCAATAGGCCACTAGTAGCTTATTAAAATCATTGGTTATCATCCAAAATTGAATCCGGAAAAAGCAAAAAATCACAATCCCGATCCGGATCGCAAGCAGCAGCCGGATTATCCGGTTTTTAAAATCCGGATCCGGCTCCGTTGCACACCTCTGGTACAGACCACAAAATGAAAATTATATACTACGAAAGCTGCAGTTTTTACTGGTGGTGGTTACCAACATTGTTAATTACTTCACAAGAAATGTGACAATCCATAAACTAAACACATTGTCCTAACATGCTCAAAATGCATTCGAGTGACTGCAAGCAAAAGCGGTGAGGTTTATTTGTGGTATTTCACAAAGCATGTACTTGGATGTAGTCCAATGTTGCACTTGACACACACAAAGATGGTGCATTTACCACAGACAGCACATCTTCTTTGGATATCGCTATCATTTCTATTCACCAAATGATCTATCCATCATACCTTGCAGCATCAAGAACTTGAGTTTTTGTTTTTGGCTGCGCACCTTTCTTGATTGCAATGTCAGGAGGAGAAATTCAAAAGAAATAGACCATTGTGTGCAGATCTATACAGCAACCATAGGTTCACAATACTTCCATTCAGGCAAAATCAAAAAAGTGGCCAATACTACTTTCTTGATCTGATGCGGATCCGATACAGCTCTCTCAGTTTGTCAAACAAATCGACTCCATCCATCTTTTTGTTTTGGAGCTTCATAAAGTTTGGCTGTGGAATATCGGCTTTTTTTCGTTTCCTTCTTTTGCAGTTTCCATTCTCAAAAAGCTTGCTGTCCCAGATTAGTGATCAGAATGACCTGGTTGTTATTATTCCATCTGACTAACCTGATGTTATTTCCTTCGTCGTTACTGAATAGCAAGCACCCCTCTGAGTTTTTTTGGGGTCTTCAAGAGGAGCCTTTTCAGATCTGTCACTTCGAATAGTTCCGACACAATATAACCCTTGATTAGATAAAGTATCTAACAAAGAAAGTGACGTAAAATAATTGTCCATGAAGATGCAAGATCCCTTTGGAACAAAGTCAACACAAAGATTTTCTGTCACTGATTTGCGTTATGGTTTTCCGGAAATCCTGTCACAACCTATGTAAGGATGGAATTTGATCAAATATCCTTCCGGGCTTGTTAGACACCAAAATTTGAAACCATATCTAACTGGCTTTCCTCTAATGAATTGTTTCATTAAATGATGACCATAAAAAGGCTCCATTGCCTTATCTAATTAGTAGCTGTCACCCAAAAGCAAACCAAACTGCTGAAAGGAATTATTGAAATGATCAAAAATAGGTTAAATTTTGTAATCTTTCTCATTGGAGTAATTTTCATGTTGTCATTGAAATGCAAATATTGATGGATTTTTTCAAGCGTTGAAGGGTTTTGATCAGAATATAGGATGTTGAATATTTCTTCAGCATCCTTTTCTAGTTGTCAACAATTTTTTCTTTGCCATTTGCTTTTGCAGTATTTATTTAGTTGTTTTTTTTTATTTAGTTGCATGCTTATATCCTCCTATCACGAGAAAGCGATCAATGCGCTATACGAGCTCGCTTAGGAGTTGCCGGCCATCTGTCTACTACACCAAGATGGGGGAATCCCGCTAAGTGCCTTTCCCAACGGCACAACAACGAAACGGCTTGTTCTCCACACTGTCCCTTTCCTGCTGAGCGTCAAGCAGGGAAGCTGTGAATACCAATTTTAAAGTCATTGGTTTGACCCGACTCGGAATCAAACCCAAGTCTACAGCTCAAGGGACAGACGCTCTGTACCACTCGGCCATCTGAGCAGTAGGCCTATCTGGTATAAAGTAATTGATGAAGTTATCTACAAAACACCATTTTATCAAAAATAAAGTAAATAACTAAAGGTTCAATAAATAAAGAGACCTGATAAGCTAACCACTAACCAGTTGGTTACAAAAGTACATGTTTAGTGGTATAAACACTGAGCATTTTGTATATATAGTCAATAGTTAGTTATTCTGTACATGCTGTAGCTTATCACTACAATCGTTGTTATTGGCATCTTGTAAGATTAGCCAGCTGGCTGCACTTTTCAGCTTCAGGCTAAAAAAAAGACACCGCAAAACCAGTGTACGGTAACCTAGCCTTCCAGTTCGCCTATTTCAAAATAAGCAATCAGCAGACCAGTAAGTCAAAATCACTTTGCAACGCAAGCATGCTAAGTAGATACTAAGAATAAGTTACGCTTGTACACCAGTTACTTCCCAACGTATGATATATCATACGAAAAAATTCTTTCGTGTATACGAAACAAAATATAAAAGCTAAAATCCAAACTTTAGTTGGAAGTATCCAACACTACACTGACTACCTAAAAACTACCGAGAAACTTGGAATAACTGTTTCAATATATGTAAAAGAACGCGTTTTTTGAAGCCTACCCCTATAATATTCAATTGTGAAAATTTGTCAACTTAAATGATAAAATTTACCCTACTTTCGCATACTTTGCAAAACCGTCTTTTTTGGTAAGTCTAATACAACTCTTTCCCAGAAATAATCCATTACAGGTGATAACCTAGGTCATTTTAGTAAGGATTTATTTGTTTTTTAAAAGGGCGCTTTTGCGCATGAATATTCATACGCTGGGCATTAATGGGTTAATAACTTCACTGAAATTATGTTTGAAAACTGTTACTCTCCCTTAATAAACAAGCCAACGCGTATAACTGATTTGTCCGCATCAGTGTTGGATCATATCTGGACTAATATATATGATGAATCCATTAAATCGGGTATTATCACCAGTCCCATATCTGATCATTTGCCTGTTTTTATGTGTCTCAATTGCGATAGTCAGCCAAAATCTCCCAATCCAAGTTTAACCAGATGTTTTTCATCAACAAATATAAATAAATTTAACAGTCTACTTGAAAATATTGACATTAGCTTAATTTTAAATGAAACTCGCCCAAATTCTGCTTTTAAACTTTTAATGGAAAGTTACTCTCAAGCTTTTAGTCAAAGTTTCCCATTAAACGTTTTTCCTCCAAATAATATCAAATTTAATAAACCATGGTATGATGATGAGTTGCACCAGCTTATGTTGAACAAATACAAATTGTTCAAAAAATTTATTCGCAAAAAGTCACCAACTCTTAAAGCTAAATACAATATGACTCGAAATGTATATTTCCACACCTTGCAAGCAAAGAAGAGTAATTATTATGCCTTGCTATTTGAAAAAAACAAATTTAATATGAAAGCAACTTGGAAAACTATAAACAAATTGCTTGGAAAAGGAAAAGTATCTTCCTGTTCTTCCCTTGTGGTTGATAACCAACTGACTTCTGACTCTCTTGCTATAGCTAATTACTTTAATAATCATTTTGCAAGCATTGCCAGCAAGTTGGTTGACAATCTTCCCCCTTCATTGCATAATTTTAAGGAATATCTCGGAACATCCTCTGCTGATTCCATGTACTTAAACCCTACATCTCTGTTGGAAATAAAAAATATATTACTAGAATTAAAATCAAAATCCAGCTATGGAATTGATGAAATCCCATCATCAGTTCTGAAAAGTACCCCTGATAACATACTACAAGCTCTATCTCATACCTTTAATCTTTCTTTAAGTTGCGGAGAATATATTTCAGCTTTTAAAATTGCAAAAGTCGTTCCAATGTTTAAAAAAGGTAACCCAACTGAGGTGAATAATTATAGGCCAATTAGTTTGCTTCCAGTAATGTCAAAAGTATTGGAAAAAATAATGCACCGTCGTGTAACTTCGTGTTTGACCCAACAAAATTTCTTTTTTAAATTGCAATTTGGTTTTCGAAAGAATCATTCCACTAGTCTTGCTAATACCTTGCTTACTGAGTACATAGTTGAAGCGTTTGAAAATCGCAAGAAAGTTTTGGGTGTATTTTTAGATCTTTCTAAGGCTTTTGATACTATAGATCATAACATACTTTTACATAAGTTAAAACATTGTGGCATTAGAGGATTAGCCAATGATTGGTTTCAAAGTTATTTAAGTGGTAGAACTCAAATGGTTGAGCAACAAAACGCTTGCTCCCAAGTTAAATCAATTCAATTTGGAGTTCCACAAGGTTCAATAATAGGTCCCCTTTTATTTCTAATTTATGTCAATGACTTTCACAATTGCATAGCCGCTGGTGATATGATAATGTTTGCAAACGATACGAATATATTTTTCACTGGAAGAAACTATGAAACAATATATGATCGTGCAAACAAGCAATTATGTAATATTGATCATTGGCTCATTGTCAACAAGCTGTCACTAAACGTTGAAAAGACGAACCATGTAGTATTTAGAACTCCAAATTCTAAGCCCCCTTCCAATAACCTCACCTTACTTATAAGAAACAAACGCATCAACAGGGTAACCTCTAGCAAGTTTTTAGGTGTAATTCTTCATGAAAATTTAAGTTGGAAACCTCACATGTATACAGTACTTAAAAGGCTTCGCATAAGCTTGGGTGTTGTTAGAAAGATATCATCATACCTTAATCGCAGTGCTCTCATTATGTTGTATCATTCTATGTTTAACTGCCACATTTCCTATTGTGTAACGACAGGGTGTTTCGGAAATAAAACTGTCATACTAAATTTACAACGCTCAGCAAATAAATTTATAATGCTAATTAATGGATTGAATTTTAGAGATTCAGTCAAACAAGCAATGGTGCAAAGTCACTTATTGTCTGTTGAGCAAACGTTGGAATTTGAGATAGCTTGCTTTATAAAGAGATATAATAAAAGCCTTTTGCCACCTTGTTTCGATGATTTTTTTCAAACCAACAGCATAAATAGTTCAGCAGAAAATATCACTAGAAGTACCAGAAGCAGCTCTAATCTCTACCCTAAATTTTGTAGAATAAATGTTACGAAACAATCAATGAAATATAAGGGACCGTTAATCTGGAACAAAATCCCCCTTGATATAAAGCGGCTAAAATCGTATCGAAACTTCCGCAAGCATATTCGTTCGCATATTATCTCCCTCAACCAAAAATAACTCCCACTCCACTCGCTAAGACTTTTTTCCTTTTTTATCGAGAATGCATACTGCTCCGTCTTTTTTTCTTTTTCAGAACCTGAATTCGGTGGAATTAATATAGTAACAATTGACAAATCATTAGAAGAAAACTGTAGAGAATCACAAGACGAAGCAGCGTTATATTCCGAAATAGCATACTACGAGTTGAACATTATATGGACAGAAATTAAATTTTGTATTGCTAAAAGAGAACTCTGTAGACTACCGAACGGAAGGGACAATTAAGGATGATTTATTTTTAATAAGAATTTGCATACTAGTAGTATTATTAATACGGAAGGTTCTTGGTTTAATGGCATGAAAATCTATAGGTTGCACTGCTTGTGTAATGTGTATGTTTTGTTTTTTATTTTCTGTTTTCGTGTTGTTTTTTTAGGTGCAGCGACCGTGCTAATTTTTTTTTAAACGCTTTAGTTCTATATTTTTATCTTGAGCATGTTCAACGTATAACGTTTTGTCGCTGTTTCCTTATTTTTAACCAAGCTGTTTTTTGTGTTGATGATGGCGTTGTTTTATGGTTAAAAATAAAAAAATCCTACTACTACTACTACTACTACTAAAAAAGTGGGAAAATGTTACTCGACTTACAAGTCAACCCCCCATCATCGATGCTTAAGTATGATAGTTCCATCTATGAAAGTGAAGTTTCAGCAGATGATGATGAAATTTTAAGCAGTCTTGCTTCTTCAAATGACAGGCCTAATATGTAACGCGATGTTGGTAACTACAGTACAACCATGGTACAACAGTGCTCTTCAACCGGTGTGCGCAATGCATCAAAGATACATCACACACAGAGGTCCGAATATTGGAGTGAAGGAAGCGAAGAATAGTGATGTTAATATGAAAAATACTTTTTGGTTGCCGCAACAAGATAGCCCCGTGGCCGTGGGACTATCTTGCTACGGCAAGTCGGCAACCAAAAAGTATTTTTCGCATTGACATCAGCATTCTTCACTTTCTTCAGTCCAATATTCGGACCTCTGTGTGTGATGTACAAAGGAAAGGCAGACTAACTAAACTTGGCAATCCTGTAGCATGTGCAACAACAATCACGTCCTGCCATGGCTGCCATTCCTACTTAGTTTAAGTATAATTGTCATGACGTACGGTAGTAATGTCTAATGACCAAGTTTTTCAGTGACATGATTTTTAATACGCATAAAATTTCACCAACTTTGAAATTTTAAGCACACCGATACCTTTTATATGTTGTAACAGTGTTTGTATTTTCTTTGCAGTTAGCCTTCTTTGTAAAAATCCAGTGTGATATAGGGCCTAAAAGAGTTTCATATTTTCGGTAATAGGCCTATTGATTATATCGGTACCGGTAGTTAGGATTTGGCGATGCTGTTTCTTTATTTATTTATTTATTTTTTTTTTTGTGAATGTTTTGGTGGCCTCACTTTTTTTTTCAAAACTCTAGGTAGTAGGTTGTGCAACCAAGCATCCTAGTTATTGCTTAACTATGCTTTTCATTTTGTTGCACAAACCTTTTTCTGGTACAGAACCTTTTTCTGGATCATTAAAAGTGCAATAGCCAAGAAACTCAAGCAATTTCAGAAACCTATAACATCTGGTCCGGAAAAATGCCCGGTATACTTGCGTCTCCAGTGGTTGGGGTCTATTTCTACGAAATTTGAAAAGCAAGTGAAAGCCGCCGTGAGCAACTGCTTCTTTGCCGTGGAGCCACGTATCATCTTTAAAACCAAGGAACTGGTTCCAGCCACCAAGAAAGATGTACTACCCGCCCATCAACAAAGCAATGTTATCTACGAATATTCATGCCACTGTGATAGTCGGTATGTGGGTCGTACATCCCAAAGGTTGCTGGACAGAATCAACCAACATATTCCAAAGTCAATCAGAAACGCCAATTCCATTTTGAAACGTAGCCTCCCATCACGTGCTTGTAAGTCCTCCACCCCTAACCCCACCCAGACTTGTGATTCGGCAATTGGGCTCCATCTCCTTTTAAACGCTTCATGTGCTAAACATTATCACCAAGACAGATTCCGCATTCTCGCCAGAGGTCGCTCTTCCTTCCATCTCTCTGTTTTGGAATCCATTTTTATTAAAACATCAAATCCCGACCTTTGCAGGCAAAAAGAATTTGTTTACAGTCTTAAGATCTATCGCTGATTGACGCGTCGAAACAGCTGATCAGACTGGCCAATCAGTGCTTTTCCGCCTCCTTTTTCTCTTTTCTTTTTCTCTTTCTTTCTCTCTGTTGATACATAAGACTTGCATTTTAGTTTACTGATTTCTGACGATCTTCTCCCGATGAGTGTCAGACGAAAAGCTTCGAGATGAAATCACTATACTTTGCTATACTAAAACCTTTTTCTGTTCCGTGTTGGCATTTTTTTCACTTCAACCCGAGTTGTTGGCGGTCGGAAATAAAAGAAAGATTGATTGATTGATTGTGTCTCAGCGTTTCTCAAAGTGGGGGTCGCGACTCACCGGTGGGTCGCAGAAATGTGGCTGGTGGGTCGCGGCGTGAATATTATAAAATTTTTGAAATCATTAAATTTTTTTACGCATTGCATCCAAAGTTTATATAGTTGCTTGTTGTCAGTTTTTCTCGCTCGATAACACGAAGGTACTGCAGTAGGAGTGGCGAAAGTGGCAGCAATACAGCATACAATAGATCATGCATTGCATTGGCAACGCAGTAAATGCATCAAACTCTTTTTAGATTCGTTCCTTTATATATGAAGTGATAAAGATTGCCCTTGCATTGAACCTTCGTTTTTTTTCAAAATATAACGAAATACCAGATGAAAGCCAAGCGTGTCAAAAATAAATTTCGAAATTAGGTCGCGAGTAGTTTCATTTCATTTAAATGTTGCTCGCATTATAAGGTGAATGTTTAAGCAGTCTTCTTCGTTTGGAGCAGATGCAGATGCTAAAACCAAACTATATGCTGAGGCACTGCCAGGTCACCATGTTGTTAAAACAACAGCGAATATAGGCCTACAAGCGGAAGCAAACTCACTCCTCTCACGCCCCTCGACAACGTATCGTTTCGACCAGCAGAAACTCTTTCTTTGTTTTTTTCTTATTTAGTCATATATTTATCCTCTTTTGCGAGAAAGCGACGGAAGTGCTATACTAGCTCGCTTAGGAGTTACCAGCCACCTGTGACCTGTCTACCACTTAAAGGTGGGGGAATCCCGCTAAGTGCCTTTCCCAGTAGCACAACAAGAAATCTTGCCGGCTTGTTCTCCACAATAGCACTCTTATGCTGAACGTCAAGCAGGGAAGCTGTAAATACCAATTTTAAAGTCATTGGTTTGACCCGACTCGGAATCGAATTCCGAGTCTACAGCTCCAAAAGCAGACGCTCTACCACTCGGCTGTCGGAGCTTTCGACTGATACGAGTGCGAAACCGCGTCATTTATTAGCTAATTGAGGACATATTATGTCAATCTAATTTTTATTACCTCTTGCTTCAGTCTGTCCGGTGGGTCGCGAAAATATTTCATTTGACTTAAGGAGTTGCGACTACACAAAGTTTGAAAACCTATGGTCTAAATAGATATAGCCTTACCAATACTAGAAACTTTTACGTTCATCATTATCGGTTTTGCAGAAGGTAAGCATTGGTATCAACCACACAAACGGTAACCATGTTTGAGTTAAGTTAATCAGCTTCTTATTCACGTAACTTTACGTTGCTACTAAAATTGGGCTATTTTATTAGGTGATTGGCTACTTTTTTGGCTACTTTAGGAAAAATATCTGGCAACACTGAATCACATAGATTTTGATCGCACCATAGTTCTCTATAATATGGTTGTACAACTCTTTTTCTTCTTTTTCTCTTTTTTATCTTGTCACGCTTCAATGAGAAGGTACGGAAGTAGAATTCCCACGATATTTTAGTACAGTAATGCCGCAACCACAGGTGTAATAACAAACAATATTTAGGAAGAAGTGTGGGGGGAGGAGTGAGGAAGTGCGTTGGGGTGAGGGGAAGTGTAAAGGGAGGTGGGAGAAGTGTGGGGGAGGTGTAAAAAACGTGTTGGGGGGGGTGAGGGAGATGTGGAGAAAGGTGTGAGGGTGTTGGAGTGTGGGGAAGGTGAAGGGAGATGTGGGGCAGTGGGAAAGTGAGAGTTGTGGGGGGATGTGTGGGAAGTACTGAGGGAGGTGTGGAAAAGTGTGCTGGGGTGTGGGGAGATGTGGGAAAGTGTTGGGGAAGGTGAGGAAAAGTTTGGGGGGTTGGGGTCAGGGGAGTTGGGTCAGGGAAGTTGGAGTCAGGGGGACTGGGGTCGGGGGTGTTGAAGTCGGGGGGTGGCATCAGGGGAGTTGAAGTAGGGGGGTTGGGGTCGGGGGAGTTGGAGTCAGGGGGGCTGGGGTCGGCAAAATTTGGGGTCGGCAGAGTTGTGGTTGGGGAGTGGGGTCAGAAAAGTTGGGATCTGGGGGTTGGCATTGAGGGGGTTGAGGTCGGGGGGTTGGAGTCAGGAGGACTGGGGTCGGCAAAGTTGTGGTTGGGGGGTGGGGTCAAAAGAGTTGGGGTCGAGGAGGTTGGAGTTGGGGGGGTTGGGGTCGGGGGTCAGGAGAATTGGGGTCGAGGGGGGTTAAGGTCTGGGGGTTGGAGTCGGAAAATTTGAGGTTGGGGCAGTTGTGGTTGGGGGGTGGGGTCAGAAAAGTTGGGGTCGCGGGGTGGAGTCAGGGGGTTGGGGTCGGCGGAGTTGGGATCAGGGGGTTGAGATCGGGGGGTTGGAGTCAGGAAAGTTGGGATCAGGGGGGTTAGGGTTGGCAGAGCTGTGGTTGGAGGATGGGGTCAGGGCCTCAGGGGAGGTGGGGTCGAGGAGGTTGGAGTTGGGGGGAGGTTGGGGTCGGGGGGGTTGAAGTCGGGGTAGTTGAAGTAGGGGGGTTGGAGTTAGGGGGCTGGGGTCAGAGAATTTGGAGTTGGGGGTCGGAGGAGTTGTGGTTGGGGGTGGGGTCAGGGGTGTGGGTTGGGGGAGTTTAGGGTTGGAAGAGTTGGGATCGGGGGGTTGGCATTGAGGAGGTTGGAGTCAAGGGGACTGGGGTCAGGGGGGTTGGGGTCGGCAAAGTCGTGGGTGGGGGGTGGGGTCAGAAGAGTTGGGGTCGAGGAGGTTGGATTTGGGAGTTGGGGTCGGGGGTGTTGGGGCCAGGGGAATTGGGGTCAGGGGGGTTGAAGTAGGGGGGTTGGGGTCAGGGGGGCTGGGGTAGGAGAATTTGAAGTTGGGGGTTTGGGATCGGCGGAATAGTGGTTGGGGCGTAGGGTCAGAAAAGTTGGGGTCGAGGGGGTTGAAGTTGGGGGGGTTGGGGTCGAGGGGGTTGAAGTTGGGGGGGTTGGGGTAGGGGGTGTTGGGGTTAGTGAAGTTGGGGTCGGGTAGGTTGAAGTCGGGGGGGTGGCGTCGAAGGGGTTGGGGTCGGGAGGTTGGGGTTGGGGGAGTTGGATTTGAGGGGTCAGGGAAGTTAGGGATTGGGGGAATTGTGGTCAGGGGGGTTGGGGTTGGAAGGTTGGGGTCAGGAGAGTTGAGGTCCAAAATCGTGACACTACCCTTCTCCCAATATTTTCCCGCTCTCCCAGATTGTCCCATATTTCTTCCCACACTTCCTCGCACCCCCCACTTTGACCCCACCCCAAAACCCTTTCCACACCTTTCCCCACATCCCAAACACATTTCGCCACACCCCAAACACACTTCCACACACCTACCCCCATTCCCCACACCACCCCATACTTTGGCACACCCCAACACACTTCCCACACCCCCAACACACCTTCCCTTACCTCCCCCCACACCCCAATACACTTCCCCACTCCTTCCATTATTTCCCCCATACTTGACCCAACTGCCCCAACTACCAAAAATTTCCCAATTCCCCCACCATCTACACTCTCCCAAAAGTAATAAAAGTTCAGGTACTGTTCTTTGAAAGCTGGTAGCCATAAAGCCATACACTGCAATTTCAAAATTAAAGAACTGAATTTTAGCATGCGGTAGGCCACAGATCCTGAACTTTTTTGATTTTAGGAAAAAAGCTGCTTTTAGAGTATTGAAAGTCAAAAGGAGGTTCAGGTAGATACAAGAAGTAAAACTTGCGAAAGTGCAACAGTTCTGTGGGTGAATGCAAAAGCTTCTTTTTTTAATCAATATTTTTGGCCATAATAAAAAATACAAAAAAGTTTAAGTCAGTAGGTGAACAGTGAAGGTGAGGTAGGGGTAGTACGCTACAGTAGGGATAGGCTGCTTGCTTGCATTGAAAAAAAGCAACAACACGGATTGAGCAGACTTGGTTCCCAAACTTCTCAGAGTTGGGACCCACTTTTTATAACCACAGCTTATGACGACCCACTTTTTTGTCCAAGTCTCTAAAAAATAGGTCTTTAATTATTCCCTAAAAAAGTGAAAAATAAAACAAACATAAAAGGTCTTTGATCAGCTTAAATACCCCAAATTTTTTAAATTATGATAGCTTGCATTTTTGTCCAAATTTTGTTAGTTGTGAGCATTTTTTTTAAAATTTTTATGTCTGGAGGGAACACTGCTTTACGCGACCCACCAATATTCATTTTGCAATACCCCTAATATTGCTTTGTTGCTCATAATAGGAATACTGTATCGAAAAAAAAAAAAAACTTTTGACAGAAAAGTTGAGGTTACTGAGAAAAAAATCACTACTGCATGATGATGATGTCAAACTTGGTAATTAGAACTTGTTAGAAAAATGAATTGAGATACAAGTATCGACGATACTGTATCACGTATTGGTATGGCTAAAGTAGTATTTTTAAGTATAGTGCATTGGTATCGCTTTAGCCCAATTTGAATGTATCGCATATATCGATATCGCTTAACACAAATTTAGGGTATCATACCCATCACTGTACATAACTCAGGACAAGTAGACTAAACATAATGAAAAAATATGCCAGGCAACAACCTCATTAAATCTAGATACTGCCAAACTGGCATTGTATCAACAAGTTGTTATTTGCTCGCAAATCATTAAACCTGCTGAACTGGAAAAAAATATTTTCAGGAACTCATCAATTCAAAAAATCAGTCAAAACTAATTTTGAGCATTCAAATCATGCCCAAAAAACATTTTACAGTGCTTGAATTTTTAACGCGGCATTTTCAAATTTTACAAATGGAGGGTGGTTGCCCTCCCTGCACCCCCGTCTCCTACGACTAGGCCTATGCCTTTTCCCACACCTCTCCACAACCCAACTCACTTCTCCACCCCTTTTCCCACACCCTCAACCTCAACCTGTCAACACTCACCTCGTACACTCTACCACACCTCCCCAGACTTACCCCATACTCTATCCCACATCTCCCCCTACACATGGGTGCAAATCCAGGTAGGATGAGGGATGCATCCCCCCAAGAATTCGGCAGCATCCCCCCAATACTTTTAATGTCCAAGTAGCCTACCGGTACTCAAAACTGGGCATCAGCGAACGTGAGGACCTTTTTTTAGTCTTTACTTTATTTTGGGCAAAAAATTGGGCATCTGCAACCTTTTGTTTTCTTGGTCTTCACTTTATTTTGACAAAAAATTGGGCATCTGCAGACGTGTCAATTTTGCTAAATCATCCCTCCATTGCTCAACATAGATTTGCACCCCCGCCCCTACACCCCCAGTACCTTTTCCCTCCCTGCACTCCTGTTTCCTTCGACTAACCCTATGCCTAGGTCTCCTACGACTAGGCCTTCCACACTAGCTTCATGTTGTTTCAACTGCTAATCTGATGTGCTCCTTGGGAGCAATTCAGAGCGTACCTTGTAACTCATGCGTGACGAGTGGGTCACGTGACACAGTTGTACAACCATATTATAGAGAACTATGATCGCACCAACTCGGAGTGAGCCACCGTCGCTACATGGCGGTAAAAACAAAACCTATGCGGATGGCGTTTTTGAATTTAGTTTCCAGACCAGGTATATAGTACGGTACGGACTATGCCTTAATTAATCATTGTTTTGATAAACCAGAAGTGCAACGTATTTCTCCGACAAAACAACCTATATTTCAAGGCAAAACAAACTACCGGTATTTCTCAGGTAATGTTACCAGCCTTGCCAGTTATTACTTAGGCAAAACAAATTATTTCTCACGTAACATTTCCAGCCCTGCAACGTATTTCTCAGGCAAAACGACCTATTTCTCAGGTAACCTTACCAAGGCCTCTCTTGCAGGGCTGGTAACGTTACCTGAAAATTAGTTAGGTGCATATTTATCCTCCTATCACGAGAAAGCGATCAATGCGCTATATCTGTATATGAGCTCGCTTAGGAGTTGCCAGCCATCTGTCTACCACACCAAGATGGAGGAATCCCGCTAAGTGCCTTTCCCAACGGCACAACAAGTAAACTTGCCGGCTTGTTCTTCAAACTGTCCCTTTAATGCTGAGCGTCAAGCAGGGAAGCTGTGAATACCAATTTTAAAGTCATTGGTTTGACCCGACTCAGAATCAAACCCGAGTCTACAGCTCAAGAGACAGACGCTCTATACCAATCGGCCATCTGAGCTGTTGTAACCAAATTTCTTAGGCAAAACAAACTGTTTCTTTGGTAACATTACCTGCCCTGCAACGTATTTCTCAGGCAAAACAACCTACGGTACCGTATTTCTCACTGCTCAGGTAATGTTACCAGCCCTGCAACGAATTTCTCAGGCTAAACAACCTATTTCTCAGGTAACCTTATCAAGGCCTTCGAATTTTTCCCCAAATTTGATGATTTATTTTGCTCAATTTAGTGATTTTTTAATTTTTAGAGTGGGTACTGTGGCCAGCGGCAATGGATAGACTAGAGTAGGCTGGTTAGGTCTCATGTCAGAAAGCTAGTGGTGGGAGGGAGGTATTAATCACCAATAGACTACTATTGTATGGCATTACAGTGAAACTGCATGTACTTGACTGTATTAAAATTTTTCTTGCACTCTTGAAAATATTAGGAAGTAAAGAATGGAAAAGTCTTGTGGATGTAAAGGAATTCGAAGCTGTTTGCACTGTGAAAGCTTGAACAAAAAAGGCGACCTGCATGCAAGTTCTAAAGAAAAGCAGGAGCTGATTCATGTAAGTGCTTTGGTCTACTTGCTGATCGATGGTTCTAAAACTATATCAATTTTGTTTTGTGATGAGGATACTTTTGCAATTAGGCAGTGTCTAGCAGTCTAGAGCTGTAGAGGACTTGCAGCCTTTTTTTTGTGAAATTGCTCTTTGCACACACCAACCATTATGGTAAGTTACGTTAACTTTACCATTTTATAAGTCTTTAACCCAGTGGTTCTAAACCTCTTTTATTCAGCGACCCACTTTGCTATTCGACATAACCAAACTTCCCCCTTCAAAATTATTAGTCATTAAACTCATGTGAAAAGCAAAAAAAGGGTCATCTTCTCAGCAGATGTTTAAATTTTTGCCCAAAGTAAGGTGAAAAGCAAAAAAAGTCATTATGTCCACATTGTGATAAATACACATCTACACCTTTGTAACTGCAACACAAATATAAACTACTTTGATCAGTTTGATGTCTGTTAAACCTGACACTGTGACACCTGTAGTCCATTTGTAATTGTTGCCTGGGTATTGGCAAGATACTTGCTTTGGTCAATTCCAAAACGGCTTTAATTTTTTCGGTTTCTACGAATTTAATTGGGACTATGACCGAAATTTTACCAAAAAAACAAAACAAAAGAACAATCTTTAGGTATGCTACTGGATTAATATTTCTTTTGTCTGTTTGTGTTACTTATCATTTGTCTTTAAAAATAAAATGAATGGAATCGGAATGGTCAGCTGCTTAGTAACATAAGAAATAATTATATAGCTACCCAGTACTTTGTTTTAGGTTTAATCTAGCTTGACAGTGAGTCAGTGACGCACATGCTTTTTAGCACTAGCAGGCTTTTTTTAATTGCTTTTCAAGTGACTGCTGATGGATCATACCAGCATGACACTAATGCCATGTAAAGAAACAAACAGTCTGGTGAAGGAGCATTTTGACAATGGAAACTTGCCTGGTGCTCTAGACACTACCTACCAGTACTCTTTTATTACAGGTTTCATTTTATACATTTTTATTTGATCATGCATCTGGTTACTGCACATCACAAAGTGAAGAAATAATGCAAATGTTCAATGCCAATAATGGCCATATCAATGTGGAAAATTTTTTGATTGGTTTTCATTTTCCTGGAGTTACTATTATTCCAGATTTTCTATCTCCCACTGAAGAGTGTGAATTGGTAAACAAAATTGACAGTTGTCCTTGGAAAAATTCACAGTCAGGTCGTTGCAAGCAGGACTATGGACCTAAAGTAAATTTTAAGAAGCAAAAAGTTAAGTTTGCTACCTTCTCTGGTCTTCCATTCTATATTGCTTCTGTTGTAAAAAAAATGAGAACTGTATCTGCTCTGGAAGACTTTGATGTTGTAGAACAATGCAATCTTGAGTATGTGCCAGAGAGAGGTTCGCAGATTGAAGCTCATTTTGATGATGAATGGTTATGGGGAGAGCGTTTGGTTACTTTGAATTTGCTCTCTGATACTTGGTTTACAATGACATGTGCCAGCGATAATGCATGTCCATTAAAAACATTTCGCAGAGAAGATTTGCTAATCAACAATATCAGTCAATTTTCTTCACATATTTGTGAAGAAAAATTAACATACAATATGATCAAAGTGAAAATACCTTTAAATCGTCGCTCATTGGTTATTTTAGATGGTCCAGCTCGCCACAAGTGGAAGCATGCTATAGAGAGGTATGTGCTACATATGCATTTATAATAGGTCAAGTTAGCAATGTACTCAATTTAGCAATAGCAATAGTCAAGTCAAGTTAGCAATAGGAATAGAGTCGATATTGTGATTGATTGTTTAGTATTAGTAACTGTATCCTATAAGCAATCCTAAAATTGAGTCTTTTCCTGTCGCTGCTTGTATTTGACTTTACTTTAGGCTATCTTTTCTCATTACATCATTGCAATTGTTTTATTCTCATTTTGTTTTCTCACTTTTAGTGAAATTTAAGCATGACCAAAACATCATTAATTTTTTTCAAAGAAAAATTTTTCTGCCAATATAGTTTCATGAAATGAACTATAAGTAGCTAAAATAAATCTTTTCAAATGCATTTTTAGATTAATATCCATAATATTCTGTGATCAGGGCTTAGTAGCTATACAAAAAAGGTGTAACTCTAGCTCCGGCTTCTTTGAATTGTTGTTTGTCATTCATAAGACAGCATTGGTGGATCCAGGCAGGGCTAAGTGGTCGCCCCCCTTAGAAATTTTTTGTGTTATGGATACTAATACACTGGGCCAGGGGTCGGCAATTTAGTGGTTAAATCATGGCACGTGACGTGGTTTTCTATGGCACACATAGTCGCAAAAAATTTCCAAAAACTTTTTTAAATGTTCAAATAGTAAAACAAAATTACATTCAGGGCGAAACATTTACGTTAGTGGTTAATTTGCTGTGTTTTGTTTTATTATTTTGTCATCAATATTTTTTCATTACTATTAGTACGTCACTATATGTAGATATTCGCGTTTATGCAGTTTGTAACCCAAAAGTTAATCACGATGTGTGCGGCAAAGAGGTCAAGATCAGATGCGAGACATTTTCACGAGTCGTCAGCGACATGGCCTAGCGATACTGCGCGCAGGTGACAGATCCTACGTGACGGGTTCGATTCGCGGCTGGAGCCGATCGCATTTGACATATTTAACGGGTGGCTGCTGACTCGAAGAGCGCAAGCTCACTTCGCAGTCTCCCTCAATTATCAATAATTTGAAAATAACCTGAGTTATTATTATTATTACTGCAGATGTTTTTTGGTTTTTCTGTCGTAGTGATGGAACAGGATGTACATTCTGCAGTGAAAATGTCGTTTGCCGTATCCTATGTATCAGACGTCATTTCGAAATCAAACGCGCAAATTATTTAGAGGTGATTTGAAAAAGAATGAAGCTTTTAAAAAGGAAGTTTCTCATTACGAAAAACAAAGTAACATTAAAAAAAAGTTGTTTGCAGTACAAATCAAAAAACGGAAAGTAGCTGCAAAGTTGCAGAATTTATTGCCAAGCGCACGAAGTCTTTATCCCATGAAAGGCTCATTATATAATGCAATTTTTTATCGGCATGCGAACATATATTTAGACATTAAATTTTACAATTTGGCACACTGTATAAGGGCCTACAAAACTTTGCCGACCCCTGCGCTAGGCCTTTGGTACTGTACTTCTTTAACCCACAAAACTGCAAGGTAGCATTTTTGCGGTCCACGACTTTTAAGTGCAGACGGTTAGTCGCAAGACGGTTAGTCGCCAGGACGTTTAGTCACCTGGACAATTAGGCGCCAGCTCTATATATATCTCCTACACATAACGTTCTAAACTCGACACATGCATTTTTTTGAGGGGAATTTTCGTTTGTTGAAATTTATAGGTTTAGTTTGAAGGAAGCTAAGTAAAAATACACCAGAGCTCTGTAAATGGTACGTGTTTACTGTAGCGACGTGGAGATGAGATGCGTTTGTAACAAAAGTTATGAACATGACATTTTATAGCAGATGTAAAACAAATTTTTATTTCAAATAAAAGTTATTTTAATCAAATTTACAGACATTTCACGCAAAAAATTAATGTTATGTTTATGCAAAATCATGACAGAATTAACACATTCTAGCATCATGAAGAAGCGCAAATAAGTTTTCAAAAAAAAATCTTCGTTATTATCGCGTATTACGTCGAAGTATGTAAACAAGTGGCGGGGCTCATCATCGTGGCAAAGCGCCAAGCAACATAGCTTCGTACCATGGAGGAGAAACATTGCAGAGGTTGCGAGCCGTAGGCGACACTGTGTCCAATTTGTATAGCCTGGAAAGAATTATACTCCAGCCTTCCCATACCGAAGTCGATGCTAATAGGGAAAAAAATTTGAAGCTTAATACATCGAAGTGACCAATAATTATGCTCAGCAATACCATATTTGATATTACAAAGGTTGTAAAAAGTGTTGCCCATTAACTACCGGTACGTGTGATTAAAATTATTAACAGTTTTATATAGTAATTGTCAGTGAATGTTTTTGCACATTTGACAGTTTTCATATTACCTGCAGTACAATTACATGCATCCTAATCAACGTAAATAAAAAGACAATCGTTATTGTATATACGAATCTCAGAATATCTTTTTGCAACCTCAACACTTTTTACAACCTCTGTAATGTCGAATATCGATATGTTATTGCTAAGCGTAATTATTAGTCACTTCCATGTATTAAGCTTCAAATTTTTTCCGTATTAGCATCGACTTCAGTATGGGAGGTCTGGAGTATGATTCCCGGCAGAGCTGGAGTCTTGGCCAAAATCTTTGAGACCAAGACGAGACTTTGACACCACGAGACTGGGACTTGCAGCAAAAAGTCGAGACAAGATCGAGACTTGAACGTTCCAAGACCGAGATGAGACACGAGACTTTTGGAATCAGGGGTTCTCAAAAGGTCATGAACATTTAAGCCGTAAATAGGCCTATATGACATTTCGACGAATTTCTTCATCTGGCAGAATTTGTCAAGCTTTAACAGCTGTTTTATAGAAACGCAGAAAAAAGTGCTATTGTGCCACAAGACGTAGAACAAAAAATGCGATATATATATTTCTTGGTGATACAAGATAAGACCTGAGCCATCCTGTTTCGGGTTACGTCTCTCATCAGTGATAACAATCATGGAGGACCATGTCGAAGACCACACAACAAAATTATTCAATCTGACGTTTGGGCATTCAATACAGTGAAAAGAACAGCAGTTACAAAAGAGAAGTAAAGAACAGACAAATTGGAGTTTGCTTATAGAGTAATTCCAAGAAAAACAAAGACAAGATTTTAAATTATGTTGCTGCGGATAGAAATAGCAATACACCACCGATTTCGCTCTCATTATGAGCTAGTCAGGTGAAAATAGCTAATAGAAAGTTGAGCAAAAAGATACAGAAACATACTGAAAAAAGACAGAAGAATTAGATAAATAGTACCAGATAGGAAATATCAGATGGCTATGATAGCAACTGATGGCATTTTGAATGCAATCAAAGTGACGTCCAAATCAACTGAATACGATAAAACAAATTTTTTTCAGAATCAGCTTGCTGCCTGCTGAAAATGAATGAAATTATCTGCTCAGATGTTAATAGAATCTAACCAATCCACGCCATGGAAAGAAATAAACATTCAAAAGAGCAAGATGAAGAGATTAAAATTTCTAAACAGAATAGGCCTTAGTGCATCGCCAATCTCAACAAAGCAATAAGATATCTTACAAACAGCTTGTTACAATGCAGGCGGAAATCACGCGATCATCATTTTTAAAAAAGATGTCAGTGCTAGTTCCTACCAGAGAGCTCAAACCATTTATACTACTCAAACCATAAAGACAAACCATTAAAGCTCAAACCATTAAGACAAAAATTTTTTAGAGATGACATTTTTTATCTTAAGACAAAAGGAATTAGTCTACCTAGTAGAAAAATGGGTTTTCAACTTAGGGGTCCTTTGCCTTTTTTCCTAGGGTCTTGAGAACTTTCGATGTAGGCTTACAAAAACATGGCCGGTTAATTCAGTGATTAAGACATTGCTATTGGTGCGGCAGGTCAGGGGTTCGCGTCCTGGGCCGGTCAAATCGGACACAATTTCGCCAGTGATTCGCCATCGCTAGGATATCTCCTCGAACTTTGAGGCTGTGTTGCCCAGGCGCTAATAGTCGCAAAGATGGGCCCTGCCACTCGTTACACGCCTTGGCGTAATACTGCGAGTATAATCAAAACTTGATTTTTTTTCCTGGAAGAAATATTTTTGTAAAATTTATTTTTGAATGCCGATACCGCTAACTTTAAAATTTCGTTTCCAGAATCATGAAATTTCCATAAGGAATCGTGCAGCTATCATGCATAGCAAAATGGGTTATTGTGTAGAGAAAGCCAAAACCACTGTTTTAGAATGACCACTTAAACCAAAACAAGCAAAATGAAAAGGTTTTGCAGCGGAAGGACTGTCTTGTTACATATTTTGTCTGATTTATAAATTACTATTTCTATTATATTTTCCACACTAATTCTGGTGCTGAGCGCTCAGCTGGGTGGGTTTGGATAGGCCTACCTTTTTTTGAGTCGTCGGTATGACTCGACCGAGTATCAAGTACATGTGCTTAATGGTTGAAACAGACTGGTTTCTATATGTGTTGCTCACAAAAAGAAAGTAAAAGCCTGCAATTCTGCAGGCCCTAACAACGTAGCAAATTGCTCTAAACAAAATGTGGCCAATTGTTTTTCCAAAGTGTGAAATCATGCACAATTTTTTACTTTCAATACATCATGTACATATTGTTGTTGATTGCGTATCAAAGACCTGATAGCTGTTTCAAAGTCAAAATTTCTTCGTGTTTCGATCATTGTCCGAGGCTTTCAAGGTCCGAGACGAGACATTGGCATAGCGAGACTGAGACACTCAAAAACGAGTCTCAAGACCGAGACACATCTCGAGACATCCAGCTCTGATTCCCGGGCTATTCAAATGGGACACAGTGTCGCCTGTGGCTTGCCACCTCTGCAACGTTTCTTCTTCGTGGTTCGAAGCTGTGTTGGCCAGGCACTTAGCCGTGGTGATGAGCCCCGCCACTCATGTACATACTTTGGCATAATTTGCAAAAAAATTTATTTTTTTAGGAACTTATTTGCGCTTCCTAATGATGCTGGAATGAGTTAATTCCGTCATGTTTTTACATATTCATAAAATTAATTTTTTGCGTGAAATGTCTGTAAATTTGATTAAAAAAGCTTTGATTTGAAATAAAAATTTGTTTTGCATCTGCTATAAAACGTCACGATCATAACTTAATTATGTTACAAACGTATCTCATCTCCATGTCGCTACAGTAAACACGAACCATTTACAGAGCTCTGGTGTATTTTTACTTAGCTTCCTTCAAAGTAAACTTATAAATTTCAACAACAAAAGAGCTGGTGCCTAACTGTCCTGGCTCCTAAACGACGTGGTGCCTAACCGTCCTGGCGACTAACCGTCCACGCCCAAAAGTTGTGATCCGGCATTTTTGACATCAAGTCTCCACCCCCAAAAAATTTGGATATGCTGATGAACAGGGATAGCGAATATTTGCTTTCATATTTTTAGTCAGCACTGTTATGGTTAGCCTAAACTAATTTTTGTAAACAAACAAGATGCAATTCATCCCTTCATGAATTCTACAAAATGTGAACTTGATAGAACTCTTGGTAAGTGATAGTATCTGACATGTAATGAATCAGACTGCTAAGTTTGAGACTTTGACAAATTGGTGTTCTCATACCAAATCAAAACAAAAACTAGCTACTTTGTTAAGTGTGTTTATAGCGGCCTGTCAATCAACAACTTCATTATAAAGTTGGTACAAATGCCATTTTTGCATACTACAAAAAATTTCAGAATTTGCACGTAAAACATTACGACAAAAAAAAGTTGTGAAAAAAATCAAGAGACAGTTATAGGGTCAAAATTTGCCGACTTTAGTGGAAGGTTTTGAACCATTTGCAGCTGTAGCTAGTGTTTTTTTGTATGGTTCCACCATTAAAGATGCTTGGCTCCAATCTCTAGCTTCTTCATTCTGGGTGTGCCTTTAATGTCTCTTTCCCGTTAATACTATAATGTTGGATTTTGTCTTTGGTTGTTTGGCATTTTTAAGTTGCTCATAAACGATAGTGTCGTAGCACAAGGGTGGGCAAAGTGCAGCCCGCAAGACCATTTTATGTGGCTTACGGGTACTTGCGGAAATACCTCCTAATGTGAATCAAGCCAAAGACAATTTTTCTTCAGCTTCGTGCTGACTGTCAGTGAAAAAAAGGACATCTGCAGACCTGTTTTTTGCTCTTCACTCAAATTTGAGTGGAAAATTGGACATCTGCAGACGTTGTGATCTTTTTTTGCTCTTCACTCGAATTTAAGTGTAAAATTGGACATTTGCGGATGTGATAACTTTTTTTTTTGCCCTTGACTTGAATGTGAGTTGAAAATTGGACATCCGCTGGCATGCAGCCATTGGCTTAAAAATTTTTCAAAATTCTTTTTAATGCGGCCCTTCATGTGAACATAATTGACCACCCCTGTCATAGCATAATGCTTTTATATAAATACGGATTTGGATTGACCAAATAATCTTTTTTTAGGCAAGATATTACTTCAAGAAGAGTATGTTGTACATTCAGAGAACTCTCCAAGTTATTCAAAGACAGTGGAGAAAAGAGTGATGTTGGAAAAGACCTTTTGACAATAGCTTCGACATTTAATGGTTCTGTTGTTTTATAGAGTATTTGTTGGAAAGTTGTGGTCAGGGTAATACGCATTTTTTTGTGATAGGATATTCACGCATTGTATATTGGTACACTTGCAAAAAAGTTGTGTGTATATAAATATGATATCTATTTTTTGCTTATTACTAACGCACTACATGGTGTTTCATGCCACGTATGGCAGTCTTCAGGTGCGAGCTTTTTCCAAGAGAATCTATTTGAATATTTCTACATAGGTTCTATTTGGATAAGCTCGCCCTTGAAGATTGCCATACATGGCATGAAAGATCGTGTAGTGTGTTTGTAATTAGACAAGAATAAATATTTTTTAATGCTCTGACCAATTTGGCGAAACCCGACATTTGGGCGCAGAGCAATTTGGGCGCAAAATACGTCTCCGTCCAAACACTTTTTTTATCAACTTTTTGTTAGTTTTTTTTAATTAATGACAATTATTTTGTGTTTGCAACAATCTTATAGAGAATACATTAAGATGTGTTAATTAACGGTAACGTATGTCAAAAAGAATAGAGCAAAGTAAAACTCAAGTTGACCAATTGTCTGTCAGCTTGAGAGAGTGATTAAAAGTTTTAGATTTAAAAGAAAACTGTCCACACAAAATATGACAGCAAAATATAAAAATAATTAATAATATGATGCTTAACGCAATTGTGACTGGTAAATACTTTGAAATGGATTCATGTTTGAGAGAATAGGGGATAAAATAAATTATGAGTCAGCTGTTATTTACTCACAAAAACTATGATCCATTTCATTTGTGTATTACTCATGCTTATTATATACGGATATATCGAAAAAGATAGAGCGAAGTAAAACTTTTGTCTTCATTTGTATATTGGATTAATCAAGTACTTCTTTTAAAATCATGTTATATTTTAAACAAGAACTTCCCTTACGTTTTCATTAAAACTTTGCTACGTATTAATCACTCACTATTATGTCGTTGCATTTGTCTTATTCTCACGTGCTTTCGTCGTTTGAGAACATTGCAACAAAAATGTTCTAACTTTTAGATGTTTTGTTTTTTTTTTGTTAATTTTAGAGCCTAAAATTTTTTTTTTATCTTTTTTTAGAGCCCAAAATTTTTAAAGCCTAAATATTTTTAAGCTTTTATCCTCTTAAAACAATAGTTCTTGAACTCTGCGAAAGCGATGCAATTTTTTATTCAATCTAATATACGAATAACATTGATCATAGTTTGTGTGTGTAAATAACAGCTGAGCTGTAACTTATTTTATTCTATCAACCATGAATCCATTTCAAAGCATTCACAAATCCCAACTGCGTTTAGCATCTTATTATTATTTTTTTATTTCGCTGTGCTATATCAAATGGACTGTTTCCTTTTAAATCTAAAACTTTTCATCACTCCCTCAGGCTGCTAGACAATTGATCGTTGAAGTGAGTTTTTTATCTATCGCTAACTTGACCTTTACTTTGCTCTGTCTTTTTTGATGTACATAATCGTAATTAACACATCTTAATTTATTCTATAAGATCGCTGCAACCAGAAAATAATTGTCATTAATTAAAAAAAAAAACAACAAAAAGTTGATAAAAACGTGGATGTGGACGTATTTTGCGCCCAAATGTTCTTGCGCCCAAACTGCCCTGCACCCAAATGTCGGGGATTGCCAATTTTGGGCATTGAGCTCTTTGTTGAAATACGAACATTCTCACTTTAATTTGTGTGTGATATATTTTATACAATCTGCTGTAGGATGGGTTGAGGTTATAAAAACTAGCAGGTTGAAAAGGTGTTTCTATTGGTTGTAATGAAGTAAACAAACGAACATTTTTTTGAATGCCTAATGTTGCTTGCCTTATTTCAAATGTATCATATTTTAGCGACAAAAAGACTTTGTCAAACAGAAGTTTGTTTAACTTGATACTATGGTTGATGAGGTTCTGTTTCAAAACAGTGCGCGTTGTATCCACATTCCACATGCTTTACATAGAACTTTGAATTTTTGGCAAATAAGTACAGCATTATGGTCTAACTTGAATGTGAATATTAGTATCGAATTAATATTCAAATCTGCCAAAAAGTTTATCCATTACCAATTCCCGTTCATCCTTACCTTGTTCACTCCAACCCACCCTAAGTGTGCCTATTATCATTGCAAATCTTTAGATTTGTGATGATTGGCGATGTTTTTGCATCTCTGGCATCAAGTTTACAATATTAAAGGGGAACTGAAGAGCAAAACTGTTTTTTCAGAAATGACGTTAAAAATTACACTGAGTTCCGTACTGACTGCAAAAATTTTCAACTATTTTTAATTGACCAGAAATTAAACGTTAAAATTTGTGATGATGATGTCATGGAAGTCTGTGACGTCATTGAAAAATGCGTCAGTTGCTGCAGTAAGGTTTGCGTAAGTTGCGTGCGTGCAGTACTGTGGATGTGCGGTCAGTTAATGGCAAGTAGGCCTACGAGTAGACTAGAAGCTTTGGGTTGCTGAAAGTGGTAATTGCAAGAGAAGTGTGGTAGTGCTGAGTGACAGTGACTAACAGGCTAAGCTGTTATGAACGGTAGTATCTACTGGTTGGTTAGTTTTTTATATCTGTGTATTGTGTGGACTACACTTTGTTGTCTTTGGTATGACTCATCCTTATTCATGAATGCCGTATTCCTACTAAGATACTAAATACCGGTTTTGCAGATATCAAGTAGTGCCGGGATACAAAGTACTGGTAGGCTACCGTACCTATATTCTGATATTTCAGATAATGTGCTGGTACTGGTACCTAACCAACTATGGTTTGGTTATTTACCAAACACTAGCCTACTGCTACATGCTAGACTTTGCGCATTTCAATCCACTGATCCAGGCCAATCGTACACTTGAGCTTTAACTCGTCAATTTTTGAATTTTTATTTGCTAATCAGCAGTCCTTAACCAGCCGTGGGTCCTACCGGTACTAGTCTACTTGCTATCAACTGTCAGCACAACCGCAGTACTGCACTCACGCAACTTACGCAAACCTACCGCAGCAACTGACGCATTTTTCAATGATGTCACAGACTTCCATGACGTCATTATCACAAACTTCAACGTTTAATTTCTGATTAATTAAAGATGATTGGAAATTTTTGCAGTCAGAATGGAACTCAGTGTAATTTTTAACGCCATTACTGAAAAAACAGTTTTGCTCTTCAGTTCCCCTTTAATATTCTGATAACTGCAGATCAAATGTGTTATTATTGGTATGCCGCAAAATTGAAAAATTTTGAAGCTGCTACCTACCTGAAATAATAGGAAAGTTTGTTGTATTTCACATTAACAATATTGTTATAGAACTTCATATTGCGCAAAAACCCTGAAGAACATATTATTACACACCACGTATGAATCAAAGTAGGCCTACCAACCTGGTTTTTTCTTTCTGTGAAATTTCGGTGATTGTTCAAATTAAATTTGTAAAAACCGAAAAAATAAAAGCCATTTCTGTCAATTAACCGAAGTAAATATCTTGCCAATATGCAAGCAACAATTACCAAATGACTACTGGTGTCACAGTGTCAGGTTTAACAGACGTCAAACTGATCAAAGTAGTTTATATTTGTGTTGCAGTTACAAAAGGGTTGGTGTATATTTCGTTCCACGTCTTCTTACTTCAAACATGACCAAAAAAATTGAAATAACCAAAATTTTTGTAGGCAGTTTGGTCAATTGATCAAGTCAAATTTTGAAAAAAATAACCCAGGTGCCAATGTATATGTAGACTTTTCACCAATAAGTTTTTTTGTATCTTATTGTGCGTTAGAAAGTTGACTGATTGATTGAAGATGTTTATGACTTTTGCTGACCTTTGTTTGTTAAAGTTTCTGAAACATCTTCTCACAAACATAAGCACTTCCAAAAAGAGAAAAACGTACCCATAGGCAGTGTAAAGTGCTATATCTATAAGTGGGATCTATTACTTTAATTGTATCCTGATGTGTAATAAAGTGATGCAGGCCTCCTATGATTTATAAAAAAATGACTAAGAATACCTAGCTTTTTTTGGTTGTGAGGTTCTTGGTAAAAAAGATCCCTGTGAAGTTAGAGAAAGTTTGATGCATGTTGAAGGTGGCAGTAGACCACCGAAGCTACTCTAGGGTCAATTTTTGGTAAAATGTCATTGCTCAATAGCTGTTTGGCCCAGAAAGCTCATTTTATATTCAAATGATGCGAAATGATTTTGTTTTTATCTGCTGTAAGAGAGCATTTTCTTGTATATCTCGTAATTTTTGAGTTATTGTGAAAAAACAATTGCAGGCGATCAATAATTTTTTAGTTGCAGAATAAATACTTTCTCAAACTTGGTTCAGACAGCTGTTAAATTGTTAATGGCCCAGGTTGTATCTGGCATAGTTTATTTCGCATGAGCAGTCATGATGCAATATATAAAAATTACAACAAACTTAAATTTCACGGAGAGGTAAACTCAATATACCGGAAGTGTAAATTTGCATCACAATTTTATAAACCAAGCTTTTCACTCATTTTCCGTTAATTTTGGTTGGGATCTTCATTTCTGTAGGTTTTGTCTACTTTGATGCAATGTGAAGTCGATTCTCTTGCACCAGAATATGTGCAAAGTCATGACTAGGGCAATTTTTTTGACCTAAAAACTTGAAAAAGTGACTTTATTTTTGCAAAAAAGTAACCAAAATAGTAGAAAAAAACTGCAGTAGTTCATGCTAAAAAGCAGTAACATAGTCACACCAGAACAACTTCGTTTTTTACCTACCTAAAACGACCAGTCGACCAAGTGCATCAATGGATGCATAACACACAACCCTTTTGAAGGCCAAAAACTATAAAAACAAGTTGGGGTTTGCAAAACAGTGGCTGCAACAGTGTACTAAAGCAAGCTAAACTACTTGGCCTTTAAATTCAATAAACACAATTTGGGCAAATTTTTATGGCGCGTTTTTAGCATATTGTATCCCAGCAGGTGTTGCTCTAATTCGTTGTTCTGTTGCGACACTTTGTAGTTGAGCATGTCTTCTGATTTTTTTCTGCAGGGGTTCGTCAGAGTTATAAGTTTTGGTAAGTTTTTTTCGTGCTGCTGCACCTATTCTTGTATCATATGCGGGAGTTGCTGTTAGTTTTTCAAGCACATGGTGTATGAACTTCCGATGACTGATACTAGACGTACAAATATCTCGGGAAGAGATTCCAGCTATTGCTCAGTGCCAGATCAATAGCATAAAACACATTAACGGGTCACCTTCTGTTTGCAACCTTCACGTATTTCCTGGCCATCTGATCAATGACGTCAACCCCAGCTTTTGTTTTATTAAAGAGCAAAACAGTCTCTGGTTTTTCTTTTAGGATTGTTGCGAAAGGGAATCTCTGCGTCAGGATGTAGTGTGCTCTGTTATTACCACCGATTTTTGTTTTTTACCCTGATACAAAGTCATAGTAACTGTAGCTGTCTGAGTATGCATAACCAGGGAAGTTTCATGCTGTTGCTTTTTTTCTGTTGTTCTTTTCGATTCTGTTGGATTGTGCCAACAATACTGCGTTTTTGTATGGCCAGACACTTGGCCACGTCAAGACTTGTGAAAAACTTTTCACTAATGGCCTTGTGGCCTTGTTTGAAGATTGCTTGCACCAGCTTTGACACAAAGTATGTTGGCAGGCTTATTGAAGTATCTCTACGCTCTCATCTTTACCCAGATATGGAAAGCCATTGTACGAGTATTTTGTCTCTGCGTCAACTGCCATCCAGAACTTAATTCTAAACTTGTCAGGTTTATTTGGCATATATTGAATAAACCTGCATCTTGACTTACATCAGGGCTCCCAGAGTTCCGGATTTTCGGCATTTTGCACTTCAAATCGGCACCTACCAATATTATTCCAAAAATGCTTTTTTTCTAAAAGCACCTACCCCCCCCCCCCCATCCCCTCGCGTGCCAATTGCCGGGATTTTTTGCGTACTTGACTTTTCTCTCCTATCCATGCGTTTTTATACGAGTAAGAAAATTGACATAATTATCTGCAGTGTTGTAAAGTGGTTTCATCATGCTGCAGTGAAACTAACCTCACAATTGTTAAGATTGTTAACGTCATAAACCATGTTGACAGACAAGCAGCTTGCTTGTTATAGGCCATAAAAAGTTGAAATAGCATAATTCTGACATCACACAATGTTGCATCGTGCTATGATCCCTGCGTAACTTTAGGTTATTGCACTTACGCGCTACCACCTAGGAAGAGCTTATTTTGAAGGTACAAAGGTAGGGATTATGAAAATGATTGCGAAATTCAGATTTGGTTCGGTTTAAGTGGAAGTGATTAGACCTTGGTTCGGTTTAAGTAGAAGTGATCATAGGGGCGAGCAGGGGGGCACGGTGCCATGCCCCCCCCCTTTGGCCTTGTAATAAGGTACTAAAACCTAACTTTCAGTCTATAATTTCTCAAACTAATAATGGTTGCAGTCTCCTTTCACATATTTTAGCCAAGCTTCTGCTTTTAGACATAAGCTGCAAGAATACTTTTGCATTTTCCATTGTGACTGCACTCACTGCACGCCCTTTTTCGATTAAAAAATGTGCTAGAATAAGTGTTTTTTTACAAGAAAACCGTACAAATTGGCTGGCGGCTGCCCCCAGACCCCCGATTGTAGCCCCTCTATTGCCAAATCCTGAGTGCGCTACTGGAAAGTGATTGACACATATCAGAGCATTTTGTGTTTGTATAATATATAGTACATAAGGCATTGTTACAGCATGTTATGCAGTTAAGCGCTCTAAAAATTGCTAATTTTAGATAAAAAGTGCAAAAATTTTCAGTGGCTGGAGGCTCTGCTCCCACACCCCCTTGCTTACGGCGGCTGGGGGCTGTGCCCCCACGCCCCCAACATAGCCCTCCTGTTGGCTCTTTCTGACCACCCACTTTTTCTGGCTTTTTCATCATTTTGGACTGGGAGCCCTGTTACATGGAAGTAAGTGTTCAGCAATCCTAATATATGGGTTACTTGGGTTAGGCACATATGCTTTCTGGAAGTTCTCAATGAAAAGAAGAAACCAAGCAAAACTCGTCAAGTATCACATCACCCTTTGCCGCCTTTCACTTTTCATGTCAAATCGTAAACAACGCGTAGTTTCCTTGAATCTTTGTTTTGGTAGAGTTTTATTGAACAATATGCACCACCAGGTTGCATCCCACAAACTTTCTACTGAAAGACCTCTTTGTCTTAAAATTCCTCAATTGCTATGATTAGTTCAATGAACTTGTCGTATCCCAGTTTGTTATGCCAAATATGGGATGAGCTTGAGCTGCAGTGCATTAGTGATATTTCTCAGCATTGCTTTGTCAAACAAAATGCAGAAAAATGACAATGGGCTGCTCTCGTTGATTCTACAAACTGCAAATGCAGTTGAACCTGATTTGAAGCTCAGTGTGTTTTGCTGGTGCAGGTGCCCTCGTTGCATGTCGAAAGAAGCCAAATCTTGCCAAGTTGTTCCGTCTTTTCCTATCATGTCGTTTGATTCACCTGCACTTGATTCTGTGAATCATTGTCTTCGCAGACGTTATTGACATTTGATTCTTTTCAATTTGAGTCGGGCTCTACTTCTTCATCGCTTGCTAATGCGTCATTTTCTATGGTGTTAGAGTTTTCATCGTCTGAGCAGTCTGATGAAATGCCTTGCAACCACAACAAAGCCTGCTGCGCAGTAACATGTTTAGGCAATAGGCATATTACTGTGGTTACACTATGACTAATAAAACAGATTTTGAAATTAGAAACTAAGAAAACAAAGCTAAAGCAACTCCTGAAAAGTAAGCTACCATTAAAACTTGCATAATGCATGTGCACTGAGGTCAACACTTTCTTAACTGAGAGCAGTAGAATCAACTGCGATGAGAAGTCCCGGTGTTTTCTCTTTCTAAATGTTCGCTGCCAACTGCTTGAAAGCATGTATTGGTCTCAACGTATTCACGAAGGACCGAATTTTAACAGTACCGCGGGACTTCGGAGGAAAATATCTCAATCCTGCTGTGACTTCACAAGGCTTTATTACCACTCAGGCGAACGTGTTTATTGCGTTGCTCTTTTTCTTATGGTGTGGCGATTACACAGCTCGTAATGACACCTTCTGTAAATCCTATGTAAAATTTCCAGCTTTGTGTAAATTGGTGCACTTGATCATTCTAAGTAGATATGCCTAAGTTCATAATTTCTACCATAAAACTCTTAAACGTAACACATGGTTAGCATTATACGGTCAGAATAATTGGTGAGAAGTTTCAGTTTGAAAGAGTGATATTCGGCGGAAATATGAGAAAATGATTGTTTAAAATGCATGAATCGACGCGCTTGGTCATTCTAGAGTTAAGTGGAGCTCAAATTATGGTGCACGTACACAATAGTATTTAACATTCTTTGGTTAAAAAGTTTCTGATTTTAGCAAGTGGCTTCAACATGGAAAAACTGTTTACTACTGCAGCTTGTACCACCGAGATGGGAAAAGCTGGTGCAAATGCCCAGACACCCACACCGGGGGTTGGTAATTTTTTTTCCAACTGAAGGTGCCTATTGAAGACTTTTTAAATTTTTTTAGAAGATGTCTTTTGATTATACCTATTTGATTTTCACGAAACTCCTAAAGCATCAGTTCTGCCCTTCCCAGGCATAAAGCATGTCATCTACCTTCACTAATTCTCTTATTCTCTTCTCTAGCTCTCTCTCGACTTTCTTCATTGCATGCTCCAGCAGCTTTACTCCTCTATGTGCTCCACAATCCATCACATCTCCCTTTCCTTTAAAGATTGGAACAACAACACTTGTTTTCCATTCCTCTGGCATACCTTTTCCATCCAAAACTCTCTGACACAGCTTCTTTAGCAGGGAGTCGAACCGTTTAAAATATCACTCCGGTTCCGGTTCAGGTTCAAGAAATTTTATTTTTTACGGTTCAGTTCCGGTTCAGGTTCAAGACTTTTCAAAAATTTGGGTTCAGGTTCGGTTCGAGTTCAGTTGCACCAAAATTTAAAGGTTCGGGTTCAGTTCGGGTTCATCGAAACCAAATTTTTAAGGTTCAGGTTCGGTTCGGGTTCACCAAAAAAAGCGGTTTTTACCGGTTCGCGGTTTAAGTTCGGGTTCACTTCAAAATCTTTAATTTGGCCAAAAACTAAATTAGGGTCTTATATCATTAAAATAACGAAATATAAATTGCATGCCCGAATCAATTAAGGTTAAATAAAATTGTAAAAATTCAGTAAATTTTGCAAAGCAGAAAGAATGTTGCAAAGGTTGGTATAGGTCAGTGCTTCATCGTTCTGATGATGTTGGTCGTCAGTACCAACAACAGGTCAACAAATGAAAAAATAGAAAACCTGACTAGATTTAGTTGAGGTTATTGCAAAGTTACCAGAAGAACGCGAAAAAAATCCAAGTAAGCAGAAAGAATGTTACGCATCGCAGCACATGTCTAGAGGTTTTGATTAATATTTTTTAAGAATAAGCTCAGGTTCAAACACTGTTACTAAACAATTTCTGTTCAGGTTTATGTCCGCAAAATATTATAGGTTCGAGTTCGGTTCAGGTTCACTTGCGTAAAAATTTAAAGGTTCGGTTCAGGTTCACAGATTTGAAATATTAAAGGTTCGGGTTCGGTTCAGGTTCAATGATCTCAAATTTAAACGGTTCAGGTTTGGTTCGGGTTCACCGAAAAAAAGCGGTTTTTACCGGTTCGCGGTTCAGGTTCGGGTTCGGTTCGACTCCCTGTTCTTTAGTACTCCTACACCAAACTTTCCACTCGCCATTATCATATCCATATTTACCTCAGAGGGACCAGTTGCTTTTCCCAATTTCATTTTATTCATAGCTTCCATCACCTCCTCATAAGTTACTTCTTCAACTGACCCTTCAACCCTATCTGCTTTTGCCATCTGATTCCATTCATTTTCCACATTCATGATCTTTTCCATATGATCCTTCCATAATATTCCACGGTCTTTTTCACTAACCACGAGTCTCCCATCTTTATCCTTCACGCACCCTCCACGGTTTATGTCCTTTCCATCCTTTCTCATGAACTTCACTAACTTGAAAACTTCATTTGGTTTGTCGTATAGCACCTTCATATCCTCCTCAGCCCCCTGCTTTATGGCTTTTGCAACCACTTTCTTTGTTTGGTTTTTCGCTTTCCTTTAATTCTTTTTATTTTTCAGTGAGCAATTCTTGCACCACGTATTAAATGCTTTCTTTTTTCGATATATCGCTCCTTTTTCTAGCTCATTCCACCACCATGTGTTTCTCTGATCACTTCTCCTTTTTGTCTTTTCGTTTTCATCACAAGCTTTTAAAACTTCATTCTTGTAGGACTTGCACAAATCCACTGCTTTAGTGTCCACTAATTCCACTACTTTTTGATCAAATTCCTCTTTGATCTCTTTTTCTTTTAGCTTCCACACCCTCCATCTCACCCTTTTACTCTTCTTCCTTGACTTCTTCAGTTTACTATCCTCCACATCAACCACCACCAGCTTGTGCTGCAATTTACCAGGGATAACTTTCACATCTCGTAGATCTTTCTCTTTTCCTTTCCTACCAGAACAAAGTCTATTTTTGTATCATTTTCACCTAAACTGTAATTCACCTTCCTTTCATCTCTCTTCTTGTACTACGTATTTGCAACACACACCTCTTTTTGAACGCAGAAATCTAGTAACATTCTTCCTTCAACATTTCTTTTCCCTATTACATACCCTCCATGTATACCTTCAAATTCTTCTGCACATTTCCCCCCATTGAAATCTCCCAATCCCAACACCATTTCATTTGCGTTCGCCAGCTTTAGTGAGGTTAGGGAGGGGAGAAGGAAAGGTAGAGAGAGAGAAACAGCATTTTGGGGACCAAATTCCTTGCTGGGATAAGTCTGCCACCTTTTGCTAATCACATTCATTTGAGGATGCATCGGATTGGCAATCAAGCAATTGCACTTGGGACAGGGAACCCATGAAGAGTTGATGCACCAGTTTTGCAACTTGTTGCCAACTTGATCAAAAAAATTAGGGCATGTGAATTAAGAGAGGAGTGTTGTTTATGAATGAAGATGTGACTACTTTATCTTGTACACTGATATTTGTTGCAAGGACTTGAAGGAAGTTGGAACAAGCAATCTGCTGAATTGTCAGTACCCTTCCAGAAATCGTTGTTTTTTGGAAGCAGTGATGTGTCCGCTCTGTTTGATCCTCGAATTTTCCTGTGATTAACAATGGAATGTTATTAAATGGAGAAGTTTACGTGGGCATAGTAAGACGTACCTCATCATCTTTCAAGAGTCGTGTTATTGTGTATGAAACAGGACGGTTGGGAGGAAGGAAGTACAAGTAAAAGCCATTGCAAATGAAATCAGAATTTTAACATTTACACAGTTACATATATGAGTACCTGTCTTAAAATACTTGAAAAAGAATGCGAAAACAGACATGTAGCGTAAGAGTTAATGCAAAGCAGAAGATCACAGAACAATGCAAAAAAATGCGCAGAGAAGCACAAATTAAGGATTGAAATCTAAAAAAAGGTCACCAAACAAAAGTTCACAAAAACAATGCACACAAAATCAACACAGTAGCAGGAAATGACCAGTAAAAGAGAACATGCGTTGCATAAACAGAAAGTCTATGTCATTGCATCAAAGAAGAAGGCAGTCATTGGGATGTCTTCTTCAATTTTTTGGCAGCTTTTTGCTTCAGTTCTTATGTTTGTGCAGTGAAAGCAGCTGTTGTGTTAATCCAGTGTTTCTCAAAAATTTTCTTCTGCTACCCAAAATCGTTTAGATACCTTATCTGCAAGAATAGCTGCGACCCAACTTTGAAATAAATGTATGCAAAAGCATGAAAAAATAGAACACAAAAAGCAGAACTTTTATTCAACAACATTTATATCCATTTCTCATCAACAGTTTTTTGAAATCATGACTCAACATCACTCAATGCTAAACGCATTGGATACTGTGCATCCAGACGGTTTCTATATTTGTCTTTCATTAATGCCAGAGTGAAAAATCCCATCTCACATAAATGTGAACTTGGAAAAGGGATTATAATTTTTAAGGCTGCTTCATACAATATTGGATATTCGTTTGCAACTTGACACCAAAACTTGGATAATGAAAGTTTCCAAGAAGATAACTGCAGTAACAAGTTGTTTTTGTGATCAATCAGCTGTTTCTGAAAATCAGCGGTCACATTCTACATTAAAAGCGGTCACATTTGTGGTGAATGGATTTTTTATCCACATATAGTTGTTGATGTTTTCTGGAATGTATTTTTCGAATTTTTTTCTGGAAGTGTGAAGATGTTCCAAAATGACAGAAGAAACTGAAGTTATTAGATCGGGCTCTGGATCAAGGTTTTCAATTGACCTGTTCAAAATAGGAAAGAAAGCAAGCCTTTTTTGCTTTCAACTTTGACATACCACAATTGCAACTTTTCTTAAAAGCATGTACATCGTCTGCAAAATCATTCATTGTGTGACCTTGTGCCTGCATGGATTCATTCAACGTATTCAGCGCTGTCATCATACCACACGAGTAATAGAAAAGCAAACCCCATCCTTTATTTTGAAATTTTTGGCCAAGCTCGAAATGTTTTTCCAGTAAAAAAGCTTCAAGTTCTCCCTTCAATTGTACAACACGCATTAAAACTTTGTCGCGGGATAGTCATCTGATTTCGAAATAAAACAACAGCTCTTGGTGAGAAGCTTCACATGATGAACACAATTCTTCAAACAGACGTGAATTTAAACTACGAGCTTTAACAAAATTTACGGTTTTAATAACGTTTTTCATATCGCCATGAAGAGTTTCACTTAATTCACAAAATGCCAAATTTTCGCTGTGCAATATGCAGTGAATTACTTAAACACTGGGATTAACTTTTTTAATGTAAGCAACAAAACCTTCTTGACATCCTATTATGCTCGGAGCGCCGTCTGTACAAACAATAAAGCATTTGGCCCAATCAATCAAGTTTTCTGTAGCAAACTTTTCAACCATATTTGATCATATCTTCACCGTTTTTTGTGGTTGAAAGTGGGTTGGCAAAACAGAAAATGTTATTCGATATCATTGTTGCTAGCAACTCGAATATATGCGAGGAGTTGTGAAACACTAGCGACATCTGTTGCTTCATTCAACTGTAAGCTAAAGTACTTTGACTCTTTCAGTTTGGTAATGATTTGTTCTTTGACGTCATTTGATTGATAATTCATTTGATAATTCAACAATTCTTTTGATAATTCTTTGATAATTCAACAATTCTTTGAAAAACTCAACAATTCTTTGATAATTCAACAATTCTTTGAAAAACAGTATTTGTTGGACAATGGAATTGTTAGTTTTTTAAGGTTTCGTCATCGCACGCTGCTTTTACTATCGCCAAAGCTGCTGGCTTAATCAATGTTTCACCAATAGAGTAAGCTACCTTCGACTTTCCTATTAAATACGATACAATGGCTTTCTTTTGACTGAGAATGAATTCATTTTCATTTGCGTTGTCCAGCCTTTGCTTTTTTAGCACATTTTCCTTTCGTTGAAAAAAAATCTACATTTTTTTTCTTTAAGAGGCATCAATCTAGGTGCCTCTCTAGCTGGTTTTCTATCAATGATTCGTTTGACAAAACTTGAAACCACACAACGCACTGTGGCTTTTCAACACCCTGAGTGCGAATATACGTAAAGTTATATTTCAGAAATGGACATATCTGGAATTAGAAATAAAGATAACTAAAGACGATGCAGAACTTTCGATTATATTCGCTATACTGTATCACATAGTTATAAGACAGCCTGCATAAACAAAGCCTTTCAAGACTGTCACACAGTTGTGGTTGCAATCGAGTCAGATACTATGCGAAAAAGGTTAAGAATTTCCCACAAGTTTTCACACGACTCATGATGAAATAGAGTAATGGATAATGAAGCATAAGAATTGTTATGACGTAGTAGACTTGTCGCAAGACCTAAACTAAACACCCATCCTACTGATGTCAGGTGACGAGCAGAAACTTTTTTTTAAATCTCAGGCGCAAACAATGATTAGTTCTCAAACCTTCGAGAACACAAAAATTATAAAATCAAAGATAACGAAAGTACTGAGCGTTCTACTCCTGTCAGCGACCCATTTACAAAGCCTTGGCAACCCACATTTGGGTTGCGACCATGGTTTGAGAAATGCTGTGTTAATCCATCGTCGCTGTTCGATAAAACGATTCAAGTTTAGGGATGTGCCGAGTGAAGTCTGAGTACACAGCCGAGTATTAAGGCATTTTCATTACTGGGACTCGGCCGAGTATTAATTGATACTTGGCCGAGTATTAAAGCATTCATTTTATGTGGCTTGTGGGCACTCTCAAAAGTATAAACCTTGAAAATTAAGACATTTTGAGATGCGGTGACCTTTTTTCTCTCCACCTGATTTTGAGGCGAAAGTAGGACTTCTGTGGATGTAATGACCTTTTCTTCGTTTTTCACCTGATTTCGAGGTCATATTTTGACGTCGTAGATACTCGTACTCACGGAGTAATGTCATGAATACTGGTTACTTGGCAAGTTCGAATAATTTTCCTTGAGGCACATTCCCTATTTGTGTTTGCTTGCTTGAAGGTGCACCACGGAATTTTGTAGGTTTGAATGGTGCAAGGTCGAGAATCGAGCTGTACTGAGATAGTGGCATGAGAGCGTTTGGGTTTAGGCATGGAACTGAGATAGGCTGGGAAATGGAAATGTCTTCAGAATCTGAATCTGGTGCGATGCCACAAGTTGAGGTGTCTTGTACAGTAAGGTGTAGGGAAAAAATTTTTTTGAAATTCGAAAAAAGTTGTTCTCAAATCCTGGCAAATGGTCTGAAACTTATTTTTTTTGGGGGGTTGCCCTCATTTTCCAGCTGGGTACCCCCTGAAATGTTATCGTGACTGATGATGCTGGGGGTAAATTCACACATTTTGGTAACCACTGGTCGGAGAGTAATGGTATGTGTCTCAAAATTTGCGAAAATGACATATTCCTATCTGTGCTAAGAAGAAAATTTGTTTTATTTTTAACACAAAAAGTTACAGTTGAAAAACAAAAATTACGACCATTTTTGGTAAATTTTTTGGGAAATTCGTCTACGAGTAATTGTGTGAGAGCACAGTCGTTTAATTTTTATCAGTTAAACTAATTCTTCTCATATAACCAACACTGTTTGTGATTTAAGGCATCAATAAATGAACAAATGGTGAACTCCACTCTTGCTGAAATAGGATGAGTATTGAGTAGTAACAATTGCCTCAACTCAGCAAGGACATTGTTAAGTTTCTTTATTGGTAAATTAAAAAGAACAAAAATAACGTAAACGTCCATACAGTGCGACTGCGACTTAAGAATGAACAGAAACATGAGGGCGGCTTCTGATAGCATTTTACAATTCAGCTGGCCTCAAAGTACAGATACCAAAAGTGCTGGTTACGTGAAGACACGAAAACGCTAATTAGGCAAGTCAACAGATAACACGTGGCACACAGTAACTTTAAATAGGCCTACACAACATATATATGCACCAAGAGAAAATCACGAAAATAGGCGTAAAGCAAATTTAGTGATTTTGGTAAATTGGTTTTAATTTGATCCGAAATTGTTTTTTAATTGAACACGAAAAAGTTGTAACACAATAAGTCTGGGTAGTGTCAATACTCACTTCATAACAAAATAATGCATTAAAAATAAAATAAACGGCTGTTTTTAGCAGCCAAACTTGCAGTTTCAGGAGGTTGTTGCTGGAAGAATCAAAATTGGCTAATTTGTAGTAAGCATTTGCTTTCAAGTTCAGAGTTCGTACATCGAGCAAGCGAATCAAACTGCTGTTCAATGCAGGGAGCAGTCATCGTTATTTACACTTTCTTTGTAGTAACTTGTATTCGATGTGCTAGCACTTTTGCTGCTTTTACAATATTTTCATTATCATCCCTGACATCATCATATAATCAGAAAACCCACTGATCCAGCAACTTTTTCAACTTAATTCAGAGGATTAGGAACTTTTCTGTCTGGTGTGTGTTAGCTTCACATGGATTTGATCCTTTACCTTTGAGCTTGACTAATGATGCTTGCTTTAGCTCGTGTGATTAGCCATATTTTGATTGAGATTGCGGCAGGCGATCACGTGAATTGCAATTTGTTCAGTGTGATAAGCAGCAACTAGTAATTTATAAGCAACTGCTGACTGTTCGATAGCAGTTGTAAAAAAGTGCAGAATTAAAGCGTTTCTTTTTGTAATGCAAGCTGGTGCTGAACTGTATTTGGGAAGTGTGGTATGCTGAGTATGTTGTTGACAAATGCAGTTTGGGCATTCGAGCGAAGGACATTGTAAACATAGAAAACTGTTAGAAACCATGATCTTGTTAAAAGTGTTTTAAAGGAAGTGTATGATATTGTTTATATTAATAATGATTCTATTTCAATAAAATTGTTTAGGGCCAGGCTGAACTTGTTTTAGGACCAAGTTTATAAATGTGTTGAAGTAACATTGGTTAATACTGTGGTAAAGAACAAGGAGAACAGATCAAGAAGAAACACCCTTAGACAACGAGGCCAACGAACAAACAACGGAAGATTGAAGTCATATGAAGGTAAAAGTAAGCAATAACTCGGCACATTTTAAACAAACGTGTTGAAGAAATTACAGTACTCTTGAGTGGAATGGTTATTTTGCACACCAAGAATATGCTTTGATTGCGATGTTGGGGGATTATAATGAAAATGTAGGAGAGGCGAAAGTGCAACACATCGGAAGCAAGTAGCTGTAAAGAAGATGCAAATAACGATAACTGCCCCCTGCACTGAACAACAGTTTAAATTCGCTTGTTTGATGTACCAACTCTGAACTTGGAAGCAAATGCTTACTACTAACAAGTTAGCCAATTCAATTCTTACCTGCCAAAGCCTCCAGCAATTGCAAAAGCCTTCCAGATACAGAAATAGAAGATTGTTTGAAGAAACCTCTGGTATATACATCATAGCCAATTGGTGGAGAGGCACGTCAAGTTTGTTGTGGAAGCATCTGCACAAGTTGCAAGATTTGACAGACAAGAGAAGTCAGTCATTCAACAAAAAAAATTAATTTTCGCTAACTGAAGGAATTGTCTGACACCAAAAAGCAGTTCAAATAAAGTGTTGTAGTAAACCATGTGACCTCTTCTGTAAGCCGGATGGGTCAAAATTGATCTCACAGCAGTTGTTTTTGCTCTGAGCTATTTACTTTACCACATAGGTGCATCACCTCACCAAACTTCTCGAATTTGTCACAGCTTTGTCTATGAAGTTAACAGCATTTTTGGCTGTCAAAAACGGCCATTTATTTCATCTTGTATTGCATTATTTTGCTGTGTAGTCAGTCTTGACACCACCCAGCCTTTATACGTTACAGTTTCTTTGCGTTTAATTTAAAAACAATCTTGCATCAAATCAAAATCAGTTTACAAAAATGATTAAAATTGCTGGACGCCTATTTTAGTGATTTTCTCTTGTGGTATAATTATGTCCTTGCTGATTTGAGGCAAATGTTACCACTCATCCTATTTCAGCAAGAGTGAAAGTCACCATCCGTCCATTTATTGATGCATTAAATCACAAACAGTGTTAGTTATATGAGAAGAATTAGTTTCACTGTCGAAATTAATCGACTGTGCTTCTTACAGAATTACTTGTAGACGAATTTTTCAAAAAATTTACCAAAAATGGTCATAATTTTTGTTTTTCGACTAACTTTTTGTGTTGAAAATAGAGAAAATTTTGAAAATAGCTTTGAAAAAAGCTGTTTTTGTGTTAGGCATCAAAAAACCCTCTGTCATAACTCTTTAGAATTGCTTTGAAAAAAGCCGTTTGTACCAGAAGCTTTATGTGACGCACTTGTTAGTGGGTAATCGCGTCAAAGTGAGAATGAGAAAGCATGGTCTGGTGATTCATGAATATCAGTTTTGGATGGCAGCAAAGCAGTAGTTACATTGGTGAAACCAATCGAACACAGGAAAGTCACGTGCAGTTCTGATTGGACCAGTCGTGCAAACCTAAATTCTACTTGAACAGTTCAAGAGTATAAACAAACTCTTTCTGTTTGCATAGATTAGGTTGCTGCACTTTAATGTTGCTGGCTTCAAGCAGACTGAGATGAAAAGAACTGCCTGCAGTGTCCAGAATAGAGAATTGATCATCAGCTTTTTTCAAAGCTATTCTAAAGTTTTGTATCGCCAATCAATTGTTAGAGAAAATTTTCTTCTTGGCACATATAGGAATATGGCATTTTCGCAGATTTTGACCCATGTACCATTACTTTCTGACCAGTGGTTACCAAGATATGTGAATTAACCCCTGCATCATCAGTTGCGATAACATTTTGGGGGGTAGCTGGCTGGAAAATAGGGCAACCCCCCAAAAACAAGTTTTCAACAAGTTTTAGACCATTTGCCAGGGTTTTAAAATTACCAGTACACTTTTTTCAGTTTCCAAAAAAAATTTTTTCACTCCACGCTATTGTGTAGTTCTGTTGAGAATGCAGAGGTGAAGGGTCGTTTATGTACAGACGTAAGGCTTTGGTGCGACTTTAATGTTGTACTCATCTTTATCGGAGAAACTGGCAAGCACGAAAGAAATGTCTTTCTTTGTGCCGCTTTTGATCTAAATGAAGAAAGAAGATGTAAGTAATGAAATGCATGGTTATTGTAGATGATGTTACCTGTTTGTTGGCTAGTAATGTTGGTGCAGTGATTCCGAAATAGTTCCTCAAAGTCGGCTCATTCTAAAAGACGGTGGAATGCTCATGATTAGCAAACTTGAAAGCCACTTTCTCTAACTGAGACAGGCAGTGTTTGCCGACCATGAGATGGATTGCAGGCAGATATATGCCGCCAGATAGCTTATGGAGTCCACCTCGTCATTCTTTTGCGAGCACAAGATTTGTTTCAAAATTTTGAAATTGTTGTAGGAAAGCTTACATCTGAAATTTTGCATTGCTATTGCAATGAAAGAAAGTGTTTAAGTGGTAATTTTATACGATACCTTGTACGATGAAATCTTACCTTGAAGTAGTTGCTGCTGAAATTGAAAGTGCCTGTTGTTCTAGTTTATTTTTTAAAAGTTTGTGCATTTTCAAAATTGCACTCATGTTTCGGCAGGGTCTCCATGGATTCGGAGACTGCCACCTTGGGCCGATTCAACCACTCACAGGCAAAGGGCTGCAATTTCTTCTTGATGTCAGTTTCTGTTACTGTGGATGCTTTCACAGCTTCCCCATAAGGATTTATGGAGTCCTTTAGGGTAATGTTTGAGTGTATTGTAACCTCTCACTTTCCTGGCGTTGTTGTTGTTTCATTTGGCATGTGTGATGTGTGGCATGCCTAGTTTCTTCATTGGCTGGTAAGCCAACGCTTTAAAATTCTCTTTGCATCTGTAACATTTGTAAATACAAACAATTTATGCTTAGTACTAACTATAGCATAGTTGTACTGTTGTTTTGAACTTATTGAATAAACATCATTTCTGAAACAGTAAGTCCATTGAACAAATAACAGGTTGCATAGGAGTACCTCACAAACAGCCTGACATCTTAAGATTTTATCTTGAAACCGTGCCACACATGTGAAACAGCGATTTCCCTAATATGGTGTTGACTGTTGATAAGCAAAGCACTAGAGTGGTCCGTCCAATGCCGTTTGCATCGATATTGATTGATAATTTGATTGATTTCTTCATCTTTATCTCCTATCACGAGAAAGCGCCAGAGGCGCTATGGGTTGGATGAATTCAGACTCGCTTAGGAGTTGCCTTTGTTTTCAAGTTTTCTGGTTGAATTTTGCTTCTGACTTCTTTAATTTGCTGCTTGCTGGATTCCACCAAGCAGAGATCATTATCCTGAAGCATCTTATCCAAGGATGCAGCAACGAGACTAGGTTGGGAGTTAAACCATTAACCTTGTGATCATGGTTGTCGTAAAAACGGTGTTCCAAATCACCGTGTCACGCTGCCGACAAATACATGCAGCTGTTACACTCTGTGTGTTTGATGAGGTCGTATCAAACACCATTCCAGGTACACATTGTTTGCAGTTCCACTCTTCCAAAAGGTTTTAAGTTGCTTCTGCAATCATAGGTTAGCAATAAAAAATATACAATCTTGTGTGCAAGTATATTGAGCCTGAACATAACAAAAACATTAAATTTTTAATCAATAGTTGCAAATACGAGTAGAACTAAATGTTACTTTATAACTAGGGCAACCAGATTTTGACCTAAAAAATTTGAAATTTTGACCTAAAAAAATTAAAATTTTGACGTTATTTTTGACATAAAAATTTATCACAAAAAAAAAGTGACAACATGTTTAAGCAGGTAAAAATAATGCTGACTAGTTTTTATGAACAAAGTATAATGCAAACAACATAAACAACAAACAAAATAGCACCAAAATTGACGCAAAATCAATAATCAGGAAATTATTCTGGACTAAAGCAAATAATGCATAGCTTGCAATACAATTCACCACTAGATGCTGACTTAAACTCGGCCACAGCTTTCAGCTTCGAAGGGTATAATGGTTTGATCTTTGACGTAGCGTAAAGTTGAACAATTCTGAGTGATACAATACAATTCAAATTTGAAAACGATTGCTCGTCATAAACACAGTTTACTACTTTCATACTCAAATGCAGTTTTAATGCGCTTACCTTGAAAAAGAGACTACACGTTTGCTTTCCACAAGCTGGCAACCAATCAATCATTACGACGTAATTTGTTTCACTTATTAATTAAACAATGCATATTAAACAAAAAACGACGCATATTTTGTATCTTGACCTAAAAAGCAGATTTTGACCTTATTTTGACTCAACGCAATATTTTGACCTAATAACTTTTAAACTATGCTTAGTTTGAAGCTGAAACATGCTTTGCAGAAGTTTGATGGCTTTCAGAGCCAGTTAAAAATGTTTTACTTCATTGACTTTTGGTTGCCCTATTGATAACAAAACTGGCGATAAGAACTAATGAAATGGTGTATCTTTCAGCTTTGGTTTTAAGGACTGGTGTATTCTTTCCGTATTAGACGCAGCTGGTGCAGGTCACTGTGATAGCTTTTTCTCTTGTGTGACTGTGGTTTCCACAGCACACTTTTTCACGATTTTTCCAGGCCAAAAATGATTTGTTTTTGCAAGCATAAATTGACACTGTTTGCGTTTTCTTGAAGCATCGCTGATTTGCTGCTGTTTTGTTCCACTGGTCTACTCAAACGATCTGATGATGATCTGACTGGTTGAAATTTGGAATTGCTAATTTCTCTTATTAAAACAAGCAAAAAATCACTTCTTCGAATTTGCGTCTTTGTTACTTTGCAGTGCAGAATGTATGCATTTATGCATGCACAGTGTAAAATGTCGCAAAAGATTGCTACCGGCCATCACCTTGTGGCAGTTTTGGTTGTGTGAGATCTGGCCATTTGATCTGAAACAAGGGTATGGGCAACTTTTCTAGTCGGCAAGCCATATGTGGGAAAATGAAGTACTTGGTGGGCCGGATTATTAGATAAATCGTTTTCAATGCCTTAAGCAACTGCCAATATTTGGGCCGCACTGATTGGATGAGCAAAAAAAAGTATACACGTCTTCAAATGACTTATTTTTCACTAAAAATATCAGGAAGAGCAAAAATAAATAAAAAAGGTCTTCAGCTTGATTTACGGTAGGAGTTTATATTTCTGTAAGTGCTGGCTCATTGCTAGTTTTGTTCTGTCTCTTCATCATTGTTTGAGGCAGACTTGGGCAAAATACTATTCAAATGTATTTAAATACAAATACAAAATACATCGGTTAAAAAGTATTGAAATACAAATACAAAATACTTTTCGGAAATACTAGCAAATACAAATACTCTAATAATGTATTTAAATACATTTAAAAATACTTTGAAAATACTTTTCTGAAAAACGAAAAATATCATGAAGGCTACGGTATACTTAATAAAAACTAGGCCAGTACAGACGAGACAATGCCAAAGTGGTCATCAATTTTTATGTTTTCTCAAGACGAGCATTTTAGTTTGATTTTTGCTAGAAGGCAATTATAGCTTCTTCAGTTCAACATTGTTAGGGCGTAGGGTCAGAGTTGGTACCCTGTTGATATTTAGTCGCACTGCATTTGAAGCTGCTGGCAACCTGATTCTGCTGTAACTTACCTGCTGCAACTTATCTGCTGTAACATACACAACACAATATTTACCGTGTTTTTTGCGCTGTGTGATGCAGCTTTAGTCAGCCGCTGCTTCAAGAGTAGCGGCGCTTCCGCTGCTGTGTGCAATAACAGCGGGCGCTGACGCTACTTCTCAAAAAATAAACATAGTTTTACACTATGTTTGATTTGCTGTTGAAATGTAAGTCTGCGTTATTTAATTTTCCCGTCAATATTCCTCTTCGTTAGGCCAGTAACTTAGTTTCGCGTCCCGGTGCTAAGTAAACTTGTTTCTCGAGCATAGTGTTTGCGGTTTGATTTGCTAGCATACCAGTTCATTTTCTTTATCAAACTCATAGTGACGCTATCGACTTTTTTTTTCTTCTGTATTTACATTGTTTTAGAAATCGCAACGTCTGGAGATCGTATTTAAGATCTTTGGGAGTGGCGTGTTTAAGATCGGACGTATCTCAGTCTAAAACTTTTTAAAAAACGAAAAAAATACGACTGTGGAATGAACAAAGAATAGTTTTATTAATCATTAGAATAGCAACTAATGTAGCAAATAAGTGGGTTTTGTCAAAATTAATTCAGATGGTTTATCAGTGTATCACTTGGTTTGGTTATTCTATAATCACTTTTTGTTTTACAATAAACAAATAATGATAGCCAAACTACAATAATAATACTGCGTTAGAGCAAGCTTGAAAGCAAAACTCAACAATCACCGAAATAATAAGAAGCCCACAGGATATGTACAAGAAAGCATCTCTACGCATACATGCAGGGAGTTTTGTCTCCACTTATACTGGTAATGCAGCATTAAGAAAATACTTCAGACGTTTGAGATGGTACGATAAAAAAGTCCTTCACCAATTGATTATCCGCTAATGCATCTCAGCAACTTCGCATTTATTTGCTTTCAGTAAGGTAAATTTTTCAAAATTCTTATCAGTCAGTCTTCCCCTACGTCCTTGCAAAATAATAGAAGCGAATGAGAATAGACGCTCAATGGGCGCTGACAACGTCAGTGACGTGTTGAATTTTAAAAACACACTTTTTATTTTTGGATAACGATGAAGTGATTCCAGATTAGTATTAGGATCTTCCAAATATAAGAGTACTTCGATCGAAGTCAGATTTTTCTGTGTTTGCGAAGTTTCTTCTTCATCGTCTGACCATTGAAAGTAGGTGTCACTATTTCTGCTGCAATCAAAGACTTCTGAAACATTTGAAACTAGTTCGTTAGCTGTATCAATCAGTTCTTGTTTGAGTTGATCTCTTTTTTCTTTCAAAATAGGTTTCAACTTGAAAGAAGGATGTGATACTGTGGCTAAAAGGGCATCTTTTACCATGGTAAAATCTTGCTGAAGATATGGCTGGAATCTTTTCCGCATTCCTCTTAAAGCATTTTGAGCAAGTGGAGTATTGTACTTCAGGGGCTGATCCTCAACTCTTTTCAGTAAAGCTTCTGTTTGTCATAGCACAGGGATTGCATAGCCATAAAACGAAAGTTGCTCTCCTTGAAGCTTGTCAATAGCCATGGTGATAGGTTCAAGCACATTGCAATACTCACGCAAAAATTCAACTTCATTTTCATTTAACTCAGGCAAATGAAGTTTTTGACATAAGTCTTTCGAGGTGCACAGCTCAAATTTTAGAAGACATTGCAAGCTATCGAAAAGAGAATTCCATCTTGTAATACATGGTGTAACTAGGTTTCGCTTGCAAACATTGAAAATGATTTCAGCCGACTTAGGAAGATTGCATTTATTCCAAATTGCGGTGGCTTTTGCAAATGATGACATAAAAATTTTTTTGTGCAGTGCTGGGTAAGAAGTTTTCTTGATGTCCGTAGTTGCTATTAAACTGAGTGTATGAGCGAAAAATCTCTCGTGGGCAAAGCAATAAGCTCTTCATCATTTTCACCATTAAGCGTAACTATGTCATTGATGCTTTCAAAATTTACTTCATCTTCGCTATTTTTCTTATCATTATTTTCACTTTGCTCTTTGAATCCAAACTCACGAAAAGTTTTTGCAAAATTACTAGCATTGTCTGTTATGGTATGAGTAATTTTTTTGTAATCAAGACCAAATCTATCATGGACCTCCTGAATTTTTTCAGCAATGGCATCAAATGAGTGTCCCTGAAAATCTTTCGCAAGCAATTGCGAAGGACTCTCTCAGCAGCGTGTCTGGATCAACGACATGAACAGTCATTCCAAGAAAGCTTCTTTTTCGCTGTGACCAAATGTCAGCTGTTGTGCAAGCGTAATCTTTTGAAGAAAGATGCTGGTCATGACAGCCTCAAACTGTTTGTCAATTTTGGCGCTAAGACTTTTCCTACTTATGGATTTGCACGTTCCGGAAGACAGTGTACCTATTAAATGTTCAAAAGGTTCTGCTTCAACTAACAAGGGCAAACCGCACTTGACAATCAAATTAACAATTGCTTTGGAAGCAGCATCTGGGGTAATCTTTTTGGAGTTGCAAAACTAAAGTAGAGTTTTTTGAGTATTTTTTGGTGCTTCCTGAGAATCCTCACGAGCTTTCTTTGATTTTTCGAACTTAGTAGCTTCTGCTGGATGCTTTCGCTTCAAATGTAACAAAAAGTTTGAAGTTGCTTTTTTTGACCCTGATGAAGGTTCTAGCAGGGCAGAGACAGCACTTGCTAGCAGGGCAGAGACAGCACTTGGCTTTTATTTTACCATCTGAACCCTCTTCACTCACTTGAAATAATTTTCCGTTCAAGATGAAAGGCGTTTTTGCGGTCATTTTACTCTCGATTTACACAAATCCTGCTATTTCTGTCGTTTTTACTGATTACAGTATTGCTTTCAGCTGGGACCTTCCTTTTTACATACGCCTTTATGCCGTTCTATAACTCAAACTGAGTCGATTGTAACGTAAATAATTGAGTAAATGTGTTAAAAACGAGGAATAATGTGAAAGTACGGCGATATTAAATTGTATTGTGACGGTTATTACTCCACAGTAGGAGGTAAGCAAAGATCAATCGCATTTACTGTGGGAAAATACATAATTACAGACAAGGCGTTTTTATTTTGGTAGTCAGCTTGGTTCTCATATCGATTGCGTGGAAAAATTGTCATAAAAAGTATTTGAATATAAATACAAAATACATTGGCAAAAATGTATTTAAATACAAATACATAATACAGTATTTTGTATTTCAAATACGTATTTTGTATTTTCAAATACAAATACATCCCAAGTCTGGTTTGAGGAATCATAATGCTCACTTTCCTCTGTAAGATGTGGATCGTCGGATATATCAAAATCCTACAGTTTATCACAAAAATCATCAGGTTCTTGGGTTGGAAGTCGTTGCGAAACTTCTGCAGCAGCAGGTCTATGACTTGACTTTGGATATCTCGCAGTCATTACGGTAGGCTGAGGAAAGTTTACGACTTGAAACATAAAAGAGAAAATTTCGGACCAGTTTGCATTATCTTCAAATACAAACCTAACTGCTATAGGCATTTCGCCAATTACGCTACCTAGCATGCTTCCTATTACAGAAGTGTCAGTAAAACTGCAAAGGCAGTTACACCAGTGAGCATCTGCAAACTTAATTTGCTATGTAGTCTGCTTACCATTACTCGAAGAAGTGTCTGTAAAACTTCAATTTCAGTTTCACCAGCAAGCATCTGTAAACTAATTTAGTGCCACAGAATGACAGAAAAGAATCTACGACAATTCCCTGGAACAAGACACCCTAAAATGGATTACACTCAATTGTTTGGTCTATGGGAGTGATTGTTGCAAAACATTCACAAAGCAAACAATCACTATAGGTGTTACAACAGCAGCATTTAGGCGTTGCAACATAGCAGGAGTCATTTTTGACTGGTGCAGGCATTGTAGGTAGTACTCCTATTTACACTAATAGCACCCAGTTACCAAAAAGTTTTTTATCACGAAAGAATGAGCTTAAAAAGCTGGGAAAAGTCAAGCAATGACTGGGAACCAACTTCAAAGACAGTTGAGAAATCATGCTTAGGCCTTCAGAGCAAAATAAGTTTATTGTATGATGCAATGCTTTGTCAACTGCATTACGATGAGTTGTTTGCTTGTATGTAAATTCATTAAATTTTGTAAGAGCAATTTATAATACAGGAATTCAATTCAGTCTAGCTGTGATATAGCAAGAACAATAATTAATATGAGCATCAAACCAGGCGATCAAACCTGTTTGATTCTTACAGCCAAAAACTCCAGTACAAAAAGATTATATACTTGTTAGTTCAACTCTTAGTTCGGTCAATCACCAATGTAAAGTTACATCACAGCTTTTGTCTGTTATAAACAAAAATCAGTACAGTATTTTAACAGTTAAACATCAAACAATTAATTATATTGTTAAATTTATAGTTGTACTTTTTTATTATCAGCGTAAAGTGTATCTATTCTCCATTTTCGACCCTCCTGGAAGTCTTCTTTTGATTTGCTTTGGCTTGTTTAAAGATAAGGACGAACAACTTTTTCTGTTGAATAAACTGTTTGGGTAGATGTTCCGTTACATACACAGTGTCTTTACCTTCTTTTTTGCGAGTTTCGTTGAATGTTATAAGACGATTTAAGTTTCCAAAAATTTGGGATTTGTTTATGACATTTTACAATTGTAGGTCTAGCTACCTTGGCGTCTTGTGGAATCACTGGTTTTTGCGGTAAATGATGTATGCCAGCGACTTTCACATCATCAGGGTCAGTATCATGGCCTAGTGGTACCGCGTGCAGGTGACAGATCCTACGTGACAGGTTCGATTCGCTGCTGGAGCCGATCGCATGTGACATATCTAACGGGTGGCTGCTGACTCGAAGAGCGCAAGCTCACTTCGCAGTCTCCCTCAATTACTGTTGAATTTTCAGTTCAATAAATTTGAAAATAACCTCAGTGTCTGGCACTTTTATGAAAAAATTCTCTAATTTCTGTAGTGGTTTTCCCACACACTTTCTTTTTTTTCTACACAGTGGATTAGAATATTCATCCTCTTGTAGCTGCCTGGCATTAGGGCTGTTTTTTCTGAGTCGATTTGGAACTTTTCGAGTTTTCTTAATCTTTCTGTCACATCTGCTAGTTTAGTTTCAACAGCCTCTTCAAGTTCAATATATTTTTGTTCCAATTTGTTTTCCAATTTGTTCACCCTTTTGCTTAGTATATCAAATTTACCATCTAGATTGTCCACTGTCCAGTCTTACTGTTATTTCTTCCATAGCCTTGATTAGTTTGTCCAACTTGGTGTAAACAGTAGCCATTCTTGCCTTTTTGTTGTTTTTGTACTTCTCAACCCTGCTAACAGTTACCTAAAATTGCACAATTAAAAGCACGTCCATCTTCTGCAAAATCTTAGTTTGAATCTTGGAGTGACATGAAATACAACCTCTATGATAGGTTAACAACTGGCAGGTCCATATCATTTGAAGTGATGGATGACGATTTGGGCATCACTGAACTTTCATTGTATGTACATTGAACGAGCTAAGCTGATCTGGTAACTAACTTTGCATAAAACAACTGTCAGATCAAAGTGCTGCAAATGCATAAAAGTTTTATCTTTCCAGCCATAACGAAATTGCTTACAAAGCCGCAGCTGATGTCAAAATGCTTCACTGCTAAGTGGTAATATACTAATATTTTATTACGGCATCTTCAAGAAATTCTTATAAGAATAAATCTTATCAGCTTTTTCATTATTTTATGCACCAATGTACAAAATTTTGGGTTTGATTTGCTACTTTGTCGTCAATAGAGAATTACATGCTCTGTTATTACTGAAAGCCATACATGAGAGGTTCAAATTACTGATTTAATGTTATTTTTCAAGATTTGCTATTTTTCAGTTACAGTAGAATTTGCCTAAGTCGACTTCGGCTAAGTCGCCAGTTCGCGTAAGTCACCACATATCGCTTGGTCCCGGCTGAGAGCCTATTGTTTTCTGTGTTATCAAGTTTGGCTAAGTTGTCTTCGCCTAACTCGTCAATTCGCCTAACTCGCCACTGTTTTTGCTCACCATGAGCAAAAAAATTTGCCTAAGTTGTCAGACTGATGTAACACAACCCCACTGTGCGTCACAAACTTCCTTCATAACCCCATTATTTCATCACTTTAGATTGTTTTCACCAGGTTTAGTTTCCGTTCAGTTAGCCATCTTATTGCCATGTGAAGCAGCCTGGCTATGACAGTTAGAAAAGCTATCAGCTTATTTGCGATAAATTGCAGTACTTATTGCCCAGACTAGGTAATGGGCAAACCATTGATTCTTTGATATTGATGTATATTTAAAAAGGTGTTAGATTGGATGAAGAGTAAGGGAACTTAAAGGTGTAGCTAGGCCTATTTTATGGAGAGAAACTGTAAAGTCCTTTCTCCAGTGCATAGTATTAATACCTCTGCAAAATTAAATGGAAAAGTACAGTAGAGCAATGCTAAACAAAATGTGTAATTACATTGACTTGTTGCTCAAAGGAAACACATAGCTAAAGCAAGAAAATATTATGTGCTGGTATTTCTATTTGTGTTCTGTGTGTGTTATTGTTCTCAACCATGTGATGTTGTTTTCGACGAACAGGATTCTTTGTGTGAAACAACTTTGCATGCCCAACTTGTTACTAGCATAGGGTTCAAGCCCAGGATTTTAGTTTGGTTTAAGACTTGAATTAGATTAGTTGGTAATTAGTGTCAGGTGTTCAATGTCGTCTTCCCATTCCAAGTTGGTCCAAGTTGAAATATTGTGCTCTTTTTTCCCGAATTGCTCACGAGTTGTAGGAGCAACTATGACGAAAGTTTTTGCATGTATTTTATCACTTTGCGTAAATAACAAAACTTTTAGAGTTTAAGTGTGGTATACTGCTCACTTTTTGTCGTCACAAACAAGGTGGTTAATTTTAAGTTTTAAGTTATGCAGTCATTTGCAAAAGTAACAAATCACCAAGATTTTGTGGCAAAGCTGGAACTAAATCGTCATGAGACAATCCAAATAGTATATATTATATGAACAAAAAAGTACGTTATTGCCTCTCAAGTAACTACAGAATCTTATCAATTTTTAAATTTGTGATTTCTTATCAATTTTTAAATTTGTGATGTAATATCATGTTGCGCGTTTGTATATGTTATTGTATAAACGGCAAAGCTTTACATTTTGTATCCTAATCGTGTTTTTTTTGTGTCAGTTTTTATTTAGGTTGCTAAAAAATTAGTTTGTGAAACATAGTGTTGGTGTGAAATCTAGTCCTTGAACAACATATGAAATTTCTCAAGATGTTAGGTGTTAATCGCTGCTGTTTCCATTTGACCAAGGCTATGAATCTTTTGACATTCCGCAGAATGCTGTGTTTGTCAAAGAAGGTATGCCTTTTCATTGCTTTTTTTCCTTTGAGACTGATCAGCAACCTTCTTTACTAGAGTTAACCCAAGTGTTTCCACAATTTTACTGCAAGAATCTAACCAAATTATGAAATGGTGATTATGTTTCATCAACTTGGCAAGTTTTGTAAAGTAGTATCGGTAGTAGTGTCTTTCCGCATTTTCAATGCTTTATGACGTTTCTTGATAATTTTGGTGAGTTGCTGGCTGCAATTAATTATGTAAATAAATAAGTTAGTTCCCCGAAAAATCTAATTGTGTTCAGATTTGTATCTTTCAGCGCAAATGAATGGGAAAGAAGCCTTACTTGGTAACTTTGTTTTTAGCATGGTCACAAGGTTTCAATTCTTGGGTGCTCTGGTGGAGTGGGACAGCCTTTTTCACTTCTGTTAAAACAGAATACAATCATTAGTGAACTTGCTCTTTATGATAGAGAAAGCACTTATGGTATTCTAGCTGATCTAAGTCATATTGACACAGCTGCAAAAGTCACAGGTGAGCTAATACTAAAGATGCTTGTGGTTGGTGTGTATGAAAAAAAACAATATTGAAAAAAACAATTTATTGCCTATCACTTAACCCATGAACCTGAAATCCCAAACCAAATCTATTCCACATTAAATAAACATGTACTTTGTTTGATTTTTTGTCACCTAAATGGAATTATTCTGATAGATCGCATTGAAGTGTTTATCCTACTAAATGAGTTCATTCACTTCTCACAAATTTTTTGTGCATTACGAAATATAATTTGTGTAACAAGCTGTGGTAGCTGATGGTAATGTTAAGCAATCTGTAGCACCGATTGCAGCAGCAGTGACGTTGATTTTGTTTTCAAATTTTGTCTGTACCACTTACTATGGCAATTCCTTGTGTTTTGGTTATTGTTATTTGCAAAAATAAATTGCATGCCTGTCTAGAGTATGGTACCTACTACTTGACACATTTTACTTCGGGTGCAGTATGGTTTCAGGTACAATAACCAATTATGGTGCATTGGGGAAATGATTATAACTTGTAAAATGTCTTGTTGATCAATATGCATCAATCCCAACAAATTGCTGTTTATCCTTTTACATTAAATGCTTGGTTAATTGCATCTAGCACATATAATTATTCCCATATTACTGTAAAGTGGTTATTTTTGTTAAATCCCTAGGCATTGGTATTTCTTAGACAATAAATTGCAGTTTAAGATGCTCATTACCTTGCAACTATCACATATTTTAGGAATCCTTTACAATGCCAAATCGTTCTTCTGACAAATTGAGAAACGTGAATTTTGCCTTGACCTATCACTTGAATTATAGGTTGGATGTACAACTGGCGCCGACTTGCGGGAAGATGGAGAGGTTTAACCTCCCCATAGCTTGCAGCATGGTGAGAAAACTTCCCATAAAAATTTTTTCCATCCATTTGTTAAAGAATGATACCTTGTTCATGAAGCATTAAAATCCGCTGTTTGTGATAATTAAAATTAACCTGATACTTGAAGGAGTATTTTACATTCGTATCAAGTGTCAACACCAGATAGCGTACCATTCAAACACGTACTCAAGCAAGAAAACTACAACTCAAAAGCCTACATAAATGCATTTAAGCGCGTGCAGGTTAATTTACGTGATGGTGTATGCACAGTGCACACGTGTACAAGCACATTCGCACAGCATCAAACACTTTGAACGACTTTCAGCATCTCGTTGAAGCTGCGGTGCTAAAATGCAACAGCACTGCAGATAATATGAGAATCGTTGTACGCAAAGAAACACTTGCAGAAAAAACTGTTCCACAATATTGTGCAGCATTAGCAATTCCAAACACTCAAAATAATGAGAACTTTTTTAACCTCGGAATTCAAAGATGCTTAGCATGGGTGCACGGCTGTACGCGAAAATTTTCAAAGGGGGCATTTTTTCCACGTTAAGGTGCAATTTTTTATTGTGGAATCTAAGCGGCAAAGGGTGGAGTCAAACCGACAAAGGGTGGAGTAAGCAGTGGAGTCAACCCGAGCCTCCATATTCGTAATGCTGAGCGTAATTACTTGCCATTTCAATGCGTCATCTTCATATTTTTTCATAATTTTGTTTACGTTAATTCTCCATGAGCATGCCCAAAGTGGGTTGCTATCGTTTGTTTGGAAACGTGCTTATTATGTGGCGTTGAAATAAAAATAACGTACGCGAAATGTGATATTTTAAAAATCTTAGGTATTGTCACAGTAAACTTGCTAACTAACTCGTTCGTCTCTGATTGAAAAACAGTTTTATCACTGAAAATCCAAGCCTTGTGTGATACAACGTGATGCTGAATGTGCAGTTTAATAAAAAAACAAATAAAATGCTAAAATAAAGAAAAAAACAAACAAACGCATACAACAGATTCACGAAAAGCAGTAATCAGTTAAGCGTGAATTAGTGAAGTGTAATAGTGCATCATTGCAAACATTCATTGAAAAACAATTTTGTTACTGAAAATCTAGGCCTTGCATGATGCAACTTATGCTCAATGTGTGGTTTAATGAAAAACGAATAAAATGCTAAAATAGCAAAAAACAGATTCACAAAAAGCAGTAATTAGTGAAGCGGTGGAAGGATAAAACAGAACGAAAACTGTTGGCAGTTATTGCAGTTTTTTCGGCCAAAGTTTATGTAGTTGTGCTTTCTTGAGCACCGTTAGCAATTCTACCCCCTCAGGATCCAGTCGACCCGTGCCACTATAGCTGAAATGTCATTCTGATTAGCCACTGGACGCTTGAAATACAAGCATTCTTTTTGCTAGACATGAAAGAATTGGCATTTCGGTCGTCTGATGCTTCCAATAAAGGCACAGGTCATCATATTTTGGTAATAGTGTTGTTTTCATGTAGCATGCAAATTCAAGTTTCGAATCAGCCGCCAACTTGCTGCCGCATTCCACTGAAGAAAAATCTTCTGGCACACCTCTGAGAGCTGCGAAAAGATCATCATTATCTTGGGCAGACCTGCAAACTCGTTTTGCAGGTTGATCTTTGTTGTCGGTGTCGGAAGAACAGGTTTCACCTTCCAATAAACGCAGTAACCTGGACTGGTTGATGATGAAAGTGAGAGGTTTGAGCTTTGGTCAAGGAAGCAAGCAATTTTGGGCATGTGCGTGATAGATGTCCAGTATTTTTCATTCGTACCGCAAACTATCTTGCCTCTTAGAAAACGTGCAGCCATTGATTCCAAGTTCTCAGTGGCACTAAGATTGGATACTACCAGGTAATACTTAGGTATGACAATCTGCAAGGTTGGATGCAAACTCGTTTCAAGTTGATCAAAGATTTTGTTAAAATTTTCAAAAGCATTAACCACTTCTTTCAGCAGTGAAGGTGCGATTTGTAGCAGTTTGTGTTCCTCGCGTTGTTTTGCCATAATATCATGCAAAGAGGCGTAAGAAGTGAGGATAAAGTCGTGAACCAGAAAAAGTGAGCGCCAAGAACGAGTACCACATGGTGTTGGGAAGATGCTGCCGAATGCCGGACGATCTTGTGATGTATGCCACCAGACCGTGGACACCGTCATCAAAAACAACAGATTGTTCGTGTTTGCTGGTTGTAGCTTTCCATGTGTCATTCAAAGTTGTATCAAGATGGTGAGCCATGCAATGATATCGCCCTTCTTCTGTGAGAGCAGCAATGATGTTAGCACTTAAAACATACCACAGCACTTTACTGGGTTGTCTGTAATGCCCATAATTTTTCCTTTTTCCAGAACTACTTTTTTGAGAATGTGTGTGGAAAACTTTCTTACAATATTTGCAAGCATAAAGCCCTTCTATAGCAATAAGGCTATTATCTTTTTCGCAACCAGTCAATGTGTTATGCTCCTAAATACCTGATTCTTGCTTCGGATTCAATATTGGTTGCAGTTTTCCTTCTAGTACACAGTTGTGTATTTGCATAGCAGTCCAAGAATTGAAGCAGTCATGATCGTCCTCGATCGAAAACGAAGCTGAAGAAGTGGAATCGTAAAAGACACTTGCCTCATCAGTTTCAGACATGACCAAAATGGCGTTAATCTTCGACAAAAATAAATTATTGTTTAATAACCAAAGTTAACTATAAGGTGCGGTAAAATTCTATCTTTTCAAATTAATTATTAGATTCGAATAAAATGACGCAAAAGTTATCAGTTTTTAAATTTCATAAAAATGTTTTTGCAACTCTCTGCTCTTTGAACAAAAACCACTTTTTTTGATCTCACCACCAGACGTGTATGATTTTGCGCAATCTTTTCACATTGCTTTTGAAAGCAAAGTATGACTTGAAAATTTTTGTGGGCTTGCTTTCCAGTTGCACGTGCGCAGGCATGTGCATGTGCAAGCCGCACGTTTTGCTTCTCTTTGATTGATGAAGTCATTGTAACAAAATGACAAAAACGCGATTTTGCCATGTCAGTATGGTATCGCAATCCATATTTTCTGTTGGAGGTTAAATATATGCTGTTTTTTTTTTTTAACCAAATGCTGTTACTGACATACATTGTTTTGCTTATGAATGATGCACAGGTTAGATAAACTCACTTGAAGTGCTGCTAAACAGAACATATAGTTTGTGACTGATTCTAGTGAATTTAAAAATTCAGGGTTACGAATCTGGTTTTGTTCCAGAACTGTCAAATGTTCCAATTGCCCATCCCTACGCTTTAACAAATGTTACAATCAGCCGGGCACTGCAATAAAGTGTAATTTTAAAGGGGGGCATGCAAGTTGCGCATCTGAAACAAAGGCCTTCAACAGCGGTTCCCCCTAGAAATTGGTGAAAAAGTGGTCTTCTCTAAAAATTGGTCCGAAAAGGTGAGCATGGCACAATGCCCCCCTAAATACATTACTGCAGCTTGGGCTGTTACGTCAAAATGCGACCGGCTCATGCATATGGAATGAAGATAATAAGCTCACGTAAGCTATGATGGAGCAGTACTCTGATCAGTGATGCCATCACAATAGTATCACAGCGCTGCTCAAAAATAGAACGGCAAGTCTATGGGGCGCCGTGTGTAAAGCTACGCAATATGAAATTTTGCATTATTTTTTTGGTTAATTTTGGTTAAATTACATGCAATACCATATATTGTTGCAATTTATGTATATTGCTGCAATATGTGTTAAATTGTTGCAATTAATGTATATTGCAAAAAAACACTTTAAATCGCCTTTTAATTCCCATGGTGATATGCTAACTAAAACAGTCAGTGTTGCCCTTTCCGTTTTTCCGTGAACTCATGTAGTGTACTGGCCTGAGGCGCTGTTGTACTGACTGCAGTGTGCGCTTATTGGTTTGGCTGAAACATTTAAGCTACTGGTTAAATGGATCATTTAAGCTACTACTGTTAAGCTACTGGTACCAGTATCCTTTGGAATACCAGCAGCTAGACTAGACTAGACTACTGGTATAGGGGTAACAACTAGTATCAGCTCCCAGGTCCAGTTGGGTTAGGTTAGGATTAGGTTCAGTTAGGGTTAAATTTAGTTAGGGTTCGTTCAGTTACAAAATATCGGTAGACTAGTTTGACATTTTTAATTTTACAGTTTACCGTATGTAACTGGCTACTGGTGTATCGGTGTGCTGATCTGCTGATGTCAGGATGTAACCTACCTGCTTTCTGTGGACAGATCACAGAAGTTTCTGTAATCTGACATGTTTCAGTCATGCAGCATAAGCGCACACTGCACAGTCAGTACAACAGCGCCTCAGGCCAGTACACTACATGAGTTCATGGAAAAAGGGAAAGGGCAACACTGACTGTTTTAGTTAGCATATCACCATGGCAATTAAAAGGCGATTTAAAGTTTTTTTTGCAATATACATAAATTGCAACAATTTACACAAATTGCAGCAATATACATAAATTGCAACAATTTAACACATATTGCAGCAATATAGATAAATTGCAACAATATATGGTATTGCATGTAATTTAACCAAAATTAACCAAAAAAATGATGCAAAATTTTATATTGCGTAGCTTTACGCACGGCGCCCCATACAAGTCTCATTGCTGAAAACATGGTACAACAAACATTTCTTTTGAGAAAGTGTGATTTTTTTATGCTGTTTTTTTATAAAATCTTTTATGTAAAGAATACATTTTGGTTGGTGCTTAGATGTATTTTAGGTGTAAGAAGGGAGAATGTGACAGTTTTTTTGACTAGCCGGTCGAAAAATCTTGACTTGATCGGTTTCGGTCTCTGGTATGTAGTGCTACTGCTAAAACAAATCTCTCAGAGATATAGAGTATTCAATTGAATGATATGTGCATGATGCTGGTGCTGATTGGTACAGACTGCTCCATTTTCTGAAAAAGCATAATACATTTAGTTTTGGCTAGTTTATCTCATGCCCTGGCCAAATTAATTCATAATTAACTACCAGTGCCTAAAAAACTGACTTCGTGTTGTACTTACTTTGACCTTTTCGATCTGCTCACGTTATACTAATCAAAAATCCAAAAATCAATCTAAATCTACTACCCATGTACAACACATTTGTAGTTTTTTCCAGAAGGCTTTGAAAATTCAAAAGTTGATGGCTCGCATCTTGATATTTGACAGGTTATGAATGTTGTGATGAATTAAAAGATTGTCTAACTGGGAGTAAGATTGTAGTTATTTCAGCTGGCATTGGCCCAAGAGCAGGTAAGACTTGTTACTCTTATCAAGTTTATGTTTATATTCAATGAAATATTTTTTGCCTTTCAATGTGCTTTTAGGGATTAGGAATTTATTTAAAACTGTTTGGTGTTGAATATTTTGACCTTGCTGCCTTTCTGTAACGGCTACTGGGTTGGTGACGTTGATTTTGAACCAAAGTAACCGATGATAATATACATTAAAACCTTGATGGGTAGCAGCAACTAAAAAAATAATAATGCAAAACATTGCTTATTGCAAAATTCATCATTAATAATATTTTTATATACTGCACAAAGAAATGTAGAACGTAAGATTCCACTAAATTCACAGCAGTATGTCTGCACCATGCTTTAATTGCCAATATGCTGTTCTTTTTTTGAAAATGTTTAGCACATGTGGTGAGCATTAGTCCTTTCGTTACCAGCAACCAATTCAAAATTTGAAAAAATGTTTGAACTTCTTTTTATAGTTTTTGATCTGGGAAACAGATGTTTTTGTTTAACAGATTTTAATGCTTGCTGATACTAGAGCAGGGGTAAGCATACTACGGCCCACGACAAACTTTCGTGTGGTTGGTCGACTTCAAGCAAATAATTACCAATATTTTCAGAAAACTATGCATTTTACTTTTTTCCCGTGAGTGGTCAAATTGACCAATCAACTTCATTGTTTGTTGTCACCATAATAACAATAGTTGAAGTTGCTCAATTTTAAATTTAAGCAGCTGTATTTAAAGTTTTTTTAAATTTTTTTGAATTTTTGTCAAGTTATGCGACTGCTTAATTTTACCGTTTGAAGGTAGCTGCTGTATGATAGAAATTTAGTGTGAGAATTTAGTAAGTCGTTTTTGTTGTTTTAAGAGTGTGTAATTTTGCACTTACAGGAATGACGAGAGGGGATGCCCTATTAACCAACGGCACTGTTATAGCAGATTTGTCCAAATCCTTGGCAAAGTATTGTCCCAATGCTTTTGTATGCATCATATCAGATCCGGTAAAAGTATTTTATGACGACTTGTATTTTAAAAGTTAGGGAAATTAAATCAAATGTGCACATTTTTAAAACTTAGTTTAACGATAATGACACCTGAATTGTCTTTTATGCCATTGCGCTTTTTTTTCATTAGCATAAGAGCCAGCTCAGCGTAGGCTTACCGAAACGTCCTCCTCATTGTTTTTACCTTTTGGTGGTTTAAAAAATCTATCGTTTTGCCCTAGTAGATATATCTTAATTTGCAAGTGCTTAGCTTTTTAAGCAAAATTCAGGTAATACCAGAACCACACAACTTGTAGTATTTGCTTGATTAAACTTGTTTTAACAGCTTATGCTTCTCTTGTAGTGATAATCACATTTTTATGCTCTTCTTTAAAACCTGTGTGGTAGATAAACGCTATATCAATTTTTTGTTGCAAATTTATTGTTATTAAGATAGCTTCATGCTTCATGCTCGGCATTTTTGTGCAGCAGATTAGACCATAAATTCAACCAAAGTTCAGCTTAATGTTTTGGAACATTTTGCAACTTTTTAGTGAGCCTGACTTTGTGTTTGGTATATGTATGTTGTTACTTTTAATGGTGGGAGGTTGAACTTGGTGAAAGCATTCAATGATTCAATAGATATTTTAAAAGTTTTGAAATCATCATTTGCAGATTTTACCTAAATATCAAAATAACATGATGTTTGCTATGGGTGTATGACTGTGTGTGCACTGATGTGAAGCGAATTTTGTAACCATGAAATACCTCTTGAGGGTTAATTTTAAATATTTAGTGTTAATTAGTTGAAGTAAAAACTGTTTCCAACATTTGTTTGCAGATTGAATCACTTGTTCCATTGTGCACGAAAATACTAAAGCGGTGTGGTGTCAATAACACTAAAAGGATATTTGGAGTTACAAATTTACGTTCTGTCCAAGCAAAATCAATCCTCACAGAGTGTATGGTTAGTTCTTATTATGTTTCCCGTTTACTGCAGAACTGTTTTCACAGGTAGCAAGGGGTTGTTAAGGCTCTCTCCCCCTTTTTTTCTTTGCCATGTCAGTCACAATACATATTGAAAGCCATATACACTTATCCTCGTGCATAAAGAGCCTCAACAAAATTGCTACTCCATCACTTTTCCAGTTGAAATTTTGGCATATTACATCCGGTAAATCATGTGACTTTTAAAGCATGAGCTTGTGATAATTGCATCTGAATGAGTAATATTTTATGAAACTTTGAAGGCACCCTGTTTTCTTTTTGCAAGTAGAAACAATTTCTGAGCTAGCTTAGAAGAACTAGTTGGCTTCCCCTAATTTACGCTGAAAGCTTGAGTAAACTGTCATGAAAGTTGAAACTATATTTTGAAACATACATTAGTATGGTTTTTAACTAAGTTACAAGCAAAGTTTATTGTATTTAAGATTTTTGCAATTTTCTGCTCATTGATGTTACTTGGTTTTTGTGGATGCGTCAAAACTTGATGTAGCAATATTGTTTAATACTTTTCTAGAAAGCACCTACGTCCAACGGTGTATTTATTGATCAAAAACAATTTTAATATAATGATAGATGATTAAGGTCCATCAATGATTTTTGTGTTCCAAATTCAACCTTTGAGATTACATTGGATTTGTTATATTCTGCCATTATGTTATTTTAAAGAATAAGTTAAACTGTGCAAATATTGCACAATTTTGTTTAGGATGTGGATGTGGAAAATCTGCAGGTACCAGTTGTGGGTGGACACACGAGATTGACTGCCATTCCCTTACTTTCCCAAGCTAAACCTCGAATACAATTTGAAAATTATAAAGAATACATGTCAGCTGTGAAGAAGATTCAAATGGCTTGGTTTGATATTTTCAAAGCTAAGTCTGGAATGGTAGGTATCGCTGTGTATGAAAATGCTTTTATTAAGGTGTGTTTTTTATACACATTCCTTTTACGTGTACTATTATTTTCATCTTAAAAATGTACTGTTTTTTATTAATGTATAATATGTTTGCAAAATGATTCAGTATCAAATAATCTTCCAAATATATTTTTGTTAATTACTTCCCGTTGATGCTTCTTATCACAGCAAAAATTATTTTAGTGTAATCTGAACCACAGTTGAGCCAACATTTTTGAAGGTACATCTACTTTTCAAGCAACTTTAAAAACGTGGACCAAACTTTCCACAAAAATCTTTTGCTTTTTTGGGGAAAAGCCAGTATGCATGTGCATTGTGCAAATGTGCTTGAAGACGGCAGTGAATTTGTTACGAGCAAGCATGGTATCAGCTGATTTTTGCACCAGGGTTCTTCAACTTTGTCGATGGCTTACGCTGCATCCAATTTTGTGGAATCAATTCTTAAGGTGCTTGATGGAAAGCGCAAGATTGTTGAATGTGCATTTGTTGAATCAGATGTTACATTATGTCCTTACTTTTCCTCTCCTTTTGTACTTGGGGTATGTTTAAAAGTTTTGCAATTTGCATGTGCTTGTGGTAATAAATTAAACCCAAGGCCAAGTTGAGTCCTCGTAGAATAAGGTTTGAAGTTTTGAATGTGGCTAGGGTCAAAGTTTGTTAAGTGTCTAGAACACATTGGTAGACTAGGAGACATTAATTACTCTTCTTCAAAACTGCTTTACATTCAAGTACGTGTTATATTCGTGGCATTTATGCAATGCAAAGGTCTCGTATTTTTTACTGTAAGAAAATAACTCCCCATGAATGTTTAGTAAATTTGCGACGTAAAATTGTCTATTTTTAAGTAGAATTTAATGTGGCCCTCTACAATACTATTCAATTGATGTGGTCGGCTGTGTTTTGCCGATTTCCCAGTCCCCACCCCTGTTGTAGAAGATATAAACAATTACAATGCTTTGCATAAATAATAAAAAGCCGCTGTTACTTGTTGCACTAGCGCCATTTGTATTACTACCCATGCTCATTATTTTTTGTTTTGCATAAGAATGTTATAGTTTTTAGTTTTGGAGGTATGTTGATGGCTAGCCCATTAGCTGCCATTTCTTTGTTTCATTGATCACTTTTCCTTATCTATCCTGTTTAATATCCTCCTGATAAGTTTCACTCAGTGCGAAGCCAATTATGGACTGATCCATCTTTTAATTTGAACCACCATTTCAGTAGCATTTTAACTTCGTCTGACTGGCAATTTTGAAGCAAAGAGATTTTTTTACAAAGATAGTAATGTACAATATCTAACAGAGTGTACTATTGTGTATCCTAAACTGTGCGTCATGGCGCTGTAGTGTTGCGATAAAGATATTCAGGTGTGCCTCGTAGCTTTTTTAAAATTTCAGAGATTAACTTACTCATATCACAATCGGGTATGCGAGTGGTAATTGGACATTTTTCGTTTATTGCTCACTGTTACAAGCAAACTATCAAAGTTCCTTTCTGATATAGAAGAATATACTGTGACAGCAGGTCCGACAGTTGGTCAGGAAAGTGCTCAATAGCAAAGTTACTGCTTAAGTGCTCAATAACAGAGTTAAAAATATAGTAAGGATGGTTGTGATTAACCCATTAAAATAAGTTTCTCGATAGCATCATCAGAACTTTTTGAACACTAGACTTAGTGTTCTGCTTTGATAAAACGTCAAAGCAAAAGCGTTGGA